>OX578155.1:73943309-74485809 GCA_951213105.1 Amaurobius ferox
GTGCAAAGACGCAGCCTTTTATGTTACCGGTGATCCTCTGGGGTGACTTCTCGAGAAAGAAATTTTTTTTTTCTATATCCCCAACGGGGATGAGTATTCGTAAATCCAGCTCGAAGTTCAGGTCTTTCGTCCATACTACAAGTGTTCAAAGATTTTGCATTCTAAGTCACCGATGGGGCATCTGTAAGGAATGGAGAGACTTTTTTGATAAAACATTTTCTCCATCCCCCGGGGAGCACTTCTCAAATCGGATACCCAAATAATTACATCTATTATATATAAAGAGATCACTTGACTCATTGCAAAAAAAATAAAAAATAAAATAAAAATAAATGCCGTCTATTTTTTTGGTGTGTGTGTCACGATTGTGATTTTTAAAGACCATATACATTTCTATTTAGTGTTGCATCCATTATAAAATCGCTTTATTTTATCGCATTATCTGCGTATCTAAATTCCGTCCCTACCTAATAACAATATTTTTTATTTTAAATGATCACTAAACTTTGATTATGTCTACAATGAAGCCTTATTTTGACGGATGCAGAATGTAAGCAAATCAAACGATTGAAATATGAGTTGTATAAGAATTGCTGAATTACTTTCAATCAAATTTTTTTAGCTGTGTGGTCTGGAATATAAGTGATATGAATGAAATATTCATTGATTTTACATAGAGAAGCAGACGATATATATATTTCAATTATATCATTTGAATAAATGTTTAAATGAAATTACATTTCAGTTTGAAAGTGCTTCATAATCAATGATTTATGCATGATCGATATTTCTTGTTGTAACGTAGGAATAGCAATGTCTGACTTTCTGATGTTATACCTTTAAATTGATTAGTTCACAGTGCCATAGAAATGTTTCTATGAAATTCAATTCATAGTATGCAATTTACGTTTATTTATAATACATCAGTATGCAATTTACGTTTATTAATTTATTGTTATTTTTTAGTTCTATCACATACAACATATATACAAACACTACATAATTTTTCGCTTTAAATAATATTTTTAAAATGCCAAATGATCACTTTGCAACATATACATTTTCAAGAACGTATAGTATATTTAAAATTTTACAGGAGATCACATTCTTTAAACCACAAGTAAATTTATGCCAAATTAATTTCTTACACAGTAAAATTCCAGACACAGAAATTACCATGAAACTCAGCTGGAGCGCATCACTTTTCAAGCGCAAAGAAACACAAATATTCAAAATAGTGAGAGTATAACAATTCAACGCTTACTTTCAATATTAAACTGTAGAAAATGCCACTACTACGATGCCCCAAACTATAGCGATTGGAATACAAATACCTAGTTGGTGTTGTAGTCAAAAGCATTGGATGCTAACAGACCGGGTTAGGCCCAACATCGTAGTTTCAGTGCTACTACTATACCATCTTGTGAGCTGTCCATCATTTACGACAGTTTACAAGCTAGATAAAAATTAAAACCGGTACAATTTATCTGAATAAGTGAAATTTTATTATTTAAAATGTATTTTATAAATCAATTTATGATTGTTAAAAATACTAAATTATGAGCTTATGTAAAAAATTTGTTTCTAAGAGTAAGTAGCAAGTTATTATATATATGTCTGCCGTCGAAAACATCCGTATCTAACATTCTTTCTTTGTATCCCCCTGTTATCTGTAACGCTTCTTTTGTCCTCAGCTAGCCAGCAAATGCAATCTCTTTCATAACATAACCCGCAATCACTAGTAAGCAATACGTCAGCGCTTGATGTCATGTCATCGTTCTGCATCGCCCTACGCAACTACAATATTTTTTATTTTAAATGATCACTAAACTTTGATTATGTCTACAATGAAGCCTAATTTTGACTGATGCAGAATGTAAGCAAAGCAAACGATTGAAAGGTGAGTTGTATAAGAATTGCTGAATTATTTTCAAGCAAAATTATTTAGCTCTGGGGTCTGGAATATAAGCGATATGAATGAAATATTCATTGATTTTACATAGAGAAGCAGACGATATACATATTTCAATTATGTCACTTGAATAAATGTGACTGTATTGCAGTCAAAAGCATTGGATGCTAACAGACCGGGTTAGGTCACATCGAAGTTTCAGTGCTACTATTATCACAGAATACTGCAAGTTATTATATGTCTGCATGTTATTATATGTCTTGTTTCAAAAAATAACCCGCATTCACTAGTAAGCAACACGTCAACGCTTGATGTCATGTCACCGTTCTGCATCGCCTTGCGAACAGGATTTTAAATCCTCATCGCTGATGTGTTATACACGCTACTAATGAAATTACTTAATTTCATTGAAAAAAACTATTTCTTTAAACATTATAAAGTATAGAAAATACTCACATTAAACAGCATAGTGGAATTGTAGAAGTGTTTTATGATATTTTTAATAGTTGGTGCGAAATCATTTGGAGAATGCCGAATATTTAGCACAAATAAACAAATATAATTTGGAATTTATTATAATTCTCAAATACTTGCATTACGCTGTGTGAATAGGATACATATGAAGAAAGGAGCAATTTATGTAACCTAATATATCCTCGTATTTAGTGTAAATATTTTTCTCTACTTTAAGCTGAACATTTTGTTAAATTAATGTATCATTAAAATATATTCAATATTGTTTTGTGTTTACATTGTACTCCAACCTGTACAAACGATGAACGCAAGTACAAACGATATGTATATCACGCCCACTCAACCCCCCCCCCCCCCCCTCGCTCATTTTCCCACTTAATTTAAGACTTGAAAGCTATATTAATGAAACACAAATAATCATATATTGAAAATATAACAAATCAATGCTTGAGTAAAATTAAACTGCTTGAAAGGTTACTATTATGAATCGTCAGCCTGTATAAATGACGAACGCGAGTACAAACGACTACCAAATCACGCCCACTCATCACCTTCTCTCTTCTACTCATTTTCTCAATTCATTTTAAAATGAGAAGCTATATTATTGAAAAACAAATATTCATATATTGAAAGTGTAACAAATCAACGCTTGTGTAAAATAAAACTATAGCAAATGTGACCAATATGATGATCTAACTTGTACGAAAGAATAACTCCGGTACAAAAGTAATATGAATCCCGCCCACTCATCACTTACCAGGGCTTATATTTTCCCCAAATCATTTCAAAATGCAAACCTATTTTGGTGATTTTTTTTTTTCCACAGAATTTTATTTCAATGAAATACATATTTTAAAACAAAATCGAATGCAATGTGTAAAACTAATAGGTACAGATCCTGGTTAAAGGGGCGTTCCCAAAAATTTTGATGTTTTTCCAAATTTCTGATATATCTTAGCAAAATTTTAAGGAGGTGTAATAAGGGTGTGTATGCAAATTTAAATACAAATTTCTAAAAGCATTGGGCATCGAATTCAAGGACAAGTAATTCTATCTTTAAGCCGAACAATTCTTGAAGATATGACAAATTGCGGTGAATAAATTTCACCGCAATTTAGCAGAGATTCAAGAATCTTATCAAATTATAAATTGACGAGGAATGATAAATTAAACAATTGAGAAAGCGTACACTGAAATCAAATAATCATTAGAAATTTTGTATTTTTAATTGCATACTCCAGATTTGTATTTCTCAAACATTTAATTTTCACGTACCAGCTGGAAATGTGGATCTAATTGAAATACATCTTTGTCAGATAAATAAAAGTATAGTAATGGGATTGAAGTAAAACGTACATATATATAGATATGTATATACTATATATATGTATACAAAATTAAATTTTGTTTTCATAAATTATATATATCGAGAAACACAAAAAATTACAATTTAACAAATCTCATAAAATTATAAACGGGTAATCAGTGAAATGGTTGCACTTGTATACGTTTGCACAGTTTATCAATGTTGAAGTTATCTGAAAGTGTACCACTGCAATAAATTAAATTGAAAAGAAAAGAACAATGCCTCTCGTACCATCAGTACAGAGGCTAGAGTATTCCAGTCAATATACCATTCGTCTGTGTTGGATGAAAGTAGATATAAACTTTTCACAGAGTTAGACCTATAATGGATATCATTTTGAACAGCTCAAGTCAAGTCAAGTCGGGGGTGCAATTCTGGAGCGCCTGGTCAACTATGACCGTATCTCCAAGCTGTAAGTGTACAATCATGATCTCTGTAATTACTTGAATTGCTCCAAAAAGGGGGATGAAGATGAGAATACTCCGTACTTTTAAAAAAAAAAAAAAAAAAAAAAATTAAAAAAAAAAAAAAAAAAAAAAAAAAAAAATTTGGAACAGCTGCCATATGGGATAATTTTATTTAACTGCACAGCATGCGATTCGCAAATGCTCTGCTTTCTAATATATAGGGAATCGAACCGGTATAATAGCATGTGAAAAATTTTATAAAACAAAAGATTTAATGTTATTTGCGGTAGATAACAAAGAGTTAAAAATATTGTATGACTCCTTAGTACATGGCAAAGAATACTATATTAGTCTGTAATATATGAGATCGTGCTGTAATGATGATTTCATTTTTCGATAGACGTGAGTATTAAACACCCTTTTGCAAAACCTAAACTGGGGCCCCTAGTAATGTCGGCAGGGTTCATTGAAAAACTCCTCTATCTCTTTCCTATAATCCCACTTCAAACTTCTACAGTTTTATTTTCACGAAACTTCATATCCGACTTTGATAATAAAAAATCTAAAACTAGATGTAGTTTTTTTAATATATGAAACGAGAATTTAGAAATTTATTCGAAATTTTTTATTTCCTTAACATAGAATAGAATTTACATTAATAGAATTATGCTTAAAATGAGTCATTTATAGCTCAAAGTTCACTTAACAGTTTCAATAGTTGTGGTGAATATTAGCCGCGATACAATTTTTGTGTTCTTGACATTTTCTGTCCCTTGAGAGGGGCAGGGAGGACACAAGTTATCCTTTATCATTTTTCATTTATAACACCGGGGCTTCTATCGATATTTTGTTCACAGTAACAACTCAATAAATGAAATTTGTGAATTGAAGCTGATATATAGTAGGACCTTCATTATATTCATCGTCCATTTTTATTATATGTCTGTCTTCAATTTAATGTGTGGTTTCCTGGCTTTTCGTGTTTATCACTGACATTCTCTAGAGTTTTTTCTGGCTGTTATTTGAATGCTTTGTTTTTTTAAGGATGCTTTACTAATTCTCTTCAATAATTCTATTTCAATTCATCTTTATTACTTCTAAATTTCATCTTATATATACCGCATTAAGTAGACGTAAATTTAATTGAACCGTTTTTTATTACATTTGTACTGTTAAACTTACTAGTTTCATATGCTTGGTATTATATATATATATATATATATATATATATATATATATATATATATATATATATATATATATATATATATATATATATATATGCGTGCGTGGGGGGTTACAAATTATTATATAAAGTGTATTATTGAATAAAGTATTAAAGTATTATTTATTATTAAAGTTGATTATTTTATAAAGTGTAAATTTATAATGATTTGCTTACATTACTCACATATAGATTGCCCAAGCGCTACTTGTGTGAATTAGTGGTTTAAAACTGCTTACAATTATAATTTATATAATATATTATATTTATATAGGCTAAAAAGATCTCACGACACGAGCTCATCAAGAGTTAGCGAGTAAGAGACGAAACCTCCGGACTCGCGAAGAGATTTACGGGAAGTGTTTCTTTCAGGACTTTTTGGCCGGGAGGGGGGATTGAAATTTAGGGGGGAGGAGTTTGCCATTTTCTTTATGTAAATATATCTATCACATAAATAGAAACTAGGTTCACATGAAGTGACTGCGGGGGGAAGGGGGGCAAAAGAGTGGTTATGGGGTTAGTGAGCCTTGGAGTGTTAGGACAGGAACCTTTATATTATTTGATTTTAAATCTATATTAATATTTATTTATTATTTAAAATCGGTTTGTTAATTTTATGAGGAAAATGTATGCGAGATTATTGCCTGATTAATTTGTTGAATGCTCATATTTAATTGTGAAGATTCTGATTGTGTCCTTTGCCAGAAACGGTGGCTACACTCTAATTGACTTTCCTGGATTCCAGAGTTGTTGTTGTTGAGACCCAGACCGTCCGACCTACCAGAAAGGCTGGATTCCAGAGTGTAGTTTCGCAAGCTTGCGGATGCGATATATAACGAACGCATTTAGAGTATCGAACATAAGTTAGTACGATTTTTACGATCCATAAAACTAGAAACATGCTGCTTTTAAATTCTATCGAATGTCCGGAAGACCCCCCCCCCCCCCCCCCAAATAAGCCAATAAATTTTAGTAAAAATTATAAAAAAATTAGGAAATCTAAGATTCAATAATCTCTAAATAATCTTTTTATATGCAATTTATTCTGAAACAAATGCCAGAAACTTTAAAACGCGAGTTTGAACCGTTCTCAAAATACCGCACATTTTTCAAATAAATGCATCTGAAAATATGCATAAAAGTAAACAGCAGTAAATATCATCAACTATGTAACACTTGGCGAAACATTTGTCGACGTTGGCGACAAATTTGGGGAAATTTTACCAACATAAAACGTTTTAATGTCTGCGAGAATGGCTCATAATTGGCAAAAATGACTCCAGAGATACGAAAATAACACCAAATTGACGGAATTGTAATTAACGTATTTTAATATAAGAGTATATTGTTTCTTCTTCGTCAACCCAGACCGTCCGACCTACCCGAAGTTGTAAAGTGTCTGTTTGGACGGCTGGAAGCGCCACCCAATTTAGACCGGAACGAAGTGGGGTTAGGCATCCACAGGGACGGTATCCGCCTTCCTCTACCAGCAATCTCTCGGAAGGACTTACGGATCCACACATTTAGCGTGATCGTACTCCGCGTGAACACGGCGACATTTTGAGCAGAGGCGGGAATAGAAATCGGGTCGTTCGTGTGCAATACCAGGACGTTAACCACTGGGCTGTCGCGCCCCAGAGTATATTGTTTAGCAGATGCAAGCAATTTTTCCAACTGGCAATTTACATCTGCGCTCACTGCTAGTTAATTTCACACTTTTAAAATAATTTTATATGTCGTCATCCAGGAAAGCACAAAATATAAGCATATATTTCAACGTTAAAATCATTGCCCCTTCGATCTTGTTCATCATTATTTCGCAGTGAAAGCAGTAAACTACTTGTATTTTGTAGGGAAAGTTATGTTCAATCCACATCAGATTTCTTTAATCTTGAAAATTGAATTTTATGGGTAAGCATTTCTGTAAGATATGCATCAAGATTTTTGAATGAATATATTAATATTAAAAATTTTATCACGAAAATAAAAGCGAAATTTAGCTGGGGCGATTTAGATGTGCACCACCGGAAAAATATTTAAGTATTTTTTTTCCTTTATGTATCCTGAAAATGAAAAAAATATTTCTGAATTGTGATATTCAGCATTGGGGATTTAAATTTGTATCTTCTGAAAGTAATACAGATTTTAAATTTGTTTTGAAACCAAAAAATAGACTTCAATATATATAAAGTCTCTCCTCTCATATTTTGCTCCAGTCATTACTATGACACCAAAGGGATTATTAAAGCATAGAGATTTTTGTATTCCTGCCACTATAGTTTCCACCACTGTCCGCGCAGAATGCATATGATCCGTGACTGCCCACGTTCCAGAGATGAGGAATAAACAATAATAGCTATTTTCACTTTTAATAAGTTGTTATTCATTCTAACAGCTCTTTAACGATACGCGTAACTGACCTTTGAAGCGAATAAAGCAGCTGTAAACAAAATTTTATTATATATTTTTCATAATATTATTTGTGGTTGATAAATATACTTCTTTAAAAGTTTATATGAAAACAGAATCTGAGAAAAATCCGTCTTATTACATGTAACTGATTTTTTTTTTAATCTCCGGAACGGTGATTTCGATCTCAAATCTGGAAAACATGGTGCCCTTAGTACATCACGGGCACAAGGTGCGAAGCCTAACTTCGAAAGTATCACTTGTAACAGCGATACCCAATCAGGGGGGTCAGTGATTCTGCGAAAATTTACCTTTCGCAGAGTATCCAAGTAGTTCATAGGTAAAACGGTTAGGGAATCATAATAAAGAGATTAAAGCAAGCTCCCCTGAGCTTTGCTAGGTGCTCCTAAAAGCGATTCCTTGAGTCTTTGAGTCCAAGTAGTTCAGAATATTTCCTTATGGTGTTAGTACACGGGCAATTTTTATAGCCGAACTTCGGCAATTCCGCCCGCCAATCATACTTTAGGCTCCTCCTCTTTAACAGGTTCCTTCTCTCTAATCTCGCCAATTTCTTTCCAGAAAGCATTCTTTGGTGTGTTTTCCGTATAATTTGAATCTTTTATATCATAAAGGTGTCTGTAATTTGTTAAAAGTTCTATTATTATTTTTACATCTCCAGACTTTAGAAATTCCTCCCGGCAATGATACTTTAGGCCCCGCCTTTCTAAAACGTCCGTCCTTTCTAATACGGCCAAGTTCATTCCAAGAAGCATTATTTAGTGGGATTTTTTTTGTATAATTTGGATCTTTTATATGCTACAGGTGTCTGTAATTTGGTAAAAATCCTATTATTATTTTTACATCTCCAGACTTTAGCAATTCTGCCCGGCAATGATACTGTAAGCCCCTCCTGTCTAAAAGGCCCTCCCTGTTTAGTGCCGCCGATTTCAGAAAGTCTTCTTTAGTGTCTTTTTTCGTATAATTTGGATATTTTATAACCCACAGGTGTCTGTAATTTGGTAGTAGTTCTATTATTTTTTCCATCTCCAGATTCTAACTTAATTGAGCTGCTTCGACGTGTTTTCATTATAGTCGCCATCGCCATCTTGACTGCAAATGTGAAGAGGAAAGACTCTCAAGGACTCAAAAAAATGTTTTAATGGAGCGCCTAGCAAAGCTACAAGGAGCTTGCTTTAATCTCCGATCACAATTAAAACGGTTAGTGAATCTTAGCAAAGACTTTTAAATATGTTAGGAACCCTATGGATCATAGCAATGCACATGAATCCAAAATGGGACGAGTCCCAGTTTGGTTTCCGTGACGCTTAATTTGGAAATTGGAGAAATAACTCCGAGAAAGAAAGGGAAAATTTGGAAGACGGGGTGAGTTCCGTTGAACTCTGTCCTGAGTCAATGAGTACGTTCTAGTACAGCAAGGGGGCGGGACGGCTGGGAGGGGCCAGCGTGCGAAGAGATCCAGGCCAGGTCAATCAAAATACCGCAGAGTTCTAGTCAGAAGGGAGAAAAACAGGATCTGACAAGCAGGCCACCCCAAAAAACCCTAAGAAAGTACTTGATTTACGGGGACTTAGCAAGATCACATATGCTATCGTAAAGACTGGAGATCCTATGAATCACAGTTTTAGTTTCCCTTCATTTTGGGAGGGCAGCTTTTAGGGCTCGCAGGATGAAATCTCGCTGATATCCATTCCTTTCGAAACGGACTATCAGGTCGATAACCTCCAGCCAGTCATCTCTCATGAGGTCATCTCCTTCACGTGGGGGCTTATTTGGGTCGAAGTTGACACTTTTCGTACTGGGATGAGATTTCTCGGGGAGATTCGGAAAATTCGTAGCATTGGGCTAAAGAGCCGAGGCGTAAGATTTAGAGTTGCTGACAGGACGGTTGTAAAAGGTGTTAGCTTGAATCCTAGGTTTGGGGAATTTGGGACAACCCCGATAACTTGCAGGGTGTTCCCCTCCACAGTTAACACAAGTACATTTATATTCCGGCCTTTTGGGGCACTCATAAGATCTATGGTCGCCTGCACACTTTACGCACTTGGGCGGAAGATGGCACGAATTGGCGGCATAGTGCCATTTCTGGCAGGAAAAACATTGAGTGCTAGTGCCCTTACGTCCTCTGTAGCGCTCAATTTTAACAGAAATACTTAAGAGTTTGATTTGATAAATTTTCAATTTATCGGCGTTCTTGTCCAGCTGCACATAGTAAAGGGGCATCATGATTCTCTTAGTTTTAGGACCTTTGTACTTAAAATTAAGAGATTCTCTTAGTTTTAGGACCCACGCTGTTGATACGAAATCCTCCAACGTCTAATCTCTCCTTAATGAGATCGGTACTGGTAGGCACGGGGAGGCCCCTGATAACCACCTTGAGCGGCTTATTTTCGTTTAGGAGGAAAGTCCTAAATGAAACTTTATCATTTATAAGCCTTTTTTGAAGGCAAAGAAACTCATCTCTGGATTTTACGTCAATTTTAACAAGGTTGCCTCTGAGGCTGCTCTCTATGGACGGGGCCGCAAGTCTTAATTGATTCAGATAGTCGTACCAGCTTGGGCTGGGAACGATAAAGATGGGAGGGGGGCGGTGTTCTTTTTTAGGAACGTCCTCGACTGCTTCTGCGTCAGGGGCAGGAACCTCAGGGTCAAGCACACGATTTACCGTAGCGAGGGGGGGGGGGGGGGAGAGTTAACAGCAGCTCTGGCTGAGTGCCTTTTGTTGACTTGAACGAAGCCTTCATCGTCAGGGTCGGAGATAGTGCTTATTAGCACTATTGCCGGCAGTAGCTTGAGTAGCCCGCGCAGTAGCCTCAGTAGCTTGAAAAACCCGCGCGCTGCAAGTAAACTCCAACTCCAACTGACGTCACAGATAGTGTTCGTGGCACCCCCCTGATTAGTTTGTGATTATTATAACATTTAGTAAGATGTCCATTGTTCAGGACAGTCTACTAGCTAGATTAAAAGTTAAAATGGTACAATTAATCTGAATGAGTGAAATTTTATTTTTTAAAACGTATTTTATAAATTTATTTATGGTAGTTAAAAATACTAAATTATGAGCTTATATAAAAATTGTTTCTAGCTCTTTGCACCCGCTGGGTGCAAGATCTGCGTCTCCGAATTTCCTCAATAAAAATGCCGACAAAGAGTGTGGACTTCCTGAACCACTCTCGTTGTCATCGCCCTCAGCCATTTGTATTTGAAAGGGATTTATCACACTGTAAGGAAACCATTATCTCACGACCATCAAGATGACTTTGTTTTAACATGGACGTCAAAAATTTTGTTTCACCCAAGAAAAGCTGTGATTTTGTAGTGGACATTTAGAAAATTAAAGTAAAAAAAAAGTTTTTAAAGTGAAATTTATCATAAATAAAACCCACTCTTATTTGGATTTTTTCCGAGTGATTGCCAATTTTTCAATTATTTTGAGCCAGGGGGGGGGGATGACACCCTCCCGGTCCAATTATTTTGAGTCAGGGGGGGGATGACACCCTCCCGGTACTTACGTCCCTGCTCTCTACATATCGCGCACGAGCCGCCACTGTGGAAAATATTGGAAACGTGTTGAAAATTGCAATTCGCGTAAATTTATACGTTTCAAGCACTCTAATACCCGAATAATATATTTTTACTTTCCCTACAATTCCTGGTAAAGGGAAAGCATTGGAATTGTATCGAGAATCGTAAATCGTATTTTCGACAAATCTACAATTTTCGGGTACTCTAGTACGGTAAAATCAATTTTTACTTTCTGTTTACTTATGCTTGATTGCTTCTCGAAGGGTGCATATCATTTGTAGAACACATTTTTGCGGACAAAACCATCGGAGGCCAATTAGATTCCGATAAGGGATTTTCGGATAAAATGTCTTTACTTCACTATATGCAGTCGGAAAAATAGCAGGAAAAATTACTGAAACCGTAGATGGATGAAACACGTTGTCCAGGGATTTGGAAAGTAAGCCCAATGTGTGTTCACTTAATCCTTTCCGAACGGTTGACGCGCCCGCGCGTCGACTGCGGACTTCCATTCAAGGACGGCCGTCATGCATTCGCGTCGGAGACAAATTTTACCCTAAAAGACGGTGGTCACAGATACGCGTCTTGCAAGATTCATAACACTTAAGTGTTTTGGACATAAGCACACTTCCACGATTATTTAAAATATTTATTTTTGGAAATATTAATTTTTGCAAATATTAAATTTTTTTAAATTGAAGGTCGAAATGATTGGGGAAACACCCCACCCCCACCCCCCCACACACACCACCACCACCAATACACCCAATTCATGCAATTCTACTACTTTAAAAACACACCTTTTTGGCCGCATTTTTTGTAAAAACACACATTTTTGTTGTTATTTTATGTTTTTGCAACATTTTGTACAAAATGTTTCTTTTTCCCATAACCACATTTTTGGTAACATTTTCGTAAAAACACACAATTTTTGTAAAAAAATTATAAAAGAGCGAAAACCCATGTTAATTCCCATAGAGAAATTAGCATTTTGAAAAAAATCACAAAATGTTAATTTTTTCCAAAACTACATTTTTGTTGTTTTTTACGTTTTTGAGATATTTTGTGCAAAATGTTAATTTTTCCCATAACCACATTTTTTTTAAAAAAATTACAAAAGAGCGAAAACCCATGTTTATTCCTATAGAGAAATTAACATTTAGAAAAAAAAGTCGCAAAATGTTAATTTTGCCCATACCGCATTTTTTTTTTTTTTTACGCTTTTGGAACATTTTGTACATAATGTTAATTTTTCCCATAACCACATTTTTTTTAAAAAACTTACAAAAGCATGAAATTCAAGTGGGTTCAGATATATTATTTCCCAAAGAGAAATACAAGATATTCTCACGTATCTCATCATATGGGATTCTCACAGTTCACTTCGTAACCGTGATATAGGGTCAGCACTCTTTTTTAGACAGCGGAGGGGTATTGTAATAACGATGGCCCTTGGTATGCTCCTGACAAACCTCTTGGTATACTTAATCACTTTAATTATCCTCATTTAGAAAAAAAATTCCATTAAGGGAGAAAATTGCCAAGTTTTAATTTTAATTCCGCTTTTCTCCGCTAGGAGGCGCTGATGGCACTGCTCCACCTCTGTCGCAGAGGCGGAGGTGTTGCCACGCCGAAAAAAGTTTCTTCCCCACTTAGAAAAAATCTCATTCCAAAAAATTTATTTCCCCCTAGACCCCTTGTACAAGACTACGAAATAGTTGCCACTCGAAAAAAAGTTTCTAAAAGTTTTCACCCCACCTTTTTTTCATTTTCCCCCTTTTTACACCCCGTCCAGGATTACGGAATTCAAGATGGCGGCCATTTTGCTCCGCCTCTGCCGCAGAACTCAACATTCTTTCTTACTGGGATGACCTTTCAAAATTAACTTTCCTAGTCAGCCGAAGCATGGAGGTGGTCTCACCTCTAACTCCATGAGCTGAATACAGTTTTCCTTTTATGTCTTCAAGCATTGAGTTCTCATAACCATGCAATTGCATCATGTTGTAGCAAAACTTTCGACCTGAGGTTATAAACACAAAAGTAGCAAAAATGGCCAAACTTTGAGAGGCCATTTTCCCAGATCCAAGGATTAATTTGGAAAATGACTTTCAGATTTGGATTCAGCAGGGTAAACAGGCGTTTTTTCAGCCTTCGGGGTTGCATTGTATGCTTTAACATATTGACACAGCGCTTTTAGAAGCGTGATTGAAAATTCGTTCAAATCACTGCTGAAAAAACATTGAAGCTATATACACTCTGTTGCAAAAAAATATATGCACCCATAAAAAACTGAATAGCCTACAGCCTCGAAGCTCGTCATGTATGTGTCGTTTGAGGAAATATGCAAATAATTAGAATTTGGGATCAATTAAGAGCGTTTTATTAAGAAATAGTGACAACAAGAAGCCGACATTTTAGTAAGTCGTAATCGGCTATACAAGTCGCTATTGGGTGCGGTATAGAGTCAGTTAAGTTGCTTATGTCCCTCTGCGGAAGATTCTGCCACAAATGTTGCAACTGATGAGCTAATTCAATGGTATTCAGAGAAGGCTGCAATTACTGTAACAGCATGTCCCAGACGTTCTCTATTGGTGATAGATCTTGGACATGGATGGCCATAGGAGGGTATTAAATTTTTGAAAACATTGTTGAGAAAATTGTGCAGTATATGTTTGAGCTTTGTCTTGTTGGTAAATGACACCTGGGCGACTTGACAGCATAGGCAGAACAATAGGCTGTAGAATATCGTGGACGTACAAGCGAGTCGTCAGATTGGCGTGCAACAACTAGAGGTGATCTTTCTTCTTTCAACCCAGACCGTACGACCTACCCGAAAGTGTAAGGTATCTTTTTGGATGGTTTTGATAGTCCCATTCAATTAAGACTAGAATCCACTGGGGGACACAATCAGAGGTACCGTACCCTCCTCTTACCACCAACCTCTCGCAATCCACGTATTTAGGTCTCAGATAAGCGCCCGCTATACAGAATCGCACCTTCAAGCGCGGATGATTTTCGCTAACTCCGAAAGAAACCACAGCCGAACAATGTTAAAGTGCGATATGCGCTCACTCCAGTTGTATATTATAGCTCACTGTTATTCGAAGATTTTTGGCTTCGGCATCCCTTTTGGATATTTAATTAAATACTGGAACCCCAAAATGAGAAAAAGTCCAATGCAGTCCAAATTGTGCATAAAAATTCTTTAATTTTCCGTAAATTTACACGAAACTATAACGCACGTTGAAAAACTCTGCATTACGCAATGTTAGTTTCGAACCAAATTTAAACGCATACGTTCCACACACCTTGAAAAAAATAAAAAAAAAAAACGATCCTTACTCTAGGAGAGAGCTCAGGCATGGGCAATCCATCGGAGAGAAACAGCAGTCCTCCGCACTTCATTAAGGGAAATGCATTTGTTGCTTTGATGCGTTTTTTTTTAAATAAAATGTAGTAATTAAAAAAAAATTGTTAGAATGCGATGATACACACAACTTTCCATAGAATTCAAACTGTAGAACTGAGCTAATCTTCCTGTTTTGGATGCGGTGAAATAAATATCAGACAATCTAAAAAATACAATTTAGATGTATTTAAGAATATGTGTATATCCACATGCAGGGAGATTTTCAGGAGGATCATTTAGAATTTTTTTGAACGATTGTTTGAACGATTTTAAGAAAACAAATATCGAAAAAATGAAGAAACGGCAAACCCTTATGAGCACAAGTCATATCAAAATAATTTCCTTTGGACAATGTATGTATGCTAATATGACCATCCCGTGTTTTACAAAGCTAATTCTTGACCTAGAAACGCGTATTTTTTATTTCTCTTGAGGAACTTATTTAGGATGTGCAAAGTGCATTTGAAAATTAGAGAACATTAATAAAGTTTTAATTATTTACAAAAACCTAATACAAGACCCAAATTTAGCACAAGAAAGATGTATGTTCCGCAATTTATACAGCCAATTCTTGGTGTAGAAACTCGCTGGTTTTTAAGTGTTAGGCAATCATTTGGGAATGTGTCAAGTGCGTTCGAAAAAAAAATCCCAAAACGTACGAAATTTAATACTTTTTCAATATTTAAAATTCTGATAATTCTTGCCCTAGATACTTGCCTTGTTTTAAATGGTAGCTAAAGGTCTGGGCATTTGCACAACCATCCGATAATTAAAAAAACGTGCAATTATTTATTTAAAAAAAAAACCTCAAAATCAGTCTCAAAACCAAAAATTTGGTTTTGACACTTTTTTTTTTAAATTGGAGTATGATTTGGACATGTGCACAAAACATTCACAAATTAAAACGAATAATTGCCGTGTAGACTTTGAACTGCAGAAAGATCACTAGAACAGCAATGCACGCGCTCAAAAACAAAATTTAACTCACTTGTTGGTACAGCCGGAAATTTTCAATATTAGTCAGAAAGATTATCTTCACACACCCCCAGTAAAGATTGGCCACTTACGTCTCTGAGCTCACTATACCATAGAAATGCTTCTATGAAATTCAATTCATAGAAGTATTCTTCAGTATGTAATTTCCATTTATTTATTTATTATTATTATTTTTAATTTTATCACATACTTATATATCCATACACTACATAATTTTTCTCTTTAAATAATATATTTAAAATGCCGTATGATCATTTTGCAACATATACATTTTCAAGATAGTATCCTATATTTAAAATTTTACAGGACATCAAATTCTTTAAACCACAAGTAAATTTATACCAAATTAATTTCTTACACAGTAAAATTCCACCGGTCGTCCACTTTGTTGCTCTAAGTCCTCTGGACGAGCCGGGGGCTTTCACAGTAAAATTCCAGACACAGCAACTACCATCAAACTCAGGTGGAGCTCATCACTTTTCAAGCGCAAAGAAAGACAAATATTCAAAATTTTGAGAGTATAACAAATCAAAGCTTACTTTCAATATTAAACTGTAGAAAAGGTCACTACGATGCTCCAACTTATAGTGATTGGAATACCTAACTGGTATTGTAGTCAAAAGCACTGAGACTAACAGACCGAGTTAAGGATGCCATCTCGTAAACTGTCATCATTTACGACAGTTAACTAACTTGAGACAGATATTACTTTTATAACCAAATAAAGAAAGTGAAAGTCTTACTTTTAAATCCTATTTTATATATTTATTTATGATAGTTAAAAATACTAAATTATAAGCCTATATAAAAATTTTGTTTCTAAGATTAAGTAGTTATTATATGTCGGCTGTCGAAAACATCCTTATCTAACATTCTTGCTTTGTATCCCCCTGTTATCTGTAACGCTTCTTATGTCCTCAGATAGCCAGCAAATGCAATGTGTTTCAAAAAATAACCCGCATTCACTACTAAGCAATACGTCAACGCTTGATGTCATATCATCGTTCTGCACCATTTTAAGAACAGGTTTTTAACTTTTCATCGCTGATGTGTTATGTACGAAATTATTGAAATGACTTAATTTCAATGAATAAAAATATTTCTTTAAACATTATAAACTATAGAAAATACTCACAGCAAACAGGATAGCGGAATTGTAGAAGTGTTTTATGATATTTTTAATAGTAGATGAGAAATTATTTGGAGTATGGCGAATATTTAGCACAAATAAACAAATATTACTTGGAATTTATTATAATTCCGAAAGACTTGCATTGCGATATATGAAGAAGATACTTCGATATGAAAAAGTGGAGCAATTTATGTAATCTAATTTTTCCCCGTATTTAGTGTAAATAGTTTTTGCTATTTTAAGCTCAATTTTTTTTTTTACATTGATGTATCATTAAAAGGAATTCAATATTGATTTCTGTTTACTCCAACCTGTACAAACGATGAGCGAAAGTACAAACGACATGTAGTATTTCACGCTCACTCAACACTTCCCACCTCGCCCTCCCCCCAACACACACTCTTTTTCCCAATTCATTCAAGAATGGAAAGCTATATTAATGAAACACAAATACTCTATATTGAAAGTATAACAAATCAACGCTTGCGTTAAATAAAACTGTATGAATTGTCACTATTACGAAGCGCCAGCCTGTATAAGTGTCAAACGCCAGGACAAACTACTACCAAATCACGCCCACTCGTCACTCCCCACCCCCCTTTACACATTTTCTCAATTCATTTTAAAATGAGAAGCTATATATATTGAAAAACAAATATTCATATATAGAAAATGTAACAAATCAACGCTTGTGTAAAATTAAACTATAGCAAAGATGACTATTATGATGATCTATCCTGGACGAACGACGAACTCAGGTACAAAAGTCATGTGAATCCCGCCCACTCATCACTTGCCACCGCTTTATACTTTTCCCCAAATCATTTTAAAATGCAAAATTACATTGGGGATTTTTTTTTCTTTCACAGAATTGTATTTGAATGAAATAAACTACATGTTTTAAAACAAGATCGATAGCAATGGGTAAAACTCTCCGGATATTTATCATTGCAGATCACGGCTAAAGGGGCGTTCCCAAAAATTTTGATGTTTTTCCAAATTCCAGACATTTCTTAGCACAATTTGAGGGAGGAGTAGTAAGGGTGAGTATGCAAACTTAAACACAATTTTCTAAAAGCATTGGGCATCGAATTCGAGGATAAGTAATTATATCTTTAAGACGAACAATTCTGGAAGATCTGACAAATTGCGATGAATAAATTTCACTGCAATTTAGCACAGGTTCAAGAATCCTGTCAAATTATAAATTGACGAGGAATGATGAATTAAACAATTGAGAAAGACTGAAATTAAATAATCATTAGAATTTTTTTTTCTTAATTGCACACTCCAGATCTGTATTTCTCAAACTTTTAATCTTCAAGTACCAGCTGGAAATGTGGATCTAATTGAAGTAATCCTTCGTTAGATAAACAAAAGTATAGTTTAAGTATAGTACTGGGAATGAATTAAAACGTATGTGTATATATATATATATATATATATATATATATATATATATATATATACATATATACACAGCATTAAATTTTGTATTCATAAATTATATATATCGATAAACACAAAAAATTACAATTTAACAGATCTTAAAAATTATAAACGGGTAATCAGTGAAATGGTTGTTCTTGTATACACTTGCGCAGTTCATCAATGGTTGAAGTTATCTGACTGCATACTCCAATTATTTGACTGTGTACCACAAGTTGAGATGAATTGTGAGATGAGTTGTTCCAGATCTGTATTTCTCAAACTTTTAATCTTCAAGTACCAGCTGGAAATGTGGATCTAATTGAAGTAACCCTTCGTTAGATAAATAAAAGTATAGTACCGGGAAAATATAGTAACTTGAACTATAGTTCAAGGTACTGGGAATGAATTTAAACGAACGAATAAAAATATAGTAACCTAACTGCATACTCCAATTATTTGACTGTGTACCACAAGTTGATGTACCACTGCCCTAGATTAAATTGAAAATAATACAAACACTCTAAGCCTCTTGTACCATTAGTACAGTGCCTAGAGTATTCCATTCAACATACCATTAATACGCTTTCCACAGATCTAGGCCTGTCATCACAGACTACTATACAGACCTGTCACTCTCGATAGTTTCGTTTTCGCGGCGGCCATTAGAGATAGACCAAACATTGGGTTGGCGCCCTCTTGGCGATGGTCTGGTTTGATCCGAGCCCTTGGCGATGATCTGGTTTGGGTCCAAGCCGATTTTCAATGTTATAACCCTATTTCGCTCGGCGAAAACTTTGAACAACAGACTAGCGTGGTTTGAATAACGTGAAAAAGGATTATTTGTTAAGTGTTTAGATCATTTTATAGAAATGGATTGATAAAAGAAAACTGGTTGCGTTACAGGGTATGTAATTTATGTTTATTAAAATTGAAATAATTTTAGTTATCAACATCCTACATACGTGTTCATTATAAGTATACACGTGTTCATAAGTATACACGTGTTCATAAGTATACACGTGTTCCTATAAGTATACATGTGTTCATGATACGAAATTAGTGCTGTGTTGTTATTACTGCCGGATTAGACTAAATTTTAAGAGGTAGTGGTATAATTAGTTAAAAAATATTTTCCGTATTTTTATAAAATGTGAAATAATTGATATTGGGATAGCTCTTTCTTAGTTGAATGTGATATAGTATGTGTATATATTTATGTAAAATTTTTATTAAGTGCCTTATGGTGAAAAATCCCCCCCCTTGGGTAATTAATGATTGAGTTCCACAACTTTGATAGTGCATTTATGTAAATTTGATATTTACTATATGAATATTTTTATATTTAAAAAAAAAAGTCTATTATCAGTATCCCAGAATAAATTAAGGATCAAGTAATTAACGATCAACACGCTAGTATACTTTTTAGACTGAAAGTATTATATAATATTTCAGTCTTTTGAGTATGTTAGCTTGTAATTTTTTGTGCATTATGTTTTATAGTGAGACAATGCAATGGGTCTATTTTTTAATCTATTTTATGATTATTTGAATTAAATATATAACTATGTTTATTTAAATATTCTTAAACTAATGAATATTTATGTTACAGATTAATTATTTTTAAATCCTGATCCTTTCTATAGTTTCAAAAATTATAAAAGTACAGTCCTCAACATTTTGTTCCCATCTCGTTTAAAAAAAAAATCGCCAAGCGAGCGATAACGCGCCAAATCTGGCAGACGCATCGTAGTTCAGTTGGTCCAACTCACGAGCTCTAGTGTCTATGCGACATCCCATATTAAAAATGTTGTCATAGGGTCCTATGGGAGTGCACCTTCTGAATATAGTATTCTGTGCCTGTCATGGAGGATCACTTTAAACAGCTGCAATGTGAGATAATTTTATTTAACTACACAGCATGCGATTCGCAAATGCTCTGCTTGCTAATATATAGGGAATCGAACCGGAAAGATGCATTATGAAAAACATTATAAAACAAAGAATTTTATAATATTTGCGGTGGATAATAAAAAGTTAAAAAGTATCGTATTATTGACTCCCTAGTATATGGACATTACCTCTACATTAGTCTGTAGTATATAAAACCGTGACCTTTCTAAATACATTGGGACCGTGATGATTGGGTGTGATTTGGTAGTCGTTTGTACTCGCGTTTGACATTTGTCACTATTACAGGCTGGCGCTTGTAATAATGACAATTCATACAGTTCAGTTTTACGCAAGCGTTGATTTGTTATACTTTCAATATATGAGCTGTATTAATGAAACACAAATGTGTTTCATTAATACAGCTATTCATTCTTAAATGAATTGGGGAAAAGAGTGGGGGGGGACGTTGAGTGGGGGTGATATACTTGTCGTTTGTTCTTGTGTAGACGTTAAAATACAGTGTAAACAGAAAGCAATATTGAATTCTTTTCAATAATACTTCAATGTAACAAACTGCTGAGCTTAAAGTAGCAAAAAATATTTGCACTAAATACGAGGAAAAATTAGGTTACACAAATTGCTCCTTTCTTCATATCTAAGTATAATATTCATATATCGTAATGCAAGTCTTTGGGAATTATAATAAATTCCAAATAATATTTGTTTATTTGTGCTAAATATTCGCCATACTCCAAATAAATTCGCACCTGCTATTAAAAATATCATAAAACACCTCTACAATACCGCAATCCTGTTTGCTGTGAGTATTTTCTATACTTTATAATGTTTTAAGAAATAGTTTTATTCATTGAAATTAAGTACCTAATTTCAGTAATCTCGTGCATAACCGTTGCTTACGTAATATACAAGGCCGAGAAATTTCGATTTAGAAAGCGGGGAATGTGTAGTTTTAGAACAGTTGGTAGAGGATGCTGTTATTTCCTGTAAAAGCTGATTTATTACTGTCAAAGTTCTTATAATCCTGGTATTTTTAGATTTCTTTACATTATCTAATAAATTAAAATCCGCATCTGTTTGCGTATTATTTGGTTAATAAATATAGTTAGTTTTATTTAACCTAGAACAATTTTAGATTTGTAAATAAAAAAAAGGTACAAAATTAATGTCTTTAATATGTTTTATCGTTCAGTAAATTAAAAAAGGCAAACGTTATTAAGTATTAAAATGTTAAAATAATTTTTACAGGAAGAAGGAAATATACCTGTAAACATGCGCGAAGCCAGGAATTTCCATAGGGGGATGTTAGAAGTAATATTTGTTTTAAATTTAAAAGTGAAATTTTTTTATTAACAAGTTTTTAATAATTTTAAAAATTTCAATTTTTTATTTTAGTTATTATTAAATAAAAATTAAGTTTTTTAAATTATATAAAATAAAAAGTAAAATATCTTTAATTTTTTTAAATCCAATTTTTCATTAACAAGCCATAAAGTACCCCCCCCCCCCCCCCCACACACACACACACACACGCGCGGAGTTCTTCAGGATTTATAAACTGGGGAGTGTATAATTATAAAAATGGAAGGGGGGGGGGTCGACAGGATAGATTGATTTAAATCAACATTTAAATCAAGATTATTTTAATTACTGGGTCAAAAAAAATTATTGATTTAAATCACTTTTTCTTTAGCGAATTCCCATTTTTACCGAATTATTTTTGCACAATATTGTTATGTTAATGCTATAAAAATCAGTATAATTTAATAAAAAATAACAAATATAAAATTATAAAGAAGAAGCTTTACAATAAACAAAAATGCACCCAAACCCTTACGAGTGCATTATTGCTTACATTGAAAAACTGCGAAAGAACAGGAAATAAAAGCGATCCTAGCGGACACTTGAGTGAACTAAGCTGTCGCCCATTTTTGGCCGAAAATACTCGAAATTTCCCCTGCCTTTATTATCACGTAGGCAACAGCATAACACATCAGTGATGAAAAGTTAAAACCCGGTTGGTAAGGCGATGCAGAAAGATGACATGACAGCAAGCGTTGACGTATTGCTTACTAGTGAATGCGGGTTATGTTATGAAAAACATTGCATTTGCTGGCTAGATGAGGACAAAAGGAGCGTTACAGATAATAGGGAGATACGAAGAAAGAATGTTAGATACGGATGTTTTCGACGCCGGACATATAATAACTTGCTACTTACTCTTAGACACAAAATGTTTATTTTAAGCTCGTAATTTAGTATTTTTAGAAACCACTAATAAATACTTAGAATATGTTTTAAATAATAAAAGTTCACTTATTTAAATGAGTCCTCTCTTCATTCATTCGGAGCTCAGACTTCGAAGTGTGAGGTTGTGGTTTTGCGAAGCTGCTGCTTTTACCTTGTGGTGACTTTCTTGCTTACGCTTGGGCGTGTTATATCAAGTTACGATAGAACACGTCGGGCTAAGTAATTATCATCTTTATTGTGTGCGGATTTCCGCCATTTTGTGCTTTTCGTGCTATCTCAACTTTGGATTTACCACGTGTGCCTTACACGTGGTAGTGACTTTTTGGATTGCTCTCAACTGACGTTATGGATTTGGACAAGGATCATCTGGAGCTTACGAGGATTACTGCAAGTGAGCTTGATGGAGATTGTGCGCGGCCTCTCAAGGATGCCATGAACTTATACAGCGACTCTCTGCCGCAGGATGGATCGTGTTTCACGTGGCCAACTGATGTGATGCAAGTCGTCAACTTCTTAGGACTGGTTATCTACACGCTGACTCTGCATATCAGGGATATGCTCAAGAATGGACTCATCGAACTGGAACAGGACCAAGTCTCCCGGATTATAGGTTCGTTCAATTTTGTGTATTCTTTTCTGTCTTACCGTGACATGACTAAATTTATGGATAGTGAAATGTACGTAATCTTTAAATCACTTGAGGATAGTAATGTATGTGTTAGTAATGTTGTAGTTAAAGCTAAACTGCTAGAAATAGGATTAATTGATGAAATTAAACTTTCTGACAAAACTGAAACGGTTGTAAATCCATGTAAAAGGCCTAGGATAGAGGAGTCTCCCACTAAGGGAACGCCTACTAAAAACCAGGATGAAAACTTAAAATCTAGTGATAGTGTTGTAAATGAAAAGGTTAGGGATAGTGTTGTAACTGAAAATGAAAATGTTAGAACTAGGACTTATGCTGAAATTGCTGCACAACCTGTGCAGTTTAAAAGTGCACCTAAACCTAAAGCGGTTGAAAATAGTAATGTTATGAATGTAGAAAAAAAAGAACCAAAAGCAGAGTGTTTCTTCATAAAGTTTAGAGACAACTACCAGGCTCTCCTTAAAAAGCTAAATGAAATTACAGAAAATAAAGTATCTGGAAAATTGACAGGAGATATGCTCAAACTGATACCCAATGACGCTGACTCCTATAGGGTTGTTCAGCGCCATTTGTCTAGCGAGAAAATCCCCTTCCATAGTTTAAACCTCAAAACTGAAAGGCCGAAAAAGGTAGTTTTGAAGGGGCTACCAACCAGCTATGACATTGAGGAGATAAAATTGACTCTAACATCCAATGGATTAGATGTAGTCCGGGTTTCTCAACTGAGAAACACCAAAACCAGATTACCCCTGCCGATCTTTTTAGTCAGCCTTAGGCCTACCGATGACTGGCAGAGGGTCTACAGACTCACAAGATTAGGGTACTTGGCTGTGAAGGTAGAGGCCTTCAGAGCTAGGGGCTTTAAAATTTGCTACCGGTGCCAGCAATTCAACCACTCATCTGAGAACTGCAGTATGCCGCCAAAGTGCCTGAAGTGTGGTGAAGGACACTTCACACGAGACTGCCAGAGACCTAGGACAGAGAAGGCGACGTGTGCAAACTGCAATGGAGACCACCCGGCGAACTTCAGGCAATGCCCGAAGAACCCCTGGAACAAGGGAAAGGCACCGGGGTATGCCCCCCCTCCCCCAAAAAATCAGATACCCCCTTGGAGGCAAAAGGCCCTCGGACCAAACCCCCAGGCACCCCCTCAGGGCTCCTCGCACATAGTGCCACAGTTAAACAGGCACCAACCTACAGCACCTACCAGATCGGTGCAAGAGCAGGCCCCCAAACCTTCGACCTCCAGAGAATTGACTCTGGAGGAAGTTAGAGCAGCTACAACTGCAATTAAAAAGAGATCGGAGTTAGAAAAAGCCAGACAGGCAAAGGAGGCAAAGGATAGACTGGATGGGAAAGTTAAGGAATGGAAAGATACTAAACGAGTCAGGGAGGAAGAAGAGCTCGCGCAAACCCAGCTGTTAGCTAAAACGGATGGAAAAAAACAAAAAACTATCGAGTTCCAAAAGGACACTCACAAAAAAGTGCAAACCGCGGTTGAGGCTGAGGAAATGGAAGCCGAGACTGAACATGCTGATATATCTGATGCTGAAAAGATGGAGGATATCCTCAACCTCATCAGAGGATTTATCAGCATGTTTAATCTAGACGACATAAAACGTCTGTTGATGCAGTTCGCAGAACTAGTGCAAAAAAAGAGCGATCCAATGGTAATGGTCTTTGAGGCCCTTAAAATAATCGCGGATTTTAAAAGTAACAGTGAGAATCAAACCCGTCATGGCTAGGTCCCAAAAAGAATCCTTTAAAATAATATTTTGGAATGCGAACGGCATATCTCCAAGAATAAATGAACTTAGGAACTATGTGAACGAAAATGAAGTAGACGCCTTATTAATTCAGGAAACTAAAGTTAGAGAAAGTAAAAAACTAAACATAGCCAACTACTCTGGTTATCATAATCTTAGCTCAAATACTAATGCTAGAACGCCCCATGGAGGAACAGCAATATACATTAAAAGAAATATTCCTCACGAGGAACTAAAAAGCATAAATCTTCAAAGTATAGAAAATACTAGTATAAAAATTAAAATTAATAATACTAGCCCGTTTATCCTAACCTCAACATATGTCAAAAATATGAGTAGGGTAGATGTAGCTGCGCAACTGGAACTGCTTTTCGCGCAATATCCAAACACGATACTCGCAGGCGACTTCAACGCACACCATCGAGCGTGGGGCTGTAGGAGAGCCAATTCACGCGGTACACAGATACACAGACTGCTGAACACTACAAACACTAACATTATTGTACCGTCGACACCAACCTGCTTCTCAGGCGCCAACGGCTCATTCATAGACTTTGTCCTAACGCGGAACATAGATTACGCTCACACTATTAGTACCCTGGATGAATTTGACTCGGATCATCTACCGGTACTGGTGACATTCGACCTGAACACGCCTCTTCCAGCCTCTTTGGGACAAGAGAGGGTCAACTGGGAAGTATTCAAAAGAGCACTCTTCGAGCCGCACTTAGCAGTACCTAACATAATGAGCACGGCGGATATTGACTCTGCCACGCACACACTCACAACAGAAATCAAGAGAGCAATTGCCTCTGCTACAACACATCGTGAGTCTCCAAAAATGCCCACACTTTCCCACCATGTCAAACAATTAGTCAGGCAAAGGAATAGAATACGTAAGACATG
The DNA here is from genome assembly GCA_951213105.1 of Amaurobius ferox. Taxonomy (NCBI): domain Eukaryota; kingdom Metazoa; phylum Arthropoda; class Arachnida; order Araneae; family Amaurobiidae; genus Amaurobius; species Amaurobius ferox. The sequence goes on from OX578155.1 coordinate 73,969,090, forward strand.
GCAGGCTAACAGAGACCCCGCCCTTAAAAGGGAGCTTAACAGACTCACGTGCAAAGTCAGGGAAAAAATTGTCGCAGAAAAGCAGCAACAGTATAAAGAACTAATCGAATCCCTTAGCCCAGAAGACGTATCGCTCTGGCAATTCGCAAAAAGACTCAGGAAACCTCAAATTAAGCTCCCGCCACTAATAGATGGTGCTAAAATCGCGTACTCAGACGAGGAAAAAGCCGAGGCGCTCGCAAGCCATTATGAAAAACAATTCCAACCAAACCACGATCTAATGTGTCAGGACACCCTAAGAATGGTTAGTCAAACTTTAAATAACTTCAGGAATTCCCCAGTAACGGCTGAGATTGACCCAGCTACCCCGCAGGAGATAGTAGAAATTATTAAAAATCTCAAAAACCGTATAAGCCCAGGGCACGACAAAATCAGAAATATTGCGGTTAAAAACCTACCCTTAAACGTAATATGTTACTTGACTATCTTAATAAATAAAATATTAAAACTAAACTATTTCCCCAAAGAATGGAAGGAAGCGATAATTATAACAATCCATAAGCCTGGTGAGGATGCCACAATTCCAGCCAACTACAGACCAATTAGCTTGCTACCGACACTTAGTAAAATTACTGAGAAAATTATTCTTAAGAGACTGAACACGCACCTTAGTGAGAATGACATTATCATTCCGGAGCAGTTTGGATTTCGGCCAAAGCACTCCACCACTCATCAATTGCTGAGAGTGGTAGAGTACATATCTTCTGGTCTCAATAACAAGACACCCACAGCTGCGATTTTTCTGGACATACAAAAAGCCTTTGATAAAGTATGGCACTGTGGATTAGCGTACAAATTGATCACTTTAAAAGTCCCTGACGCTCTTGTCAAACTTTTAATCTCATACTTAAATAACAGACACTTTCAAGTCAGAGTAGGAGGTAACTTATCTACACCCAAGTTCATTAAAAGTAGTGTACCGCAAGGTTCTATCCTGGGCCCGACACTCTTTAACATATACCTGAACGACATCCCTAGGACTCCAAACACAGAGCTGGCACTCTATGCAGACGACAGTGCGATACTTGCAAAACACCCCTATGTCTCAGTAATGCACAGACAGCTACAACAACACTTAGACATACTCCAAACTTGGCTGGAAAAATGGCGAATAAAATTAAACCCCAATAAATGTCATTGGATTTATTTCTCTAGAAAACGTACACCTCCGCCGCCTCTGTACATAAACAACCATGCCCTAAAAGCGGAAAAATCTACTAAATACCTAGGTGTAACGATAGATTCCCACCTAACCTGGAAACAGCACGTAACGAACTTAATCAAAAAAGCGTACATGGCCACAGGAGCCTTATACCCAATGATGGGAAACGGAAATCTAAGTTATCAAAATAAACTTCTAATTTATAAATCGGTCATCCGCCCGGAAATGCTGTATGCAGCACCCGTATGGGGATATGCCTGTAAAACTACAATAGACCTCCTAGAGACAAAACAAAACAAAATCCTACGGATTATCAGGAAAGCTCCCAGGTACTTAAGAAACTCGGTAATTAGGAATGACTTCAAAATAAAAACTGTTAGAGCCCAAATTAAAAAGCTAGCGCTTAAATTTTACAGAAATTTGCCATCCGTCCCAAACGAACTGTTATTCAATCTGCATGACTATGATCATCGCAAGGCCAAATCTCGTAAGAGACCCCGCGCTGTTCTAAACATCGATAATCGGAATTAAAAGATCCCACCTCAAACATCTGATTTTTAAATAAAACTCGCGACTTTTATTTTATAAAAAAAATATTCTAAACTCTAAACTGCCAAAACGCTAGGTAACCCTTAGATCTGCATCAACCCCCCAAACTGCTTAAACTCTAAATGTGCAACAAACTGCCACACTAGGAGCTAGGACAAATAATAAAAAGTAGTAAATAAAAACCTCGAACCTCCAATTAGGGTCACTGAATTAATGTCACAGTTTGACGATAAGAACCACATATTGAAACTGGAGATTAAAGGCGCTTCGCGCCTGGTGCTCTGTCTTGTACGACACTACCAGCTACGACACTACCGTTCACTTCATCCAGGAGATACAGATATATTTTATATCTAGGCGCTCCATGAACTCACCCAGGATTGTCGTCGTCGACGATAATGGTCATAAACCGATCTGTTCGCTTCCAACGCTTTTGACTACTATACCAAATAGGTATTCCAATCACTATAGGTTGGAACACAGAATACTATATTCAGAAGGCCCATGGGACTTTATGGCAACATTTTTAACATGAGATGTCGCTTAGACACTAGCGCTAGTGAACTGGACCAACTGAACTAAGCTTGTAAAGTGTCCTAAATGATGGACGCTTACAAATTGTTATATTAGTAGCACTGAAACTACGATAATGGTCATAAACCGATCTGTTTGCTTCCAATGCTTTTGCTACTATACCAAATAGGTATTCCAGTCACTATAGGAACACAGAATACTATATTCAGAAGGCTCACTCCCACAGGACCCTATGGCAACATTTTTAACATGGGATGTCGCATAGACACTAGCGCTCGTGAGCTGGACCAACTGAACTACGATGTAAACAAAGTACGCATGCCAGATTTGGCGCGTTATTGCTCGCTTGGCGATTTTGTTTTTAAAAACTGGCGGGGGAAAAATGTACAGAATTGTACTTTTTTAATTTTTGAAACTATAGAAATGATCAGGATTTAAGAATACATTAATCTGCAACATAAATATATTCATTAGATTAAGTAAATTTAAATAAACATAGTTATATATTTAATTCAGATAATCATAAAATGGATTAAAAAATAGACGCATTGCATTGTCTCACTGTAAAACATAATGCACAAAAAATTACAAGCTAACATACTCAAAAGACTGAAATATTATAATATTTTCAGTCTAAAAGGTATACTAGCGTGTTGATCGTTAAATTACTTGATCCTTCATTTGTTCTGGGATACTGATAATAGACTTTTTTTTTAAATATAAAAATATTCTTATAGTAAATATCAAATTTACATAAAAGCTCTATCAAAGGTGTGGAACTCAATCATTAAATACCCGGGGGTGGGGTGAATTTTCCACCATTAGGCACTTAATTAAATTTTTACATAAATATATACACATACAATATCACATTCAACTAAGAAAAAGCTATCCAAATACCAATTATTAAACATTTTATAAAAATACGGAAAATATTTTTTAACTAATTATACCACTACCTCTTAGAATTTAGTCTAATCGGCAGTAATAACACAGCACTAACTTCGTGTGATGAAAACGTGTATACTAATATGAACAATTGTATACTTATGAACAGGTGTATACTTATAATGAACACGTATATAGGAACACGTATATAGGAACACGTATAATGAACACATATAACTAATATTATTTCAATTTTAATAAAAATAAATTACATACCCTGTAACGCAACCAGTTTTCTTTTGGCAATCCTTTTCTAGAAATGATCTAATCACATAACAAATAATCCTATTGGACATTACTCAAACCGCGCTAGTATGTGGTTCTAAGTTTTCGTCGAGCGAAATAGGGTTATAACATTGAAAATCGTCTTGATCCCAAATCAGACCATCGCCAAGCGCTCAGACCAAATCAGACCATCTTCAAGAGCGCGCCAACCCTTAGTTCCATCCAAGTTTGGGTTATCTCTGAGGGCGCTACGAAATCGAGAGTGACAGGTCTGGATATATTAATCTGTGGTTTGGAGCATCGTAGTAGTGACATTTTCTACAGTTTAATATTGAAGGTAAGCGTTGATTTGATATATTCTCAATATTTTGAATATTTGTGTCTCTTTGCGCTCCACCTCAGTTTGATGGTTGTTTCTGTGTCTGGAATTTTACTGTGTAAGAAACTAATTTGGCATAAATTTACTTGGGGTTTAAAGAAAAGAATGTGCAAAATTATAAATATACGATACTAACTTGTATATGTAATGTTGCAAAATGTATATGTTGCAAAATGATCATATGACATTTTAAAAATATTATTTAAAGAGAAAAATTATGTAGTGTATGTATATGTGATAAATCTAAAAAAATAATAATAAATAAATAAATGTAAATTTCATACTGAAGAATACTTCTATGAATTGAATTTCTTAGAAGCATTTGTATGGTATAGTGAACTAATCAATTTAAAGGTTTGATATCAGAAAGTCAGACTTTGCTATTCCTAAGTTACAACAAGAAAGATCGATCATGCATAAATCATTGATTATGAAACACTTTCCAACTGAAATGTAATTTTATTTAAACATTTATTCAAATGACATAATTGTAATATATATATATATATCGTCTGTTTCTTTATGTAAAATCAATGAATATTTATTTCATATAACTTATATTCCAGACCCCAGAGCTAAAGAATTTTGCTTGAAAATAATTCAGCAATTCTTGCACAACTGGTTAATTCTTATACAACTCATAAATTCTTATATAACTCTTAAAAAATCGCTTGATTTGTTTACGTTTTGCATCCGACAAAATTAGGCTTCCTTGTAGAAATAATCGCAATGTTCAGTGATCATTTAAAATAAAAAATATTGTAATATCGTAGGGACGGAATTTTGATACGCAGATATTGAGCAAAAATAAAGTGATTTTATGATGGATGCAACACTAAATATAAATTTAAATGGTCTGTAAAAATCACGAACATGACACTCACACAAAAAAGTTAACGTCATTTTTTATTTTGCTATCAGTCACGTGGTCTCTTCATATATAATAGGTGAAATTATTATTTTAATTCTTATTAAAAGCTACCGAACATATTTTGCTCAGTTACCTTGTCGGACGGTCTGGGTCTCAAAAACAACATATTTTGCTGAAATTTTTTTATGCAATTTATGGGATAATTTGAATATTTCCTAAAATTTTCGAAGCAATTCGTGAATTTGAAATTTGCTTAAAAGATGTTTGAAAAATTAGGTCTCATAGGGTTCAATGTATTTCAGTTTCTCAACCCGGGATAAATCCGAAACTAATTGTCTAATATTATTCATTTTCATTCAAATATGTTCCACGGACTTTCTCAATAACATGCAAAAATTTCATTTCGATGAAGTCATTTTTACAGCAGTTATCGTGCTAAGGGACAGACAGGCAGAATGACCAAAATCATAGACACTTTCAACTATGTTGAAAAGTGTTGAAAAAGGGATGTTGATTGTTGTATCCATTCTGATGTATGTATGATTCCAAACTTTTGTGAGCTGATAAACTTGCAGGGCCCACTCAAAGTCTGGATTGCCACATCCAATATAATTAATTTACAGCTGACGTGTCAATTCTTCTGTCATTTTGGCGAGTGACAGAAGGAATTTTTGAATTATACCTTTAATTGTTTAAACTAAAATTCGTGGGTGTTGAAATTTATTCAAACAATGCAAACTGATATTTGTAAAAAATTCTACATAATATAAATACTGGAACGGGTCATTCCATATAGAATCACTCAGTGGTGGTTGCATGACCATTTTTTTTTAAATTTTTATATTTTGCACAAATGTTCCTACATATGTCAGCAAATGAAAAGCAATTTTTAAAAAATTTTCATCTTGCTCGTTTATTTGGTACAGCCATTTTTTCAACATGGCGGAATCCGAATTTGCTGCATTTTGATATTCACGCAAATTTAAATATCTTGGAACTTAAAACTGTTAGATACTTGCAATAAAAGTTGTTTTACTGGCCTTAAAGTGGCCTATATTTCATGCTATTATAAAGTTCGTGTAACTGCAACCTGAATGGCTGAAATTTATCGTTGAAGTTCAGCATCAGTTACGTTAAAATTGCAGTATTTAGGCTTTTTAAAAATACTGAAGGGAACAATTTTAGATCTTCAAATTTTCACCATATCGTATCCTATTCCCAATGTCTTTGATGGAGAAATTTCAAGACTGAAAACTTTTTAATTTTTATTTTATGAAGTCCCAAACACGTCGACTTTTTCAAATTTACAAATATTTATGCCTTAATATCTCTGGTGAGGTAATTGAAAAAAAATCTGAAACTTGCAGGGAATCAAACACTATATAATAACTAATTGTATTAAAAATTTGGAGTTTGAGAATTTTCAGGATTTATAGATATGGAGGAATGAGCAAGTCCTAAAATTTTGCCTATTTATTTATCAAACATGCGTAACTTAATTACGAATTTTCTATTTATTCTTATTATTAATCCTCCAAATCATGTAAATTATGAATTATGATTAATTGAAAATCATAAACAATTGTTATTAATGAAAATTTATTAAACATTTTAGCTTTAAAATTCAAAGTTAAAGAAACAAACAATCATGATCAAAAATAGCCAAATTGACTAAAAGTACCAAATCTTACAACCGTGGTTTATATTTGGTAGAAGAATAAGATAACATGCAAATATACAAGAGCTCCTTATTTAGATTGTTACTACTACTTGTTGCAGAATGTTTTGCCAATTCTGGACAGAGAAGCATGAATCAGCTCATATCATTTCTCCCCGTTCTTCAAAGTTTCTAATGGCGAGTGGCTGTATTGTGACGGGGTCGAAAATTCGAATTCGAGTTTTCGACGGGAAAGCAGGTTTCAAGCATCCCTGATCACGAATCAAACATTTTTGAGATGATGTCTGTGTGTCTCTCTGTGTGTGTGTGTGTGTGTGTGTGTGTGTGTGTGTGTGTGTGCGTGTGTGTGTGTGTGTCTGAAAGTATGCGTGTGTGTGTGTGTCAGTGAGTCTGTGGAGACGATATCTCACAAACAAATACAGCGATTCGAATGAAATTTGGTTCAAAATTCACAATCCGTGAGAACTGGAAGCCTATTATGTTTAAACGCAAGCGAATGTTCAGAACCACCCTAAATTTTCGATTGAAATTTTGAAAAAAATTGTCAAAAAATCAAAATCTTTAATAAAGTTACACAAATAGACATTTCATATGTAATTTTTCCTCAGAAAACGATTGACATAAATTTTAGAACGTTAGCATGAACTCTTCTCAAGGTACTGCCCATTATTTAGATAAATTTATCAAAAAATCCCATAAATAAGAAAATATACTAACTGTTGAGAAACATGTTCCTTTTTCATATGTAATATCATGCGATAAATTTGGTGACATCTTTCTCGTGGATCTAGCTCGTTCTATTCATGAGAAAATATGCTTTGAGTAATACTTTTGTATTTAAACGTCAATAGTCTATAAGAATATATATCTGCTATAAGAATAACTAATATCTGCTATAAGAATAACTTGTTTCTCGGTTCATAACGCTTGGCGAGATTTTGGCGGTATGTCGCCAGCTTGGCGACTTTTAAAAATGTTTCTAAATTAACGAAAATCTCGCCAAATGGATAGAAATGATACTAAATCAATGAAAATGACGACTAATTAACGAAAATTCAATATCTTGGAAAGAATATAAATATCTACTATAAGGAAAACCTATTTTTTTATTGTAAATATAGTAAATTCATCGCAATATATAAGGAAAGTCATGTGTTGCCCACATCAGAGTTTTTCTCCTTAATGATTGAAACTATCAAGTCTTGTGATCATTGAACCATAAATTACCCCTTTCATGCCTGATTAAGTTACATTTTGTCCTATGATGCCATGTTAAGAAAATACGAAATTTTAAATAAATTTAGTGACTTTCATTCGAATTTGAAAAAATGTTATCGCTAGTTCTAGATTTCTTTTATAAAAGCCTGATGTAAAGTTTAAAGCCTGATGTAAAGCCTGATGTAAACTGATGACTTCAAAGCCTGATGTAAAGGTCTGTATAAATCCATTGATATAATGGCAGTACGTAAGAAATTGACCTCACACAGACAGGCGGTTATTACTCTAAATATAATCAAATGCATAATAATGCATGCTAGATATATATCCCAAATAAATTGTATCAAATTCTAAGCTAACGCTAAATTCACAAAAATGAAAAAAAAATCTGATGTGGGCAGCACATGACTTTACTTATATAATGCAATGAATTTACTACCTTTATAGTAAAAAAAATAGATTATTTTTATAGTAGATATTTATATCTTTCCAAGATATTGAATTTTTGTCAATGAGTCGTCATTTCCATTGATTTAGCTTTATTTTTATCCATTTGGCGAGTTTTTCGTTAATTTAACAACATTGAAAAAACTCGCCAAGTTGGCGACATTCCATCAAATTCGTCGCCAAAATCTCGCCAAGCGTTATGGACGGAGAAATAAGTTATTCTTACAGCAGATAACTGATTATTGGCATTCAAATACAAAAGTATTACTCAAAGTATCTTTTTTCATGAATGGAACGAGCCAGATCCACGAGAATGATGTCAACCAATTTATTGCATGGTATTACATATAAAAAGTGAACATGTTTCTCAATAAGAAATATTTTTTTTTTACTTTATATGATTTTTAATAATTTTTTTTTAAAATAGTGCAATATTTCGAAAACGGTTCATGTTAGCGTTCTAAAATTTTTGTCAATCATTTTCTGATGAAAAATTACATAAGAAATGTCTATTTGTGTAACATTATTAGAGGTTTCGATTTTTTGATGATTTTTTCAAAATTTCACTCGAAAATTTAGGGGGGGGGGGCGGTTGAACATTCGATTGCGTATAAAAACAATAGGCTTCCAGTGTTTACGGATTGTAATTTTTGTACCAAATTTCGTTCGAATCGGTCCATTCGTTCATCAGTTATCTTCTCCAAAGCCTCACTGACACACACACACACACACACACATATACTTTCACACACACACACATACTTTCACACACACACACATACTTTCACACACACACACATCCACACACAGACATCACTTCAAAAATGTTCGATTCGTGATCAGGTATGCTTGAAACGTGCTTTCCCGTCGAAAACTCGAATTCAAATTTTCGACCCCGTCAAGATTATATTCCTTATACATTATTGTATATAAGGAAAGTAAAAATATCTGATGTAAAAAAATTAAAAAAGGCTTCAAAAATGAATTAAATCTTTATTTCTATGCATTGTATTTATAATACAGTGAATAAATTTGATTTATGTCGTTAAAATTAACCGTAATGTATTTTCTTTTTTTTCCCCTTTATCTTTATCTACGTAGTATTGACAAAGTATTGTTTTCCCAAATATTTTCTATTCGGAGATTTTGATTCCAATATATGTTTTAATAACTTCTGAACACGTTTTGACTATTTCTTTAGTGATGTCCGTTCGTCTGTCAGTGGTCGATTCCGTATGTACACATAGCAGTCACAAATATTAATGGATTTTCACGAAACTTTACACCCGGCTTTGCAATTAAGAAATCTTGAACTGGATAGAATTCTTATAAATTTGAGGGAAAACTTTGAATTCTATTCTAAATTTTATATTAATTAACATGGCAGTATAGGAAAAAATTTGACATAATCATGCTTAAAAGGGTTTATTTATGGTTCAATGATCACAAGACTTAATACACCTGTCCCCCTATTTACATGGAAGATAGGTTCTGCACAAAACCGTGTAAATTGAAATCTTGGATTTTGCTAAGTAAAATCGTGTAAAACGAAAATAACCCCAAAATGTGCATGATTCAGTCATTTATTTAAGTAAAACAAAAGTAAGACATCTTAGAAAACTTAAAATTATACTTAGTTTATAAAAGAACAAATATATGAATGTAGTAATAAAACATATTTAATTTATTTTACATTAGGAACACAGAACAAAAAAACAAAAAGACCCTTAAAAATTAATTATAAGTTTAATCACTGTCATCACTTTCATGTACTATCAGTCTTTTCTTTCTGATAGGTATGATGTCACTTTCATCACTTGAGCTTTCTTGATGCGATTCTGGCTCAATGGTTGACGAATTAGGCAAGATCTCGGGTTGACAAGACTTTGTCATGAAATCGGTGATTAACAATTGCGTAGGTTTTTTTGTTAAATCTTTATAGACCTCTTCATATTGATTGAAGCATTTACGAAGGTCTCGCTGGAATCGGAGATCTCGATCAACATTTGTGTCATATTGTAAGAAATGTTTGCCCAATTTTCTTCCCAAATCAATTCCTACGCTTATGATTCTTGCTGTGAACGCAGCTGGTTCAGATTGCTCTTCATCAGAATCATTGTCTTCATCATGTTTGTTTGTTTCACGAATCATGTTAATTAAATCATCTTCATTCAATTTTTCATCAGCCATTATTTCTTCAATATCTGTCTGAGCTAAATCTTCAAAACCTTCTCCTCCTACAGTATGGGCCAACTCAGTGATCTGAGAATATTCATGCCCTATTGGTGATTTATCATTTCCACTTACAACAACATCCGGCCATATTGCTTTCCAGCAGGTGTTGGTCGTTGATTGTTTGATCTGAGTGTATGACAGTCCAACATGCTTAACAGAATCTAAAATTGCAAATTTCTTCCAAGCATCCATCAGAGTAAGAGATTCATCATTCTCCATTTGTTCTAAGATATACCTGAAAGTTTGCTTGATGTACAGTGCTTTAAAAGTCGAAATTATCCCTTGATCTAACGGCTGTAATAAGGAAGTTGTATTCTTTGGTAAAAAACAACTTTTGCATTTTCGTGTTGTAAATCTGGAGGATGACCTGGTGCATTATTAATTAATAGAAGAGCCTTAAAAGGCAATCCCTTTTTAGTTACATAATTTTTGACAACTGGAACAAAGAAGTTATGGAACCATTCATTGAAAGCTATGGCAGTGACCCATGCTTTTCTATTAGCCATCCAATAGACGGGAAGGTTTTTGATATTTATTCCTTTGAATGATCGTGGTGATTTTGATTTGTTAATCACCAATGGTTTCATCATATAATCGCCAGAAGCATTGCAACTGAAAAGAACTGTTATACGACTTTTCGCTACTTTATGACCACTAGCTGATTTGTGAGCTTTGGCTGTAAAGGTTCTTTCCGGCATTTTTTTCCAGAATAATCCGGACTCGTCAGCATTGAAAACCGGATCAGAAGTGTAGGAGTTAGCGGCAATGGTTTCAGCAAGTTTTGCCGGATATTGTTGTGACGCATCCGAATCAGCAGATGCACTTTCACCTTTCATTCTCAGATTATGTGAAGAATGTCTTTGTTTGAATCTCTCGAACCACCCATGGCTTGCGGAAAAAGATACCTTCTTTTCATCGGACGAAGTCGACGGCGACTGATTCTGAAGTGATTGATAAATCTTCAAAGCTTTAATTTGTAACAGCAATGGTATCGATCGGGATTCGCTTTTGAGTTTGGTCTTACATACCACTAAGGCTTTTTCCATATTTTCCATTGTAACATCTCTAACATATGAAGTCGTACTCATACTGCTGCAGGTTCCAGCTGCTACACTTTTTCTAATGGAGTCTTCGTTTTTTCTTATTGTCCTTATTGTGGCTTCATTCATGGAGTAAAATTTAGCAACATCCGTTACTCTTTCTCTATTACGTAGACGGTCTAATATTTGAATTTTAGTTTCTAAAGAAATAACTTTTCTTTTCATTTGATTTTTCTTCAAATCCTTTGACATTATAGAACCTTAACAAATTTACGCAAACTATAAAGATGCAAGAAAAACTATAAATGTTGAAAACTTACCAGTTCAAAAGATAAACGCACAATAATATAAGCTTTGCTGCTAAAATGTTTCTGTACTATGTACTTGCATGAACCAGATAGCTTTGCTGTTGTGAAATACATACGGGGATTCCCCTATTACGGGGATTCCCCATTACGGGGATTCCCCTAAATGTATATATTTTACAACACCAGGAATCCCCTGTTGTTTTCATCAGTGTTACCAAACGAATAAAATTCAAAAATGTCATCAAATCTTTGTATAGGCGTATATGGAGCGGAATATACATTTTTATCAATTTTTTTAAATCTGTTAATTTATAAACCGTGTAAAGCAAGTGTCGTGTAAATCGGGGGATAAGTGTATTTATATTTATCAGCAATCAGTTATGCGTTTCTGTAAGAAAGTTTTGTACCAAATTTTGTTCGAAACGTTCCATTCGCTCGTCAGTTATCGTCTCCACAGACTCACTGACATACACACACACACACACTTTCACTCACACACACACACACTTAATCTCACACACACCCACACATCATCTCAAAACCGTTTTATTCGTGTTCAGGGATGCTTGAACCGTGCTCTCCCGTCAAAAACTCGAAGTCGAAATTTCGACCCTGTCACAATACTTTCCTTATACATTATATGTATATAAGGAAAGTAATGAGATTATTTTAATACTACTATTGATAGTTATTCTCCTTAACATTTTCTTTTAAATGGTGTTTCTTTTATAAACACAGCCAATGCAAACAGAATAAAAATTCTTATAATGCTATTTAACAAGAAAATTACTTTAATTATTAAATTACTTAGTTCATTAAATTGAGTTTAATTGCATTTAAAAACACAGATAATAATTTGAAATTTCACTGAATTTGCAGTTTTACTTCAATTTTCGTTTTCATTTACCAATTGGGCGTACTTTTAAGTGGCACGTGGTAAAAAATACGAAAAAAAAAGACCTTAAAATATCTCGAGAACGATTAGTTCTAGTGTTATGGAGTTGGTCTAATTGTTTTCGTCGTCATAAAATACGCACAAAGCAAGTACTTAATTAATACATTTGAGGATAAGTAGTATTTTGTTTAAAATTTTTGCAAATTTTCGTGTTATTTCGCAAAAAAGGCATGTTCTTTTTTCTCGAATTTTACCAAAATTGAGAACAGGGTAATTAATCAGTAACAGGGTAATTAACAAGTAACTTACTTATCTACTACATTTTGTGAAATCCTCTCAATTAGTTTTTCGGCTAGAGAGGATACATACATTACACAGACATGCACACACACACACACACACACACACACACACACACACACACACACACGCCAACGGCCCTACTGTGCTGATAACACCGGTTCTCGTTAGATCACCGACGTCAAGCAGCATCGGGCGAGGTGAGGACTTGGGTGGGTAACCACCTGGGAACACGGCGTGCTGTTGGCACATTTCGGACGCGGTAGCCAGGTGGATTGCGCGCTGAATTTGCACGCTGCCGCAACTGCCGCTGTGTTCATGCGGAGTACGATCACGTTAAACATGTGGGACCATAAGTCCTTCCGAGAGGTTTGTGGTAGGGAAAGGAGGGTACGGTCCCTGTGGATGCCTCCCCCAGGGGGTTCCGGTCTAAATTGGGTGGTACTTCCCGGCCGTCTAAACGGTTACCTTACATTTTTCTGGTAGGTCGGACTGTCTGGTTCTCAACAACAACAACACACACACACACACACACAGACGTACCTCTAAAAATTGCCGAAAGCGATTCCAATGCTTTACCTGCAAAAGTAAAAATTCCGATGTGGGCAGCACATGACTTTCGCTACAGACTCAAATTATCTTTATCTTCCTTTCATTCATAATTCATTAAATTCAGTTCAATTGCATAAAAAAAATGAGAAATATCAATCATGCATAAAGCATTGATTATGAAACACTTTCTAACTGAAATGCGTCTCTAAAATGAATCTCTAAATACATTCAGCGCTGATATATTTTAAATTATCACAGTACTACAATAATTTATTGTGTTTGAAAACTTAAAAATGAACTTTATTCAAATGACGTCATCGAAATATAAATCGTCTGGCTCTCTATGTAAAAGGTATTAATATTTCATTCATATCACTTTTTTCCAGACTCCAGAGCTAAATGATTTTGAGTGAAAACAATTCAGCAATTTTTATACAACTCATCTTACAATCACTTGTTTACATTCTGCAACCATTAAAATTAAGCTTCATTGTAGAAGTAATTAATATTTTAATAAAATATACAACCATATTTTATGTTGAAGTGGTGCACGTGATCTTTTCATATTATAGGGTTGTAATTATTATTTTAATTCTAGTAATTAATATATATATTTAATTAGTATTATCTATTTATATTATCTAGTATTAATATATATAATTCATATATATCTAGTAATTAATATATTTTATGGGATAATTTGAATATATCCTAAAATTCTCGAAGCAATTTGTGAATTTTCACTTCGCTTGAAAAATGTTTGAAAAATTAAGTCCCATAGGGATATTGCACTTTTTCAACCCGGGGTCAATCCAAAACTAATTGGATGATATTATTCATTTACATTTCCATATGTTCCACAAACCGTCTAAACAACATGCTAAAACATAATTTTGATAAACTCATTTTTACGGCAGTTATTATGCAAACAGACAGACAGACAGAATGAACAAAGTCATAAACACTTCTCAACTATGTTAGAAAGTGTTAAAAACACGGATACTTATTTAAAATTACACTGAATTAAGTTTGAGCTCAATTTTTACTTTTTACGTTTTACTCAATTTTTACCTACATATTATTGAGAAAATGTTGTTTTTACGAAAATTTCCAACATCGAGATTGTCCAACGTATTTGTGTCGTTTCAAACCCTCTTGTAGTCCACCGGGGACCTAAAGTAATTGAGTCTCTGTACACTTATTGTTATACGCGATTTAGGATACATATCATGGGGAAGAGCCTAAAGGCATTCGATTTGGGAAGTGTTTCCCCGGAGGTGGAGAAAATGTTTTATCAAAAAGTCTCTCCAGTTCTTCCAGACGCCCCATTGGTGACTTAGAACTCTAAATCTTTGTACACTTGTAGTATGGAAAGACCTGAACTTCGAGTTGGATTCTCAAATACCCATCCCATTGGGGACGTAGAAATATTTTTTTCTCGAAAAGTCACCCCGGAGGGCCACCGGTAACATAAAAGGCTGAGTCTTTGCACACTTATAGTATAGTCACTGGAATACCTCTATAAGTAGTATAGCGCCGAATAGGAATAGTATAGTGACTGGTATTCTGGGCACTGCAGTCTGGGTATAGTGACGGAAATACCAATCTAGGAATCTAGACACTCGAATCTAGACACTGTACTTTGTATGTGAACTTCAAATTCTTACCTTCTCATAGAGTATAAAGTTTTGTTTTCACGAAAATAGTCAATTTCGAGATTTTGATACCGATATACAATATTTTAGGCCCTTCTAACGCGTTTTAACCATTTTTAAAGTGATATCCGTCAGTCTGTCGTAAATTTTATGGTTGATTTATTGTATATCGGATAGTTGCCACAAAAATTAATGAATTTTCACAAAACTTCATAACCGACTTTGATAATAAAAAATCTGATGTGGGAAACACCTGACTTTCCTTATATAATGCAATGAATATACTACTTTTACAATAAAAAAATAGGTTTCTCTTATAATAGGTATTTATATTCTTTCCATGATACTGAATTTTCGTCAATGAGTCGTCATTTTCATTGATTTAGTGTCATTTTTATCCGTTTGGCGAGATTTTCGCTAATTTGGCAACATTAAAGAGTCGGCAAGTTGGCGCCAAAATCTCGCCAAGCGTTATGGACGGAGAAATAAGTTACTGTTATAATAGATAAATAACTATTGGCATCCAAATACAAAAGTATTACTCAAAGTATCTTTCTCACGAATGGAACGAACTAGATCCACGAGAATGATGTTACCAAATTTATCGAATGATATTGCATATGAAAAGTGAACATGTTTCTCAACAGTTAATATATTTTTTTTAATTTATGGGATTTTTTGACAAATTTATTTAAAAAATGTGCAATATCTCGAGAACGTAAACGGCTCATACTCACTTTCTAAAGTTTATGTCAATCGTTTTCTAAGGAAAATTACATAAGAAATGGCTATTTGAGTAACTTTATTAAATATTTTGATTTTTTGATGATTTTTTCAAAATTTCACTCGAAAATTTAGGGGGTTCTGAACATTCGATTGCGTTTAATAATAATAGGCTTTCTGTATTCATGGATTGTGTTTTTTGTACCAAATTTCATTCGAATCGCTCTATTTGTTCGTGAGATATCGTCTTCACAGACTCATTGACACACACACACACTTTCACACACACACACATACTTTCACACACACACACACATACTTTCACACACACACACACACACAGAGAGAGAGAGACATCACCTCAAAAATGTTTGATTCTTGATCAAGTATACTTGAAACGTGCTCTCCCGTCAAAAACTTCAATTCGAGTTTTCGACCCCGTCACTATACTTTCCTTATACATTATGTATATAAGGAAAGTAAAAATGTAGAACAAGATGGAATTTTTTGAAATATTAAACGAGAACTTCGGAATTCATTCGAAATTTTTTATTCCCTTAACATAAAATAGAATTTACACAATTATGCTTAAAATGAGACGTTTATAGCTCAATGTCGTCTTAACAGTTTCAATTACTGTAGTGAATATTAGCCGCGATACAATTTTTCTTGACGTTAACAGTCGCTTGGGGGGGGGGGGAATTACCCTCTATGATTTGTCATTTATAACATCTGGGCATCTTTTGACTTTTTGTTCACCGTAAGAGTTCAGTAAATGAAATTTGCTAATTGAAGCTGATATATAGTAAGACCTTCATTATATTGATCGTCCATTTTTTTTTATATGTCTAACTTTAAGTTAATGCGTGGTTTCCTGCTTTTCGTGTTTATCACTGACATTCTCTTGAGTTTTTTCTATCTGTCATTTGAATGCTTTTGTTTTTTGAGGATGTTTTACTATTTCTCTTCAATAATTCTATTTAAATTCATCTTTATTTCTTCTAAATTTCATCTTATTTATATGCTTCGCTACCGCAATAAGTAGATTTAAATTTAATTGAACCGTTTTTCATTACTTTTGTACTATTTAACTTACTAGTTTCATATTCTTGGTATATATATATATATATATATATATATATATATATACATATATATATATATATATATACATATATTTATTTATCTATCTATATATATATAAAGATTCATATGAAAAAAAGGGGGAAATGACCAAATGCAAGGCATAAAATGGTAGAGGGGGATGGCGACCCCTCTTTCCCGTTCAAAAGACTGCTTTTATGCCCGGGCAACACTCATAGTACCAATGCCATGCAGTAGCCATACTTCCGTAAATGTGTCAAGTCAAAGACACTCGAAGAAGTGCAAAGTAAACAAATACGAATCAACCAGGATTGCAAGCGAAAGGAAAATAATGGAAATGCAGCAAATGCCCCTGTCGGTTAAGACAGAGTGCATTATATATAAGAGCAGTTTACGCATGCGTAATTCGTTATTTTCGCTTTCATCGTTCTATACCTCTGCCATATCCTTTAAGTAAGCTTTTTCTCCCTTTTTTGTATTAAATAGGGAATTATAATAATATGTCAGGAAGCCAATTGGATAATTCCGTTTTATTGCCTCCTTCATAATATTCCTATTATGCTTGATGCAATCAGACTTGCAAGTATTAATGCGTTGATTTCTTCTGAGGTGACCAATGACGACAGTTCTGAAAATGTTTTTGGTCAAATTGGATCTCCAATCAATAATGTGATTGATTTTTATATTGAAATTGGTTCTCTTGTCATATGAGATGGTATATGTACCATATCTACTGTCATGTTTTAGTGTGATATCCAGAAAATCAACACTTCCTCCTTACTTGTATTCTCAATCAATTCCAGTTCTTTTGGATAAAAAGTAAAATCAAATTGGGGTGTATTCTTATATTGTCCAATAAGTACATCGTCAACATAACGAAAATATGGCATTTCATGTAATATATGAGTGCCATTTTTAAATTATAGATCGGCGAGCAGGGATGAACATTCCCCTCCCATGGGAATACCCATAACCTGTTGAAAATAGTTGGTGCCATCAAATAAGATGTTTTCAAACAACACTATGCGAATCAAGTCCTTGTATTTTCTGAATGTAATATGCTCTTTTAAGTCATATATTTCATGTAGTTCCTTCAAAATTTCATATAGATTTTCCAGATTGATGTTGTTGAATAAATCACGGAAATGGTAACTTTTGAAACGTATATCCTTGTTATAAATTACTGTTCCTTGTTTCTTGAGAATAATCATAACATTTTTAAGTATAGTTAAAAGTTTTTCATTTGCAGTTGTTAAATAGGATCTACATCCCACTGTCACCGGCCGGAACTTGACTGGATTTTTATGAAGTTTTGGTATGAGTACCAGATATGGAAAGTTAACTGCTTTAAGTTCGATACCAATGCGTTTATACAGAGCTTTAATTTTATTTACCAAACAATTTCCATTTTGTTGTAAAGGGGAGTACATTTGTTTGCCAAGATAACTATTTTTTAAAGTATCAACGTAGTATTTTCTGCATGTGAAAGCGTAATTTGATACTACTTTATCATAAGTTATAACATTTTTATCTTCATATTTATTGACTGCATTTTGAAGAGAAGGATAATACGTTTTTTTACACAATGTTTTGTAGTGGAACCATGAGTCTCAACAACATTGTACCGCGTGAGAGCGTCCCTTGTGTTGAATGTTTTTTGCGGTTTATCCATATATTTAGATTGGTTTACTGTAGAATAACCTTGAAATTCAAATTTTTAGTTTTTGTTTTCTCTACTTTTATCATTGGATTTTATCCTTAAGTTTATTGTTAATTTGATTTTAAAGTTAATTTTATTACTGATTTGATTTTATCATTGGATGTTCTTATATATATTTTTATATTGAAATCAAGGTTGTGTTAAAGACCCAGACCGTCCGACTCGTCCAGAGGACTTAGAGTAACTAGTTGGACGGCCGGAATCAAGGTTGTGTGTATCAAGGGAAAATTAAGGTATGTGTATTTTATTTTATTATGAATTTTCTCATTTTATTGAAAAAAAAATTGTCAAAAATTATAGATTTTCCATATAAAGGATTTATTGATTTATTTTGTTTTATGTAACAATAGTGTAGTCAAATACAAATTCTGGATGCTTTTATACATAAATATTTTTAATGCAATTCAATTTTGCTATTTGAATGGCACTTTTTATTTTATAAAAAAAAATATATTAAAACTTGTTTTCACCACTCTAATTTCTGGGCTGCATCCTAGGCAGGTGATCAATATACAAAGGGCTATGTTCTAAAGTTTTTAATATTGTAGAGTCACTTAATACACTCACAAAATACTTATGGTTATATTACTAATAAAAAATACACAAATACATACTTTGAAAGATGATTATTTGTCTGAAGGGAAGGGGGTGTAACTTTTTATGTGCTAAAATATAGATATTGAGTAAAATTAAAAAAATTTAGAGCACAAGTCTTATTAATGTAGCCTAAATATAAAATTTTAATTGACATAAATGACCAGCCTATTATCACTTAAATTAGGCAATTAGTTATATTGAAAGTACTTTTACAATAGACATACGTGAAAGAGATCAATTATTAAAGTATTATTACATATTTTGCATTCCCTGGGAGGGGGAGGGGGTAATACTCGTACATAATCTATACTCATGTCCTAAAGTTAAGAATAATTATATACATTTCAATAGGAAAAATACACATTTTGCTCTGCCAGTCTTAATGTACTTTACATAGAAAGAAACATTCTTCAGGAAATAAAAGAACTTAGAACACTTAGCAGATACACAACAAATTGAAATAAAAGGGGGCGGTGGTTTGTCTAAAGGAGGCGGTATTTCACATAAAGTGCCTGCGGGGTTGGGGTGTGCGCGAAACACTGGTTTTGGGGTTAGTGAGCCTTGGCTGGCTAGGGCTGGAACCTTTATATTATTCGATGGAATTTATATTATTTATTTTATTTTATATTATTTAAAATTGGCTTGTTAATTTTACGGGGAAAGTGTATGCCTGATAAATTTTTTGAACGCTCAAATTTGATTGTGAAGATTCTGTTTGGGTCCTTTGCCAGAAACGGTGGCTATGCTCTAACTCACTTTCCTGGATTCCAATGTGTAATTTCGCAAGCTTGCGGATGCGATATCTCACGAACGAATGGAGAGTATTGAACTTAAGTTAGTACGATTTTTACGATCCATGAAACTGGAAACCTACTGCTTTTAAAATTCATAGAATGTCCGGAAGACCGCCCCCCCCCCCTCCCCTCCCAAGTACGCCAATAAATTTTCGTAAAAGTCATAAAAAAATTAGGACATCTAATAATCTAAATAATCCTTTAATATGCAATTTATTCTGAAATAAATGACATAAACTTTAAAACGCGAGCTTCAGCCGTTCTCAAAATACCGCACATTTTTCAAATAAATGCTTCTAAAAATTTGCATATAAATAATCAGTAGTAAATATCATTAAATATCTAACACTTGTCGAAATATTTGAATATTGAAATAGTCGCAAAAATGACGCCAGATATACGAAAATGACACCCAATTGATGGAATTGTAATTAATGGAATTGGTATTATTATTATTTTTTTATTTCTAGTTAATATTTTTATTGAATACCTGAATTTTGTTCGAAATTTGATAGCCACGCCCACCCACGAATATATTATGAAACAACAAAAAATGACATGATTCCTAACGTTATTACATCATTGAATAGCTTTTATATATAATTTAAAAGTTCGTGAGTTACATTCGAGAAGCCTGTTAAAAGCTTATGTTAAATGATTATCAGCACCTGCCTGATTTTATTGAAAAAAATCTGATGTGGGCAGCACATGACTTTCCCTGCAGACTTATATCCATGTTCTCTTTATTTTAATTAAATTTATTTCACTTTTAATTCAATTTTCGTTCTCATTCGGTAACCGGACTTATTTTCAAAGGTGGCGTAGAGAAAATACGAAAAACTAAAATATCTCGAGAACGGCTAGTCCTAATGTAATGGGGTTGGTCTTATTCTTTTCTTCGCTAAAAATTACGTAATAAACAAGTATTTAATGGATATATTTGAGCATACGTAGTTCTTTAGTTTAGATTTGGACGATTTTTGCGGGCCATTCTGCAAAAAAGGGCAGGTTATTTTTTTCTGAATCGTACCAAAATCTAATCAGCACCAGGGTGACCTATACGTGACTTATCTACCGAATTTTGTGAAATTCGGTCCATTAGTTCTTCAGCTACAGTGGATACAAGCTTTTGCGGGTCATTTCACAAAAAATGCGGGTTGTTTTATTCCGAATGGTACCCAAAACTAATCAGCACCAGCCCCGCCCACAAGTGACTTACCTACAAAATTTTGTGAAATTCGGTCTATTAGTTTTTTAGTTAGAGTGGATACAAAATCTGCACAGACAGACACACAGACAGACAGACACACAGACACACACACAGACGTCACGCTAAAAATGGTTTTTTCGTATTCTAGAGGTCTCGAAACGTGTAGATCCGTCGAAAACTCGAGTTGCGATTTTCGGCATGATTCCAATACTTTCCCTATACATTACCATGTATTGCAGGGAAAGTAAAATGTAATAAAATGCAGTTTTTCACACTACGTGAATTTCACTTTCGTACTAAACAAATAGTGCTCTAATGCACAATAAATAAGGAAAAAAATGCACATTATATATATATATATATATACAGGGTGAGTCAGAACTCTTGGGCCAAACTTCAAGGGGTGATAAATCACATCAAAACAAGCAATTTTTGTCATACAAAGTAGGGTCGTAACGCAAGAGGTGAACCGCTAGACGTCGCTGTCATCGAACGCAGTGATGAATTAGTCAGAACTAGCCAGGGTTTAAGCTGATCGCCTGATCTATCCTGTCTCGACTTTTTCTTATGCCGCCCAGGCGATGAAGTGGATAGCGTCTCCGACTGTTGTCTATTGGGCTTGGGTTCGAATCCCGAGTAAGGCATGGGTGTTTCCATGAGGATGAAGTCAGTCTTCCGCCTTCTGGACCCTCGCCAAATGTGGTAGCGCGCACCCCCACCTGATCTTCGTCAGTGATGCTTGTTTGTGTTATTAAACTTTGTGATCTCGTCTTGTGTCATTCTTTGTCTTTCTTCTGGCATCACCGGTTCTGTTTGCGGCTCGACTGAAACAGGAGGTTTTAAGAAACAACAACAACTTTTTCTTATGGGGCCATATTAAAAGTCTCATCTACGACAGCCTCATCGACTGGGATCTTGTTGCTAGGATAGCTGTTGCTGCCGTCGTTGTCCAAGGATGAAGAAATGATGCCTCTCTCGTGGAAAGAGGAAACACAAAAGGGACAGAGTAGGCATGAAGTACGTTTTACTGGCAGAAATTGCAGAATGCATGGACAAAGATACAGAAACTGCTGAAAAGTGCGACCACCAGCAGTAATGCAGGCTTCACACCTGCGAAGTAACGATCGGCGTATGTTATCAAAAACACCCGGCATATCTTGGACAACGCCGACAGCAACAGCAATCCTAGCAACAAGATCCTCTTTGGAGTCGATGGGGCTATCATAGATGAGACTTTTCATATGGCCCCATAAGAAAAAGTCGAGACAGGAGACATCAGGCAATCGTTAGCCCTGGCTAGTTCTGACGCAGTCGTCACTGCGTTCGATGACAGCCACGTCTAGCGGTTCACCTCTTGCGTTACGACCCTGCTTTCATGACAAAAATTGCTTGTTTTGATGTGATTTTCCACCCCTTAAAGTTTGGCCCAAGAGTTCTGACTCACCTGTATATATATATAAGTCGGTTTCAAGATGGCTCGAAGTTTGTAGATCCGTCTAAAAGACGAATTGCTATTTCCAGCACGATTCCAATATTTTCCCTATACATTATCACGTATAGTAGGGAAAGTAAAATTATATTTTTCCTGTAACTGTCCTCGAAACGCGTAGATTTGTCGAAAACTCGATTTTCGACACGATTTCAGTGCTTTCCATATGCATTTCCATGTATTGTAGGGAAAGTAAAAATTCATTTTCTTTTGCATCATTTGTTATTTGTAATTACAAATGAGCACTATATATTCTCTCGTTGCATTGTTATCTTAAATTGGTCAATTTTCTTGTAATTTTCTAAATTCTTTCAGTAAATACACAATTTAATTGCCGTCCATTTCGAATCCGTTTAAGATTACTATGTTTATCAAAGAGAGTAACATAATATTTCCATTGCTGCGATTTGTAATGCTTCAATAATTGCATTTTTATTTCGTTTTTATTATTCAGCAAAAATGTTTAATGGGATCGCATAGAATGTCTTTAGTTAGGGTTATGTTACTTCGTGTTTAAGACCGGGACAATCCTAGTTACTTCCCTTATATGCATAATGTATAAGGAAAGTATTGTGATGGGGTCGAAAATTCGAATTCGAGTTTTCGACAGGAGAGCACGTTTCAAGCATCCCTGATAACGAATAAAACATTTCTGAAGTGATGTATGTGTGTGTGTGTGTGTAAAAGTATTTGTGTGCGTGTGAAAGTATCTGTGTGTGTGTGAAAGTATGTGTGTGTGTGTGTGTGTGTGTGTGTGAGTGTCATTGAGTCTGTGGAGACGATAACTGACGAACGAGTAGAACGATTTGAACAAAATTTGGTACAAAAATCGCAATCCATAAACACTTTAAGCCTATTGTTTTTATACGCAATCGAATGTTCAGAACCCCTCTAAATTTTCGAGTGCAACTTTGAAAAAATCGTCAAAAAATCAAAACCGCTATTAAAGTTACGCAAATAGACATTTCTTATGTAATTTTTCATTAGAAAACACGATTGACATAAATTTTAGAAAGTTAATTTTTAACGTGAACCGTTCTCGAGATATTGCACATTTTTCAAAAAAAATATCAGAACGTCATATAAAATAAAAAAACATATTTCCTACTGAGAAACATGTTCACTTTTCATATGTAATAG
The DNA here is from genome assembly GCA_951213105.1 of Amaurobius ferox. Classification (NCBI taxonomy): domain Eukaryota; kingdom Metazoa; phylum Arthropoda; class Arachnida; order Araneae; family Amaurobiidae; genus Amaurobius; species Amaurobius ferox. The sequence continues at coordinate 73,992,923 of OX578155.1, forward strand.
CATGCAATAAATCGGGGGACATCATTCTCGTAAATCTAGCTCGTTCCATTCATGAAAAAAGGTACTTTGAATAATGCTTTTGTATTTGAACGTCAATAGTCATTTATCTGCTGTAAGAATAACTTATGCTTATTTCTTCGTCCATAACGCTTGGCGAGATTTTGGCGACGAATTTTGTGGAATGTCGCAAACATTGCGAATTTTTTAAATGCTGCTAAATTAACGAAAAACTCAACAATTGGATTAAAAATGACTCTAAATCAATGACGACTCATTGATGATGACGACATGGAAAATGACGACTCATAGACGGAAATTCAATATCTTGGAAAGAATATAAATAACTGCTATAAGAATAATGTATTTTTTTTTCATTGTAAAAGTGGAAAATTCATTGCATTATATAAGGAAAGTCATGTGCTGCCCACATCAGATTTTTTACATCTTACTATCCAATCAGTACATAGATTATGTCACATTTTGTCCTGTGCTGCCATGCTAAGGAAGTATAGAATTTTAAATAAATTTCGTGACTTTCATTCGAATTTCAAAAATCTGATGTGGGCAGCACATGGCTTTCCCTGCAGATTTATATACTCGTTTTCTTTATTTTAATTAAATTTAATTCACTTTTAATTCAATTTTCTTTCTCATTTGGTAACTGGACTTATTTTCAAAGGTGGCGTGGAGAAAATACGAAAAAAACTAATATATCTCGGGCACGGCTAGTCCTAGTGTAGTGGGGGTTGGTCTTATTGTTTTCTTCACTAAAAATTACGTATTAAACAAGCATTTAATGGATATATTTGAGCATACGTAGCTTTTTAGTTTAGATTTTGACAATTTTTGCGGGTCATTTCGCAAAAAAAGGCAGGTTATTTTTTTCCGAATCATACTAAAATCTAATCAGCACCAGCGTGACCTATAAGTGAGTCATATACCAAATTTTGTGAAAATCTGTCCATTAGTTTTTTAGCTAGTGTGGATAAAACTTTTGCGGGCCATTCCGCAAAAAAAGGCGGGTTCTTTTATCCCGAATCGTACCAAAACTAATCAGCACCAGAATCACTCACAAGTGACTTATCTACGAAATTTTGTGAAATTCGGTCTATCAGTTTTTTAGTTAGAGTGGATACAAAACCTTCACGGACAGACAGACAGACGCACAGACAGACACACATACACACAGACACACACACAAACGTCACGCTAAAAATAGTTGTTTCGTATTCTAGAGGTCTTGAAACGTGTATATCCGCCGAAAACTCGAGTTGCAATTTTCAACATGATTCCAATACTTTCCCTATACATTACCATGTATTGCAGGGAAAGTAAAATATCTGATGTGGGCAGCACATGACTTTCTCTGCAGACTTATATTCACGTTCTCTTTATTTTAATTAAATTTATTTCACTTTTAATTCAATTTTCGTTGTCATTCGGTAACCGGACTTATTTTCAAAGGTGGCGTAGAGAAAATACGAAAAACTAAAATATCTCGAGAACGGCTGTTCCTAGTGTAATGGGGCTGGTCTTATTCTTTTCGTCGTTAAAATTACATATTAAACGAGCATTTAATGGATATATTTGAGTATACCTAGTTCTTTAGTTTAGATTTTGACGAATTTTGCAGGCCATTGTGCAAAAAAAGGCAGTTTATTTTTTTCCGAATCGTACCAAAATCTAATCAACACTAGGGTAACCCACAAGTAACTCATCTACCGAATTTTGTGAAATTCGGACTATAGTTTTTCAGTTAGAGTGGATACAAGCTTTTGCTCGAATCGTACCCAAAACTAATCAGCATCAGATTCGCCCACAAGTGACTTACCTACCAAATTTTATGAAATCCGGTCAATTCCTTTTTAGTTAGAGTGGATACAAAATCTGTGCAGACAGACAGACAGACAGACAGACACACAGACAGACAGACGTACAGACACACACACAGACGTCACGCTAAAAATAGTTTTTTCGTATTCTAGAGGTCTCGAAACGTGTAGATTCGTCGAAAGCTCGAGTTGCGATTTTCGACATGATTCCAATATTTTCCCTATACATTACCATGTATTGCAGGGAAAGTAAAAATGTTATAGCTAGTTCTAGATTTCTTTTATAACAAGGCCGGACGTAATGTTCTATATAAATCCATTGATATAATGCTAACACGTAAGAAATTGACCGCACACAGACATGGGGGTATTACTCTAAATATAGTCAAATGCATAATAATGCATGCTAGATATATATCCTAGATAAATAAATGGCGTCAAATTCTAAGCTAACGCTAAATTCACAAAAATGAAAAAAAAATCTGATGTGAACAGCACATGGCTTTCCTTATATAATGCAATGAATTTACTACTTTTACAGTAAAAAAAAATCTGATGTGGTCAGCACATGACTTTCCCTGCAAACTTATATCCACGTTCTATTTATTTCTATTAAATGTAATTCACTTTTAATTCAATTTTCGTTCTCATTCGGTAACCGGGCTTATTTTCAAAGGTGGCGTAGGGAAAGTACGAAAAACTAAAATATCTCGAGAACGGCTAGTCCTAGTGTAATGGGGTTGGTCTTATTCTTTTCGTCGTTAAACATTACGTATTAAACGGGCATTTAATGGATATATCTAAGTATACCAAGTTCTTTAGTTTAGATTTTGAAGATTTTTGCGGGCCGTTTTGCAAAAAAAGGCAGGTTATTTTTTTCCGAATCGTACCAAAATCTAATCAGCACCAGAGTGACCTATACGTGAGTCATCTACCGAATTTTGTGAAATTCGGTTCATTAGTTTTTCAGCTAGAGTGGATACAAGCTTTTGCGGGCCATTTCGCAAAAAAAGGCGGGTTCTTTTATTCCGAATCGTACCCAAAACTAATCAGCCCTAGCCCCGCCCACAAGTGACTTACCTACCAAATTTTGTGAAATTCGGTCGATTAGTTTTTTAGTTACAGTGGATACAAAATCTGCACAGACAGACAGACAGACACACAGACAGACACACAGACAGACAGACAGACAGACAGACAGACACACAGACACACGCACAGACGTCACGCTAAAAATGGTTTTTTCGTATTCTAGAGGTCTTGAAACGTGTAGATCCGTCGAAAACTCGAGTTGTGATTTTCGGCATGATTCCAATACTTTCCCTATACATTACCATGTATTGCAGGGAAAGTAAAAATAGACTATTTTTATAGTAGATATTTATATTCCTTCCAAGATATTGAATTTTCGTCAATGAGTCGTCATTTTCATTGATTTAGCGTTATTTTTATCCATTTTACTTTCCCTGCAATACATGGCAATGTATAGGGAAAGTATTGGAATCATGCCGAAAATCACAATTCGAGTTTTCCACGGATCTACACGTTTCGAGACCTCTAGAATACGAAAAAACTATTTTTAGCGTGACGTCTGTGTGTGTGTCTGTGTGTATGTCTGTGTGTCTGTCTGTGTGTCTGTGTGTCTGTCTGTCTGTGCAGATTTTGTATCCACTCTAACTAAAAAACTAATGGACCGAATTTCACAAAATTTGGTAGGTAAGTTACTTGTGAGCGAGTCTGGTGCTGATTAGTTGTGGGAACGATTCGGAATAACAGAACCCGCCTTTTTTTGCGAAATGGCCCGCAAAAACTTGTATCCACTCTAACTGAAAAACTGATGTACCGAATTTCACAAAATTCGGTAGATGAGTCACTTGTGGGTTACCTTGGTGCTGAATAGATTTTGGTATGATTCGGAAAAAAATGACCTGCCTTTTTTTGCAAAATGGCCCGCAAAAATCGTCCAAATCTAAACTAAAGAACTGGGTATACTCAAATATATCCAATAAATGCTGATTTAATACGTAATTTTTAACGACGAAAAGAATAAGACCAACCCCATTACGCTAGGACTAGCCGTTCTCGAGATATTTCAGTTTTTCGTACTTTCCCTACGCCACCTTTGAAAATAAGCCCGGTTGCCGCATGAGAACGAAAGTTGAATTAAAAGTGAAAAAAATTTAGTTAAAATAAAGAGAATGTTAATATAAGTCTGCAGGGAAAGTCATGTGCTGCCCACATCAGATTTTTACTTTCCCTGCAATGCATGGTAATGTATAGGGAAAGTATTGGAATCATGCCGAAAATCGCAACTCGAGTTTTCGACGGATCTACACGTTTCGAGACCTCTAGAATACGAAAAAACCATTTTTAGCGAGACGTCTGTGTGTGTGTCTGTGTGTCTGTCTGTCTGTCCGTCTGTGTGTCTGTCTGTCTGTGTGTCTGTGTGTCTGAGCAGATTTTGTATCCACTCTAACTAAAAAACTAATGGACCGAATTTAAGACACTTGTGGGTAAGGTAAGTCACTTGTGGGTGGGGCTGGTGCTGATTTGTTTTGGGTACGATTCGGAATAAAAGAACCCGCCTTTTCTTGCGAAATGGCCCGCAAAAGCTTGTATCCACTCTAGCTGAAAAACAAATAGACCGAATTTCGCAAAATTCGGTAGATGAGTCACGTATAGGTCACCCTGGTGCTGATTAGATTTTGGTACAATTCAGAAAAAATAACCTGCCTTTTTTTGCAGAATGGCCCGCAAAAATTGCCAAAATCTAAACTAAAAAGCTACGTATGCTCAAATATATCCATTAAATGCTTGTTTAATGCGTAATTTTTAACGAAGAAAAGAATAAGACCAACCCCATTACACTAGGACTAGCCGTTCTAGAGATATTTTAGTTTTTCGTACTTCCCTACACCACCTATGAAAATAAGCCCGATTACTGAATGAGAACGAAAATTGAATGAAAGTGAAATACATTTAATTAAAATAAAGAGAACGTTAATATAAGTCTGCAGGGAAAGTCATGTGCTGCCCACATCAGATTTTTACTTTCCCTGCAATACATGGTAATGTATAGGGAAAGTATTGGAATCATGCCGAAAATCGCAACTCGAGTTTTCGACGGATCTACACGTTTCAAGACCTCTAGAATACGAAAAAACCATTTTTAGTGTGTGTCTGTGTGTCTGTCTGTCTGTGCAGATTTTGTATCCTCTCTAACAAAAAAACTAATACACCGAATTTCACAACATTTTGTAGGTAAGTCACTTGTGTGCGGGGCTGGTACTGATTAGTTTTGGGTACGATTCGGGATAAAAGAACCCGCCTTTTTTTGCGAAATGGCCCGAAAAATCTTGTATCCACTCTAACTAAAAAACTAATGGACCGAATTTCACAAAATTCGGTGGATAAGTCACTTGTGGGTTACCCTGGTGCTGATTAGATTTTGGTACGATTCGGAAAAAAATAACCTGCCTTTTTTTGCAAAATGGCCCGCAAAAATCGTCAAAATCTAAACTAAAGAACTAGGTATACTCAGATATATCCATGAAATGCCCGTCTAATACGTAATTTTTAATGACGAAAGAATCAGACCAACCCCATTACACTAGGACTAGCTGTTCTCGAGATATTTTAGTTTTTCGTACTTTCCCTTCACCACCTTTGAAAATAAGCCCGGTTACCGAATGAGAACAAAAATTGAATAAAGGTGAAATAAATTTAATTAAAATAAAAAGGACGTTAATATAAGTCTGCAAGGAAAGTCATGTGCTGCTCACATCAGATTTTTACTTTCCCTGCAATACATGGTAATGTATAGGAAAAGTATTGGAATCATGCCGAAAATCGCAACTCGCGTTTTCGACGGATCTACACGTTTCGAGACCTCTAGAATACGAAAAAACCATTTTTAGCGTGACGTCTGTGTGTGTGTCTGTCTGTGTGTCTGTCCGTCTGTGTGTCTATCTGTCTGTGTGTCTGTCTATATGTGCAGATTTTTATCCACTCTAACTAAAAAACTAATGGACCGAATTTAACAAAATTTTGTAGGTAAGTCACTTGTGGTTGGGGCTGGTGCTGATTAGTTTTGGGTATGATTCGGAATAAAAGAACCCGCCTTTTTTTGCAAAATGGCCCGCAAAAGCTTGTATCCACTCTAGCTAAAAAACTACTGGACCGAATTTCACAAAATTCGGTAGATGAGTCACGTATAGGTCACCCTGATGCTGATTAGATTTTGGTACGATTCAGAAAAAAATAACCTGCCTTTTTTTGCAGAATGGACCGCAAAAATTGTCAAAATCTAAACTTAAAAGCTACTTATGCTCAAATATATCCATTAAATGCTTGGTTAATGCGTAATTTTTAACGAAGAAAAGAATAAGACCAACCCCATTACACCAGGACTAGCCGTTCTCGAGATATTTTAGTTTTTCGTACTTTCTCTACACCACCTTTTAAAATAAGCCCGATTACCGAATGAGAACGAAAATTGAATAAAAGTGAAATACATTTAATTAAAATAAAGAGAACGTTAATATAAGTCTGCAGGGAAAGTCATGTGCTGCCCACATCAGATTTTTCATGAATGGAACTAGCTAGATCCACGAGCATGATGTCACCCAATTTATGGCATGGTATTACGTATGAAAAGTTTCCCAATAGGAAATATTTTTTTTTTATTTTATATGATTTTTTGATAATTTTTTTTTCAAAAAGTGCAATATCTCAAAAACGGTTCATGTTAGAGTTCTAAAATTTTTCTCAATCGTTTTCTAATGGAAAATTACACAAGAAATGTCTAGTTCTGTAACATTATTAGAGGCTTTGATTTTTTGACGATTTTTTCAAAATTTCATTTGAAAATTTAGGGGGGGGGGGGTCTGAACATTCGATTGAGTATATAAACAATAGGCTTCCAGTGTTTACGGATTGTAATTTTTGTACTAAATTTCGTTCAAATCGGTCCATTCGTTCGCCAATTATCTCCAAAGCCGCACTGACACACACACACACATACTTTCACACACACACACACATGCACACACAGACATCACTTCAAAAATGTTCGATTCGTGATCAGGGATGCTTGAAACGTGCTTCGAAAACTCGAATTCAAATTTTCGACCCCGTCAAGATACTTTCCTTATACATTATTGTATATAAGGAAAGTAAAAATATCTGATGTAAAAAATTAAAAAAGGCTTAAAAAATGAATTAAATCTTTATTTCTATGCATTGTATTTATAATACAGTGAATAAATTTGATTAAAATTAACCGTAATGTATTCTTTTCTTTTTTCCTTTATCTTTATCTACGTAGTATTGACAAAGTATTGTTTTCCCAAATATTTTCTAGTCGGAGATTTTGATTCCAATATATGTTTTAATAACTTCTGAACACATTTTGACTATTTCTGGAGTGATGTCCGTCCGTCCGTCTGTGGTCGATTTCTTGTGTACACATAGCTGTCACAAATATTAATGGATTTTCATGAAATTTTACATCTAGCTTTATAATTAAGAAATCTTGAACTGGATAGAATTCTTTTAAATTCGAGCGAAAACTTTGAATTCTATTCTAAATTTTATATTTTTTAACATGGCAGTATAGGACAAAATTTGACATAATCTTGCTTAAATGGTTTATTTATGGCTCAATGATTACAAGACTTAATAGTTTCAAAGAGACTTAATAGTTCGTGACGTCATTACCCCCCCCCCCCCCCCTTGTGGGGCAAGTTATCCACAGGGGAAAATTTTCAGTTACTGTATAAATCGGAAAAAAATTTCAAACCCTTTAAAGTGAAATTAAAAGCTATATAGTTGTAATCAGTTCGACAACGATGCTCATTTTTCAAACCTTTTCTTGAAAAATTTGAACATAAAATTTTGATACACTTTTGAGAAATAAATTTTGATATGAGAAAGTCCAGTTGAACCACTCTCCTTGTTAATTTATCTTGAGATACGGTGTCATTCAAAAATGTTCAAAATGAATTAAATTATTTAAAAACTGCAATTTCGATGTAATTTGAAATATATATTGACTTTATCCACTATTTCCAAAGATAGCATATATTATTTTTAATTTAAATAATCTACAGAGAAAATGTATTTCTCCTCCAGACATTGTTATCGTAAATTAGAAACTTCGATCTTAATTTTCGGATTGTTCTGACATATGATAGCATTTTGTCTCGAGGCAACTGTGGTTTACGGATGACAGTATATCATATTCTGTCTGATGTAATTGCGGAGTAACCAAATATATAAATTCCTCTGGCTCGTAATATCACTGTGTTGTAGGTTTCATTTTAATATTATATATCTGGTTTTCAGCATAATAGATAAATGCTTAAATTGTAGAATAATATTTTCTATTAGTTTCATTGGTTTATCTGCGTAAGTACGCAGCGCATTTGAAGATATAAAAATGTGACGGGGAGTCAGAAATTCAGATTATGCTAGCTGCGGTGTCTGCAGCGAGCGGTTAATTAATATAACAATAAATTTTTATAGCAATCAATTTTTATAGCAAACTATTTTTTTAACAATTAGTGTATGGTAAAAATGGAAGACGATAAAGAAACGTGCCTGCTACTTGGCGGAACAATGCAAACAAACAAATGTGAGTTGAAAAGCTAAGAAAATTCGGCGGAATCAAGATGCAATTCATGCCCGCAGCTAGCGGGTCACTTTATTTACAATAACATTTTTCACAATCCCATGTTTTAACAATTACGTTTTAAAAAATAAACATAAAAAGAACGCGGAAGCAAGGTTGGTAACTCGTAATAGTATTTCGCCTCACCCGAATGTATACGGGAAGAATCAAAGTCGTTGCGACAGCAGTCCAAAAAGGCTCGATCATAAAGGCCAACACAGGCAACAGCACCCGATGCAAACAAGGTTGGTTAGCGGCTACTATCTAAATAAGCACCTTTGACCTGTTTTCTACAGAATACTCCATAAATCGGAGTAAAAATTGTAAACAATCTGTATATACCTCAGCAGCAAGCGTGATACGAACTCCAAAATAAGAAATTAGCCCCGTCCCATGAAGGACACAATTTAAGTCAAACCCCGTCACTTGATAAGATTCCGTGAGTAAAGGCCCCTATACACAATACAAGAAATTGAATCAATAAATTGGCCGTTCAAGTTTTGACCTTAAAACTTTCCATTTACACAATACGATTTATTGCTGTATACAATTTTCTTGTTATTTGTCTTCAATCGGCGTACGTACAGACGATATACTGCAGTTTACAATCTTTTTATTTTACTTCGTTATTATTTGTATATTTTTTGTAATTACGCCTATTCTTTCTTTTTGTAAATGAGTTGCTTTTCATTCTTTATGTGAAAGTTCTACACTTTTTATTTATAAGTAGTACTTTTTTCGAAAGTTTATGCTATCTTATTAGGCTACTGCCTAATTATAGCTCTACAAATATATATTAATACACTACCCAACATAGAAAATGCAACACCACGAAGCTTTGACCGTATAATTATGCAAACTGCTAAGCAAACGCAGCTGGCCGATGTATGTAAATGAACTGAAATGCAAGTATGTCACGTAATTAGAGCGCGGGATAAAAGGGACCGAAACGGCAGATGATATGACAGTTGTTATTGTCTGTCGCACGCGACAACCATCAGCAGACAAGCCTTGCATGATATCCAGGTGCTTCCTTGGCCTCAGCTGTCACCCATTTTCACCCATCGAGCATGTATGGGATGTGATTGGCCGTCGTTTGACTGCCTTGTCTTCGTCTTAAAAGGAGGTTGCCCCATGGAGGATGGTTGGAGGCAAATGGTCATTCACCCTGCAGAAACTATCCGCAAGCTCATTGTATCTGTTTCTGGAATGGTTGCTGCTTGTATCGCCGCAAGAGGTGGTCCTACTGCCTACCGATCACCCTGTCTATGCTATCACTGTATTGCATTATCCTTCTGGGATTAACATTAATTATTTATATATGCCATCTCTGTCTGTGTGTATATATATATATATATATATACTTAAAAATATATATTTAAAATGGCTTGGGAAAAAGAAAATTATATCATGAAAGTAAGTGTTTGTAATAAAATTTAATGCATTTATCAATATATTATATTTCATCAATATTTTATATTTCATCAATTTATTATATTTCACCAATAGTGAAATTATATAAACTATAATTGCGAGCGAAAATTTTTAAATTACTAATTCAAAGAAGCAGCTTTGGCGCCATCTATATGTGAATAATGTAGACAATCATTATAATTTTATATTTTACAAAATCGTACAAGAAATCGTATAGAAAAGTTCTAACATATAATTTCCATTTTATTTATTAAACTAACAATATATCCGTTCTTCGTGCAGAATACGTAATACTATAATGAAACATAATATTCACGATTATGTGCAAATTCCTATTGATTCAAAATGTCAGTTTTATTCAAAACATTTTATTAAATTTTCTCCTAAAAAGATGTACATGGATCTCTGGTATCGCTGTACAAAATTATTTTCATAGGCAGATCTGAAGAATAAAACATTCTGTTTCCGTTTGAAAATAAATTTCAAAAAGTATATTTTAATTCCTACAAAATGGCAGAGATTATCACGGAAATGGAACTTAATTTTGCTAAATATTTAATTTTCATCAATTGGTTGTCATTTTATCAATTTGGTGATATTTTTATCAATTTCGCGACTTTTTAAAAAGCCGCTAAATTTGTTGCCAAGTAGCACAGTCAACTGAAAGAGATACCTGCCGAACTATAATTACAATTCTATCCCCTAACAAAATACAATTAATTTCATTGATTTTTCAGAATGTTATCAATTTGGCGATATTTTTATCTATTTGGTAGCATTTCAAAAAATCACGAAATTTGTTGTTAGTTGGAATGAGAGACAACGCTACCAAAACATCATTACAATAATATCTCTTAAAAAACACATATAATTTTATTGATTTAGTGTCATTTTATAAATTGGGTGACATGATTATCGATTTGGTAACATTTAAGAGAAAATCGCCAAATTTGCGATATCCTGCCAAATTCGTAGATCTGAAGAATAAAACATCCTGATGAAGTTTGTTTATACCAAAATGAAAACGTTAATATGGTATTGTGAGATATACCCGTATTACTCTTATTCTGTTTTAACAATTGGCTAAACACAATATATGAGTTCATTGGCTAAGCGTTTGCATACATATAATTTAATTAGTTAAACACAATTCATGAGTTTGAAACAGTAGTAAAGAAAAGCCGGTCCACCACGGGAGGCGGTATGCGGTATGCGGTATGACCGCCATCTTGAATTCTGTAATCCTGGACGGGGGTGTAAAAGGGGGGGAAAATGAAAAAAGGTGGGGGTGAAAATTTTGGAGAAACTTTTTGTCGGGTGGCAACGATTTTGTAGTCTTGTACGAGGGGTTGAGGGGGAAATAAATTTTTTAAATGAGATTTTTTTTCTAAGTAGGGAAGAAACTTTTTTCGAGGTGGCAACACCGTCGGAGGCGGTATGGAACCATAACCGCCTCCTAGCGACGAAAAGTGGAACTATCGGGGATAGAACTTAGAAATATTTTGTTGTTTCGGTTGCCATAGCAACACCTGTGGGGGAGAAACTATTTTCGAGGTGGCAACACCACGGGAGGCGGTATGGAGTCATCAGCACCCCTTGGCGGCGAAAAGGAGAATTAAAACTGGGGATTTTTCTGATTGTTGGGATTTTTTTATTCTTTTTTTAAAATGAATGAAAGGCGTTAATGAGGATAATGAAATAAATTAATTAAGGTCTATGTTATTGCATGCTAGGAGCGTGCCAAGGACATACCAGCGGTATACTAAGGGTATACCAAAGGGATATGCTGAAGGCATGCCAAGGTCATGTCAATATCCCTCCGCTATATCGTGGTTACGAAGTGAACTGCGAGAATTTTGCAGGGTGTAGGGGTATGCCAAGAGGATCGAACATGAATTTTAAGAATGTGCCGCTTTTTGCGTTTTTTTCACATAAAGTTTTCAAAACGTTAAAAAAACAACAAAAATGTGTGTTTTTTCAACAAGTTGAAGTTTTGGAGTTGTTGGATTTCTCTATGGGAATTAACATGGGTTTTCACACTTTTGCGAATTTTTTAGAAAAAAAATGTGGTTTTTTGCAAAAATGCGGCCAAAAATGTGTTTTTTGCAAAACGCGGAATCGGCCGATTTTTTTCAAACTGTTGGATTTCTCTATGGGAATTAACATAGGTTTTCACACTTTTGCAATTTTTTGAAAAAAAAATGTGCGTTTTTGCAAAAATGCGGCCAAAAAAGCGTGTTTTTAGAGTAGCAGAATCGCGTGAATTGGGTGTATAGGAGGGGTGTGTTTCCCCCACCGGTCTTGGATTTCAAAAATTTTTTGAAATAAATATTTTCAATAAGTATTCCCAAAAATAAATATTTTTAAATAATCGTGAAAGTGTCCAAAATTTCTGAGTGTTATGAATTTCACAAGTTAATGAAAGGATGATAATTAAATTAGTGTTATGAATGTTGCAAGTTAATTAAAGGATGATAATAAAGTCTTGGAGTTTAAATAATAGCAGATACCAATGGCTGTATGCATATGCTTTTACAAGTGTATACTACCATAGGAGTATCTTTAAACCAACATGGTTTAATATGTGTGTTATTTTATACATGCGTTATTTCTTTAAACCAGCATAGTTTAATACGTGTACCATTTTACAAGTATACTACTACCATAGGGGATACCTTTCAATCTTAACATGTTTTAAAAACCGCACGACTGACCCGAAGGCTTAGTGTAGCAAAGTGTGTGGCTGGTTAGTGTAATGTGTGTAAGTGAATTATTTTAATTTTTAATTGTGGTCCCACCTCCACCCGCCAATTTAAACTGGATAAAAACAACAAGTGTTTCATATCCAATGTAAATCGACGCCACAATTTAACTGCAATTCTCAAATGAATACCGCATAGTGCATTAAATCACGATGACAGATTTACCCCTCCCCACCTCACGTGAATGCGGATAGTTACATTAAAACATCTTACGGCTGTCGGAGTTATAAGCGTGGTTCTGTACCAGGATATAACTTTAGGCTATATGTCGCGTTGGACTTGGGTTTGGTCGACTGTTTAGAACTGCTCTCGCTGCTATTGTTAACATCTGTGGTGGAGGATAGTTTTTACGGGCTCATAGAATGCTTGTGTTGTTAGATTAAAAAGACACCACTAAATATCATTATATTCTCAGCTGGGAGAGGCTCTTTTAAAGAAGTTCTTATTAAATTTTAACATGTTTTAAAAAGAATCTTTCATTCATTAGTGTTATGAATCTCGCAAGTTAATTAAAGGATGTTAATTAAATTAATTGATTAAGTATTGAATGTCTATATACCAGGAGCATGTCAAAGACATGTCAAGGGGTATGTCAAAGCGTACCAAGGATGTGCCAAAGGAGTATACTGAAGGCATACCAAGACCATTGTTCCCACACTATCCCTCCGCTATATCGCGGTTACGAAGTGAACTGTAAGAATATCGTATGATGGGGGTATGCCAAGAGCATCGAACATAAATTTTAAGAATATGCCGCTTTTAGCGTTTTTTCCACAAAACGTTTTAAAAACGTTAAAAAAACAACAAAAATGTGCGTTTTTTCAACAAGTTGAAGTTTTGGAGTTGTTGAATTTCTCTATGGGAATTAACATGGGTTTTCACACTTTTGCGAAATTTTTAAAAAAAAAATGTGGTTTTTCGCAAAAAAGCGGCCAAAAATGTGTTTTTTGAAAAACGCGGAATCGGCCGATTTTTTTCAAACTGTCGGATTTCTCTATGGGAATTAACATAGGTTTTCACACTTTTGCAATTTTTTAAAAAAAATGTGCGTTTTTGCAAAAATGCGGCCAAAAAAGCGTGTTTTTAGAGTAGCAGAATCGCGTGAATTGGGTGTATAGGAGGGGTGTGTTTCCCCAATCCTTTCGGTCTTGGAATTTAAAAAATTTTAATATTCCCAAAAATAAATATTTTCAATAATCGTGAAAGTTTGCTTATGTCCAAAATACTTGAGTGTTATGAATCTCACAAGTTAATTAAAGGTTGATAATTAAATAAAGTCTTGGAGTTTAAATAATAGCAGATACCAATGTCTGTATGCATATGTTTTTACAAGTGTACTACTACCATAGGGGGTTTCTTTATACCAACATGGTTTAATACGTGCGTTATTCTAAGAGGGAGAAACGCCTAATATGGTGATACATATGACACACACGCTCGGCACAAATCGATGGAAATAAACGGTGAGATAGTTTTTAAAGACGAGACTTTGAAAATTTTTTCGATAAATAAGGTATTTGAGGTTATTTAACGTGTGAATGAACGATACATGGTAAAAAAAATGAGGAACTGGGCTAAGTTTTGAAGTATAGGACTTTGACGTTTTTAGCTAAATGCAATATGTGCCAACATTTTATAAGATGATATCACCTGCAGAGTGAGTATAAGACGATCCCATCAGCAGCAGCTAGTTACAAAGTGTCGAACTAGACGAACATTTCTACGATACAAAATTTAAATATCCAACCCAAATACAATGCTTTATAGCTTTTAAAGGGCTTGGAAACACCTACTAAGGCGACACGTACGATACTTATAACCGATACATAACCACGAAATGGGAAACTAACAAAGATTTTTTAGGGGTAGAACTTGAATTTATAATTAAACATGATTTATACTAACTACTGCAAAGGGAGAAATGCATAGCGAAAGGGGTTATGTGTGTATATATATATATATATATATAATGCATATAACCAACACCCACCGGTGGAATGCAGATCTAAGATAGTATTTTTAGGAGAAGACATGGGATTCTTAAGTAAATGGAGTATTTAGAGGCATTTAAAGAGATATAAACATATGATAAGGTAATATCCATAATACACACAACTAATATAGGACAGCGAAAGGAAAACTTTAGTATTGTTTAGAGACCGAACTTTAAATTTTTAAGTAAATGTAGGTGTTTGGAAAATTTTTAATGAACTATGTGCGATACACATGTCTCCGATCACAGTGGTGGAAAAGTGATACCGGAGCAGTTTTTAAAGATGTGACTTTAACTTTTTTCAATTAAGTGAAGAATCTACTAAATATTAGAGGGTGCTAGCGCTTACCGAGGGTTTTATGTATAATACACATAAGCAGCATATAACATTAGGAAGGGGATATTAGAAAATTTTTTAAAGATAGGACTTTAGATTTTGGAACTAAATGAGATATCAAGAAACATTTAAAGGGGATGAAAACATCTAATGAGGCGGAATGGGGGTGTACTTACCCAAGATACCCAGAACTGAAATTATTCACTAAGATAAATTTTTAAAGTAAAGACTTTAGAAGTTTCACATAAAAGGCAATTTATACTAGTTTTTAAAGAAATGAAAACGCCCAGCGAGATGACTTAGAATGAATACAACACCGATATATATAACAGTGAAAAGAAAACTTAAATATTGTTTAAAGACTGCACTTCAAATTTCAAAGTAAATGTAGATACCCAGAAACTTTTAATGGAGTAGTATAATACACATACTCGATATAACAGTTAAATGACGAACTAAGAATAATTTATAAGTATATAACTTTGGATTTTTTAGTTAAATAGGGATTTCAGCTAATTTTTAGAGGGATAGAAAGGTATACTAAAGAGTGTACAACAAATTTTTAGAAGGGACTTAGGGAATTTGCTAGCTAAATAGGGATTTCCACTACTTTTTAAAGGGATATAAAGACATACTAAAGGGTATACAGCAAATTTTTAGAGGGGAACTTTGAGAATTTTTTAGCTAAATAGGGATTTCTACTAACTTTTAAGGAATAGAAACACGTACTGAAGAGTATAGAGCGTAATCATTACTAACACCTAGTGCTAAAATGAGGAATTAGAGTAATATTTTGGGGATGGGACTTTAGATTTTTTAAGTAAATGTTATGTTTAAAAACTTTTAAAGTAGCGTAAATACCTACTAAGATGACATATGCGATACACATAGCCAATACATACTTATTAAATAGGGAAAAGCTAAGATAGCTTTTAAGAATAACACCTAAAATTTTTTCTAACTAAGCGCAATATATCAGCACTTAAAGCGGACGAATACGAAGATTCAGACGGCATGTGTGATACACATCGCGGACACATAATAGTTAAATGTTAATTTAAGTAAGTTTTTTAAGGATAGAACTCTGAATTTTTTGGGTAAATGAGACGTTTAAGAACATTTAAAGAGTCAAAAACACCTAATAAGGTGGTATGAGATGATTTCATTATCATCAGATAACAGCGAAATGGGGATACTACAAATATTTTAAAGGGGAATCCTTAAAATTTCTAAGTAAATAACCTTTAAAGGGGCGAAAAATATGTAGTGAAGTTGTGTAGATAATACAGATGACCGACATTCTAAAACAGACAAGACATGTCTATACAAGATAAAAAATGTTGTACGTTAGTATAAACATACATTATTCTATGCAGCAATGTAATACTACCCCCCCCCCCCCCAGATTTATATAAAGTAATCGTGAATCCATTATACTATTCCCATCAGAAATCAGCTAAAATAATAAAATTACCAAGCTGAATAATATATCTAGATACTAAAACACCAACAAACTACATTAAATTGATAAAAATCTTAACTAAATAAAATAATTAAGCTGTAACATACTATAAAAATACTAAGTTTAATAAAATGATAGAATAAAATCATATTAAAGCAAGTACTTACATGTTCAATCCGACTCAAAAATACTGCATTAGGTGTAGGCCAATGAATAATGACAGATATAACATCTCCAGCTTTACCAACTAAAACCGACATATTCGCAGAACAACTTAAAACGCGTCTTAACAGCATGAAATCCACAGCAGAAATGACAAAATCGATAAAAATCCCTTTGTGATTATGAATGGTCTCTCTATTTTTACCGTGTGTATGTGTGTGTGCGTGTGTGTGTGTGTTTGTGTGTGTGTGTGTGTGTGTGTATGTGTGTAATTATACCTTTAAAAGCTATATATCTGTAGTATCCCAACGGATACTAATATATGTTCTTCAAACTTAGAAAAACTTTATTTTCGAAAAATTCGATTTTTCCAGGGGGTTTTATCGAACGACCGAGCCGTGTACCAAATTGCAAGTCTCTATCTATTCGGGAAGTGCCTGAAAAAAGCGTGACAGACAGACGGACAGACGGACAGACAGACGGACAGACAGACAGACGGACACTTGGCAATTAGTATATATAATAGATTTTTATTAAATGCCTTATGGTGGAAAATTCACCCCCCCCCCTCGGGTAAGTAATGATTGAGTTCCACAACTTCGATAGTGCATTTATGTAAATTTGATATTTACTATATGAATATTTTTATATTTAAAAAAAAAAGTCTATTATCAGTATCGTAGAACAAATTAAGGATCAAGTAATTAACGATCAACACGTTAGGATACTTTTTAGACTGAAAATATTATATAATATTTCAGTCTTTTGAGTATGTTAGCTTGTAATTTTTTGTGCATTATGTTTTGTAGTGAGACAATGCAATGTGTCTATTTTTTAATCTATTTTATGATTATTTGAATTAAATATATAACTATGTTTATTTAAATTTACTTAAACTAATGAATATATTTATGTTGCAGGTTAATGTATTTTTAAATCCTGATCATTTCTATAGTTTCAAAAATTATAAAAGTACAGTTCTCAACATTTTGTTTCCCTCCCGTTTAAAAAAAAAAAAATCGCCAAGCGAGCGATAACGCGCCAAATCTGGCAGACGCACCGTAGTTCAGTTGGTCCAACTCACGAGCTCTAGTGTCTATGCGACATCCCATGTTATAAATGTTGCCATAGGGTCCTATGGGAGTGAACCTTCTGAATATAGTATTCTGTGATAGAGATGTTGTCGGTCTAATTTCTTGTGAGCCGCCTTCATTGAAAGCAGTTCACTAGCCGGATATCAAAATAAATGAAAAATCACGTATATAGTCATAGAAGTAGAGGTTTTAGTTTTTTAAAGATTTCGTGTAAAATTATTTATGGTTGGTATTATATAAACCTATTAAAATATGTATAAGAAAGTTCTGGCTCTGAATGTAGTTCCTCGTTACTAAAGTAACATTATAAGATGCCTAAGCCTATATCATAAATAGGCATTCTTCCCGTTCGAAAGACACTCACTCTTATTCGAAAGACACTCACTCTTATTATCAGATTCGCGTTTATTATGCGCTCGTCAGCATGAAATAGTTGGTATCTGCAATGGCAGTAAGAAATTTGATATAAGCCACAATTATTGCGAACTTGACAATTTCAGTCCATCCACGTAGACGGCATAAAATGTATTTACAATTTAGCTCAGGCTACATGAATATGCAAAGTTTATGTCCCCAACTATCAACCCGCCTATAAGAAGCTGCTCCAAATTTTGGAAGACACTGATACAAATACCTTTAATATTTTTTTTTTGTTTGTTTGTTTTGAGGTAGAACGTATTTTTTAGTTTTTATTATTGAACGCATTATTTGATATTTTTGCTATATAAATAAAAATATTAAAAAATATTTCTTAATTATAACCTTTAAATTTACTTGAAATTTATATTCTTCATTTCTTTCAAATTCTCAGGCCACAAATTAAAAAGATACTGTAAATGCACATACCTTTTTTTCATTGTAAACCTATTTATTTACCTTTTTTTAACGTATTATTTAATTTTTGTGCTAGATAAATAAAAATTAAAAAATATGTCCTATTATTAATCTTTAAATTTACTTTACATTTATATTCTATACGCTTGTCTGTAAACTGGCCGCCATTCCTCGAATGAATTTCATCGTCAAATCTGGAATCTATCGAAAGATTTCTTCAAGCCTGTTGGGATAAACATGCTGCCTGGACCAATTTGAATAGAATAATTAAAATATTAACAGTGATTGCTTTAAGAGCATAATAAAAATTTCACAAAATAATTTACTCCATTCAAATCTAGATCCCTGCAACAGATTTTCACTGGTCGGATTCTCATGCCAGACAAATAAATTGTAAAAGGCCAAATAAACAAATTAAAGAAATTATGAAATTAATTAAGTGTAATATAGATTTCTTACCAAGTATTGGCATGAGAACCTTGAATAAAAATAATAATATAAAATAAATCATAACCATGCACAATAAATACAATCCTCTATTTTAAAATGTAAAAAAAAATCATTTATTATTTATGAAGATATTCATTAGAATTTCTTATACAGATTTTTTTATAATATTCAATAGCTATGAATATTTTAAATTAAATCTGATTTTAAACTGATATACTAATTGTATATATTTATCAATATGTGAAATATAGATTTTATCATACAATAATTTTAATAGAATAAAGAAAAATTTTACTCACAGTTCTGCAAAAAAAAAAAAGTATGCACAGAATAAAAAAGAAAAAAATGATGTGGAATATGATCATCATTGAATTCGTTTATAATACCTACAACCATTTTTTACATAATCACATGTCAGCTATTTACTTTATGTGACAGCTATTTTTGTATTAAAAATCATTTTAATTACACAGCACACCACTTCATTTTCAATGAATATTCAGCAGAGAATTTGCATTTTATGTTGAAGCCTCAACATGAATTTGATGATATCATCATATAAAACATCAGCTCCTCAGAGCTCAGACTAGTAGCACCATAAGTGTCTCACAAACATTATTCACAATGTCTTTATGAATATTTGGCTATTCTGCCTTTTATAGAACGCTCTGATCTGTGCACTATATGCAACTATACAAAATGGAATCACACTCCATAAGTCGATGAATTGTCTTCAAAGAAAAATGAGCTACAATTTAAACATTTATCACAACACTTTTTAGGCACCAATGGACTCGCTGAATTTTTTTCCAGATTCTTGTCGTAATTACAAGAAATCCACACATATATATAAAAAAAAAAACAATTACATCTCCCCCTTCCTAGGGAAGAGAGGAATCTCCTTCACCTTCAAACACGCTCACATAATGCACTCCAAGTTACAAACTAAAAAAAATAACGCAGGAAGATGGATCTCAAGGGACTCATTTTTGGAGCTCCTAGCAAACCACGTATGGTATGCTTTAATCCCCGAGCATAAAATAGGTTTGGGAAATCATAGGAAGGAAATGAACGTGATAGGGATCCATTGGGATCGTAGCGGTTCACGTAAGACAGAATTGGGACAAATCCCAATCAAGTCTACGTGGCGCTTAATTGGAAGATGGAGAATAAAATATCTCCCAGAAATAAAGGAAAATTTCGAAAGCTGGTGAGTTCCGCGGAACTCTGCCTTGAGTCTCAAGGTCTCAAGGTAGGTTTATAGGAGTGCCTAGCAAAGCTAGAGAGCTTGCTTTAACCTCCGATCATAAGAAGTGGTTTGAGAATCATAATAAAGACTTTTAAATATGGTAGGGATCCAGTGGATCGTAGCTGAGCACATGATTCCGAATTGAGACAAGTCCCAATTGGGTTTCTTGTGTCGCTTAATTTGGAAAAGGAGAAATAACTCCAAGAAGAAAAGGAAAATTTGGAAAACGGGGTGAGTTCCGTGGAACTCAGGCTTGAGACGATGAGCGCTTGGTAGTTCAGCAGGGGGGGGGGGGGCGGGACAAAGGGAGGAGCCAACAGGGAGGGAGATCCAGGCCTAACTTATCAGATTTAACTAAATTTATACAAGTTCTAGAAGGGAGAAAAACAGGGCCTGACGAGCAGACCCCAAAAATCAAAACTGAAACGCCGAAAAAGGTAGTTTTGAAGGGGCTACCAACTAGCTATGACATTGAGGAGATAAAAATGACTCTAACAATCAATGGATTAGATGTAGTCCGGGTTTCTCAACTGAGAAACACAAAAACGAGATTACCCCTGCCGCTCTTTTTAGTCAGCCTTAGGCCTACCGATGACTGGCAGAGGGTCTACAGACTCACAAGATTAGGGTACTTGGCTGTGAAGGTAGAGGCCTTCAGAGCTAGGGGCTTTAAAATTTGCTACCGGTGCCAGCAATTCAACCACTCATCTGAGAACTGCAGTATGTCACCAAAGTGCCTGAAGTGTGGTGAAGGACACTTCACACGAGACTGCCAGAGACCCAGGACAGAGAAGGCGACGTGTGCTAACTGTAATGGAGACCACCCGGCGAACTTCAGGCAATGCCCGAAGAACCCCTGGAACAAGGGAAAGGCACCGGGGTATGCCCCCCTCCCCCCAAAAATCATATACCCCCTTGGAGGCAAAAGGCCCTCGGACCAAACCCCCAGGCACCCCCTCAGGGCTCCTCGCACATAGTGCCACAGGTAAACAGGCACCAACCTACAGCACCTACCAGATTGGTGCAAGAGCAGGCCCCCAAACCTTCGACCTCCAGAGAATTGACTCTGGAGGAAGTTAGAGCAGCAACAGCTGCAATTAAAAAGAGATCGGAGGCAGAAAAAGCCAGACAGGCAAAGGAGGCAAAGGATAGACTGGATGGGAAAGTTAAGGAATGGAAAGAAACTAAACGAGTCAGGGAGGAAGAAGAGCTCGCGCAAACCCAGCTGTAAGCTAAAACGGATGGAAAAAAATAAAAAACTAGCGAGTTCCAAAAGGACACTCACAAAAAAGTGCAAACCGCGGTTGAGGCTGAGGAAATGGAAGCCGAGACTGAACAGGCTGAGAAATCTGATGCTGAAAAGATGGAGGATATCCTCAACCTCATCAGAGGATTTATCAGCATGTTTAATCTAGACGACATAAAACGTCTGTTGATGCAGTTCGCAGAACTAGTGCAAAAAAAGAGCGATCCAATGGTAATGGTCTTTGAGGCCCTTAAAATAATCGCGGATTTTAAAAGTAACAGTGAGAATCAAACCCGTCATGGCTAGGTCCCAAAAAGAATCCTTTAAAATAATATTTTGGAATGCGAACGGCATATCTCCAAGAATAAATGAACTTAGGAACTATGTGAACGAAAATGAAGTAGACGCCTTATTAATTCAGGAAACTAAAGTTAGAGAAAGTAAAAAACTAAACATAGCCAACTACTCTGGTTATCATAATCTTAGCTCAAATACTAATGCTAGAACGCCCCATGGAGGAACAGCAATATACATTAAAAGAAATATTCCTCACGAGGAACTAAAAAGCATAAATCTTCAAAGTATAGAAAATACTAGTATAAAAATTAAAATTAATAATACTAGCCCGTTTATCCTAACCTCAACATATGTCAAAAATATGAGTAGGGTAGATGTAGCTGCGCAACTGGAACTGCTTTTCGCGCAATATCCAAACACGATACTCGCAGGCGACTTCAACGCACACCATCGAGCGTGGGGCTGTAGGAGAGCCAATTCACGCGGTACACAGATACACAGACTGCTGAACACTACAAACACTAACATTATTGTACCGTCGACACCAACCTGCTTCTCAGGCGCCAACGGCTCATTCATAGACTTTGTCCTAACGCGGAACATAGATTACGCTCACACTATTAGTACCCTGGATGAATTTGACTCGGATCATCTACCGGTACTGGTGACATTCGACCTGAACACGCCTCTTCCAGCCTCTTTGGGACAAGAGAGGGTCAACTGGGAAGTATTCAAAAGAGCACTCTTCGAGCCGCACTTAGCAGTACCTAACATAATGAGCACGGCGGATATTGACTCTGCCACGCACACACTCACAACAGAAATCAAGAGAGCAATTGCCTCTGCTACAACACATCGTGAGTCTCCAAAAATGCCCACACTTTCCCACCATGTCAAACAATTAGTCAGGCAAAGGAATAGAATACGTAAGACATGGCAGGCTAACAGAGACCCCGCCCTTAAAAGGGAGCTTAACAGACTCACGTGCAAAGTCAGGGAAAAAATTGTCGCAGAAAAGCAGCAACAGTATAAAGAACTAATCGAATCCCTTAGCCCAGAAGACGTATCGCTCTGGCAATTCGCAAAAAGACTCAGGAAACCTCAAATTAAGCTCCCGCCACTAATAGATGGTGCTAAAATCGCGTACTCAGACGAGGAAAAAGCCGAGGCGCTCGCAAGCCATTATGAAAAACAATTCCAACCAAACCACGATCTAATGTGTCAGGACACCCTAAGAATGGTTAGTCAAACTTTAAATAACTTCAGGAATTCCCCAGTAACGGCTGAGATTGACCCAGCTACCCCGCAGGAGATAGTAGAAATTATTAAAAATCTCAAAAACCGTATAAGCCCAGGGCACGACAAAATCAGAAATATTGCGGTTAAAAACCTACCCTTAAACGTAATATGTTACTTGACTATCTTAATAAATAAAATATTAAAACTAAACTATTTCCCCAAAGAATGGAAGGAAGCGATAATTATAACAATCCATAAGCCTGGTGAGGATGCCACAATTCCAGCCAACTACAGACCAATTAGCTTGCTACCGACACTTAGTAAAATTACTGAGAAAATTATTCTTAAGAGACTGAACACGCACCTTAGTGAGAATGACATTATCATTCCGGAGCAGTTTGGATTTCGGCCAAAGCACTCCACCACTCATCAATTGCTGAGAGTGGTAGAGTACATATCTTCTGGTCTCAATAACAAGACACCCACAGCTGCGATTTTTCTGGACATACAAAAAGCCTTTGATAAAGTATGGCACTGTGGATTAGCGTACAAATTGATCACTTTAAAAGTCCCTGACGCTCTTGTCAAACTTTTAATCTCATACTTAAATAACAGACACTTTCAAGTCAGAGTAGGAGGTAACTTATCTACACCCAAGTTCATTAAAAGTAGTGTACCGCAAGGTTCTATCCTGGGCCCGACACTCTTTAACATATACCTGAACGACATCCCTAGGACTCCAAACACAGAGCTGGCACTCTATGCAGACGACAGTGCGATACTTGCAAAACACCCCTATGTCTCAGTAATGCACAGACAGCTACAACAACACTTAGACATACTCCAAACTTGGCTGGAAAAATGGCGAATAAAATTAAACCCCAATAAATGTCATTGGATTTATTTCTCTAGAAAACGTAAACCTCCGCCGCCTCTGTACATAAACAACCATGCCCTAAAAGCGGAAAAATCTACTAAATACCTAGGTGTAACGATAGATTCCCACCTAACCTGGAAACAGCACGTAACGAACTTAATCAAAAAAGCGTACATGGCCACAGGAGCCTTATACCCAATGATGGGAAACGGAAATCTAAGTTATCAAAATAAACTTCTAATTTATAAATCGGTCATCCGCCCGGAAATGCTGTATGCAGCACCCGTATGGGGATATGCCTGTAAAACTACAATAGACCTCCTAGAGACAAAACAAAACAAAATCCTACGGATTATCAGGAAAGCTCCCAGGTACTTAAGAAACTCGGTAATTAGGAATGACTTCAAAATAAAAACTGTTAGAGCCCAAATTAAAAAGCTAGCGCTTAAATTTTACAGAAATTTGCCATCCGTCCCAAACGAACTGTTATTCAATCTGCATGACTATGATCATCGCAAGGCCAAATCTCGTAAGAGACCCCGCGCTGTTCTAAACATCGATAATCGGAATTAAAAGATCCCACCTCAAACATCTGATTTTTAAATAAAACTCGCGACTTTTATTTTATAAAAAAAATATTCTAAACTCTAAACTGCCAAAACGCTAGGTAACCCTTAGATCTGCATCAACCCCCCAAACTGCTTAAACTCTAAATGTGCAACAAACTGCCACACTAGGAGCTAGGACAAATAATAAAAAGTAGTAAATAAAAACCTCGAACCTCCAATTAGGGTCACTGAATTAATGTCACAGTTTGACGATAAGAACCACATATTGAAACTGGAGATTAAAGGCGCTTCGCGCCTGGTGCTCTGTCTTGTACGACACTACCAGCTACGACACTACCGTTCACTTCATCCAGGAGATACAGATATATTTTATATCTAGGCGCTCCATGAACTCACCCAGGATTGTCGTCGTCGACGATAATGGTCATAAACCGATCTGTTCGCTTCCAACGCTTTTGACTACTATACCAAATAGGTATTCCAATCACTATAGGTTGGAACACAGAATACTATATTCAGAAGGCCCATGGGACTTTATGGCAACATTTTTAACATGAGATGTCGCTTAGACACTAGCGCTAGTGAACTGGACCAACTGAACTAAGCTTGTAAAGTGTCCTAAATGATGGACGCTTACAAATTGTTATATTAGTAGCACTGAAACTACGATAATGGTCATAAACCGATCTGTTTGCTTCCAATGCTTTTGCTACTATACCAAATAGGTATTCCAGTCACTATAGGAACACAGAATACTATATTCAGAAGGCTCACTCCCACAGGACCCTATGGCAACATTTTTAACATGGGATGTCGCATAGACACTAGCGCTCGTGAGCTGGACCAACTGAACTACGATGTAAACAAAGTACGCATGCCAGATTTGGCGCGTTATTGCTCGCTTGGCGATTTTGTTTTTAAAAACTGGCGGGGGAAAAATGTACAGAATTGTACTTTTTTAATTTTTGAAACTATAGAAATGATCAGGATTTAAGAATACATTAATCTGCAACATAAATATATTCATTAGATTAAGTAAATTTAAATAAACATAGTTATATATTTAATTCAGATAATCATAAAATGGATTAAAAAATAGACGCATTGCATTGTCTCACTGTAAAACATAATGCACAAAAAATTACAAGCTAACATACTCAAAAGACTGAAATATTATAATATTTTCAGTCTAAAAGGTATACTAGCGTGTTGATCGTTAAATTACTTGATCCTTCATTTGTTCTGGGATACTGATAATAGACTTTTTTTTTAAATATAAAAATATTCTTATAGTAAATATCAAATTTACATAAAAGCTCTATCAAAGGTGTGGAACTCAATCATTAAATACCCGGGGGTGGGGTGAATTTTCCACCATTAGGCACTTAATTAAATTTTTACATAAATATATACACATACAATATCACATTCAACTAAGAAAAAGCTATCCAAATACCAATTATTAAACATTTTATAAAAATACGGAAAATATTTTTTAACTAATTATACCACTACCTCTTAGAATTTAGTCTAATCGGCAGTAATAACACAGCACTAACTTCGTATGATGAAAACGTGTATACTAATATGAACAATTGTATACTTATGAACAGGTGTATACTTATAATGAACACGTATATAGGAACACGTATATAGGAACACGTATAATGAACACATATAACTAATATTATTTCAATTTTAATAAAAATAAATTACATACCCTGTAACGCAACCAGTTTTCTTTTGGCAATCCTTTTCTAGAAATGATCTAATCACATAACAAATAATCCTATTGGACATTACTCAAACCGCGCTAGTATGTGGTTCTAAGTTTTCGTCGAGCGAAATAGGGTTATAACATTGAAAATCGTCTTGATCCCAAATCAGACCATCGCCAAGCGCTCAGACCAAATCAGACCATCTTCAAGAGCGCGCCAACCCTTAGTTCCATCCAAGTTTGGGTTATCTCTGAGGGCGCTACGAAATCGAGAGTGACAGGTCTGGATATATTAATCTGTGGTTTGGAGCATCGTAGTAGTGACATTTTCTACAGTTTAATATTGAAGGTAAGCGTTGATTTGATATATTCTCAATATTTTGAATATTTGTGTCTCTTTGCGCTCCACCTCAGTTTGATGGTTGTTTCTGTGTCTGGAATTTTACTGTGTAAGAAACTAATTTGGCATAAATTTACTTGGGGTTTAAAGAAAAGAATGTGCAAAATTATAAATATACGATACTAACTTGTATATGTAATGTTGCAAAATGTATATGTTGCAAAATGATCATATGACATTTTAAAAATATTATTTAAAGAGAAAAATTATGTAGTGTATGTATATGTGATAAATCTAAAAAAATAATAATAAATAAATAAATGTAAATTTCATACTGAAGAATACTTCTATGAATTGAATTTCTTAGAAGCATTTGTATGGTATAGTGAACTAATCAATTTAAAGGTTTGATATCAGAAAGTCAGACTTTGCTATTCCTAAGTTACAACAAGAAAGATCGATCATGCATAAATCATTGATTATGAAACACTTTCCAACTGAAATGTAATTTTATTTAAACATTTATTCAAATGACATAATTGTAATATATATATATATATCGTCTGTTTCTTTATGTAAAATCAATGAATATTTATTTCATATAACTTATATTCCAGACCCCAGAGCTAAAGAATTTTGCTTGAAAATAATTCAGCAATTCTTGCACAACTGGTTAATTCTTATACAACTCATAAATTCTTATATAACTCTTAAAAAATCGCTTGATTTGTTTACGTTTTGCATCCGACAAAATTAGGCTTCCTTGTAGAAATAATCGCAATGTTCAGTGATCATTTAAAATAAAAAATATTGTAATATCGTAGGGACGGAATTTTGATACGCAGATATTGAGCAAAAATAAAGTGATTTTATGATGGATGCAACACTAAATATAAATTTAAATGGTCTGTAAAAATCACGAACATGACACTCACACAAAAAAGTTAACGTCATTTTTTATTTTGCTATCAGTCACGTGGTCTCTTCATATATAATAGGTGAAATTATTATTTTAATTCTTATTAAAAGCTACCGAACATATTTTGCTCAGTTACCTTGTCGGACGGTCTGGGTCTCAAAAACAACATATTTTGCTGAAATTTTTTTATGCAATTTATGGGATAATTTGAATATTTCCTAAAATTTTCGAAGCAATTCGTGAATTTGAAATTTGCTTAAAAGATGTTTGAAAAATTAGGTCTCATAGGGTTCAATGTATTTCAGTTTCTCAACCCGGGATAAATCCGAAACTAATTGTCTAATATTATTCATTTTCATTCAAATATGTTCCACGGACTTTCTCAATAACATGCAAAAATTTCATTTCGATGAAGTCATTTTTACAGCAGTTATCGTGCTAAGGGACAGACAGGCAGAATGACCAAAATCATAGACACTTTCAACTATGTTGAAAAGTGTTGAAAAAGGGATGTTGATTGTTGTATCCATTCTGATGTATGTATGATTCCAAACTTTTGTGAGCTGATAAACTTGCAGGGCCCACTCAAAGTCTGGATTGCCACATCCAATATAATTAATTTACAGCTGACGTGTCAATTCTTCTGTCATTTTGGCGAGTGACAGAAGGAATTTTTGAATTATACCTTTAATTGTTTAAACTAAAATTCGTGGGTGTTGAAATTTATTCAAACAATGCAAACTGATATTTGTAAAAAATTCTACATAATATAAATACTGGAACGGGTCATTCCATATAGAATCACTCAGTGGTGGTTGCATGACCATTTTTTTTTAAATTTTTATATTTTGCACAAATGTTCCTACATATGTCAGCAAATGAAAAGCAATTTTTAAAAAATTTTCATCTTGCTCGTTTATTTGGTACAGCCATTTTTTCAACATGGCGGAATCCGAATTTGCTGCATTTTGATATTCACGCAAATTTAAATATCTTGGAACTTAAAACTGTTAGATACTTGCAATAAAAGTTGTTTTACTGGCCTTAAAGTGGCCTATATTTCATGCTATTATAAAGTTCGTGTAACTGCAACCTGAATGGCTGAAATTTATCGTTGAAGTTCAGCATCAGTTACGTTAAAATTGCAGTATTTAGGCTTTTTAAAAATACTGAAGGGAACAATTTTAGATCTTCAAATTTTCACCATATCGTATCCTATTCCCAATGTCTTTGATGGAGAAATTTCAAGACTGAAAACTTTTTAATTTTTATTTTATGAAGTCCCAAACACGTCGACTTTTTCAAATTTACAAATATTTATGCCTTAATATCTCTGGTGAGGTAATTGAAAAAAAATCTGAAACTTGCAGGGAATCAAACACTATATAATAACTAATTGTATTAAAAATTTGGAGTTTGAGAATTTTCAGGATTTATAGATATGGAGGAATGAGCAAGTCCTAAAATTTTGCCTATTTATTTATCAAACATGCGTAACTTAATTACGAATTTTCTATTTATTCTTATTATTAATCCTCCAAATCATGTAAATTATGAATTATGATTAATTGAAAATCATAAACAATTGTTATTAATGAAAATTTATTAAACATTTTAGCTTTAAAATTCAAAGTTAAAGAAACAAACAATCATGATCAAAAATAGCCAAATTGACTAAAAGTACCAAATCTTACAACCGTGGTTTATATTTGGTAGAAGAATAAGATAACATGCAAATATACAAGAGCTCCTTATTTAGATTGTTACTACTACTTGTTGCAGAATGTTTTGCCAATTCTGGACAGAGAAGCATGAATCAGCTCATATCATTTCTCCCCGTTCTTCAAAGTTTCTAATGGCGAGTGGCTGTATTGTGACGGGGTCGAAAATTCGAATTCGAGTTTTCGACGGGAAAGCAGGTTTCAAGCATCCCTGATCACGAATCAAACATTTTTGAGATGATGTCTGTGTGTCTCTCTGTGTGTGTGTGTGTGTGTGTGTGTGTGTGTGTGTGTGTGTGCGTGTGTGTGTGTGTGTCTGAAAGTATGCGTGTGTGTGTGTGTCAGTGAGTCTGTGGAGACGATATCTCACAAACAAATACAGCGATTCGAATGAAATTTGGTTCAAAATTCACAATCCGTGAGAACTGGAAGCCTATTATGTTTAAACGCAAGCGAATGTTCAGAACCACCCTAAATTTTCGATTGAAATTTTGAAAAAAATTGTCAAAAAATCAAAATCTTTAATAAAGTTACACAAATAGACATTTCATATGTAATTTTTCCTCAGAAAACGATTGACATAAATTTTAGAACGTTAGCATGAACTCTTCTCAAGGTACTGCCCATTATTTAGATAAATTTATCAAAAAATCCCATAAATAAGAAAATATACTAACTGTTGAGAAACATGTTCCTTTTTCATATGTAATATCATGCGATAAATTTGGTGACATCTTTCTCGTGGATCTAGCTCGTTCTATTCATGAGAAAATATGCTTTGAGTAATACTTTTGTATTTAAACGTCAATAGTCTATAAGAATATATATCTGCTATAAGAATAACTAATATCTGCTATAAGAATAACTTGTTTCTCGGTTCATAACGCTTGGCGAGATTTTGGCGGTATGTCGCCAGCTTGGCGACTTTTAAAAATGTTTCTAAATTAACGAAAATCTCGCCAAATGGATAGAAATGATACTAAATCAATGAAAATGACGACTAATTAACGAAAATTCAATATCTTGGAAAGAATATAAATATCTACTATAAGGAAAACCTATTTTTTTATTGTAAATATAGTAAATTCATCGCAATATATAAGGAAAGTCATGTGTTGCCCACATCAGAGTTTTTCTCCTTAATGATTGAAACTATCAAGTCTTGTGATCATTGAACCATAAATTACCCCTTTCATGCCTGATTAAGTTACATTTTGTCCTATGATGCCATGTTAAGAAAATACGAAATTTTAAATAAATTTAGTGACTTTCATTCGAATTTGAAAAAATGTTATCGCTAGTTCTAGATTTCTTTTATAAAAGCCTGATGTAAAGTTTAAAGCCTGATGTAAAGCCTGATGTAAACTGATGACTTCAAAGCCTGATGTAAAGGTCTGTATAAATCCATTGATATAATGGCAGTACGTAAGAAATTGACCTCACACAGACAGGCGGTTATTACTCTAAATATAATCAAATGCATAATAATGCATGCTAGATATATATCCCAAATAAATTGTATCAAATTCTAAGCTAACGCTAAATTCACAAAAATGAAAAAAAAATCTGATGTGGGCAGCACATGACTTTACTTATATAATGCAATGAATTTACTACCTTTATAGTAAAAAAAATAGATTATTTTTATAGTAGATATTTATATCTTTCCAAGATATTGAATTTTTGTCAATGAGTCGTCATTTCCATTGATTTAGCTTTATTTTTATCCATTTGGCGAGTTTTTCGTTAATTTAACAACATTGAAAAAACTCGCCAAGTTGGCGACATTCCATCAAATTCGTCGCCAAAATCTCGCCAAGCGTTATGGACGGAGAAATAAGTTATTCTTACAGCAGATAACTGATTATTGGCATTCAAATACAAAAGTATTACTCAAAGTATCTTTTTTCATGAATGGAACGAGCCAGATCCACGAGAATGATGTCAACCAATTTATTGCATGGTATTACATATAAAAAGTGAACATGTTTCTCAATAAGAAATATTTTTTTTTTACTTTATATGATTTTTAATAATTTTTTTTTAAAATAGTGCAATATTTCGAAAACGGTTCATGTTAGCGTTCTAAAATTTTTGTCAATCATTTTCTGATGAAAAATTACATAAGAAATGTCTATTTGTGTAACATTATTAGAGGTTTCGATTTTTTGACGATTTTTTCAAAATTTCACTCGAAAATTTAGGGGGGGGGGGCGGTTGAACATTCGATTGCGTATAAAAACAATAGGCTTCCAGTGTTTACGGATTGTAATTTTTGTACCAAATTTCGTTCGAATCGGTCCATTCGTTCATCAGTTATCTTCTCCAAAGCCTCACTGACACACACACACACACACACACATATACTTTCACACACACACACATACTTTCACACACACACACATACTTTCACACACACACACATCCACACACAGACATCACTTCAAAAATGTTCGATTCGTGATCAGGTATGCTTGAAACGTGCTTTCCCGTCGAAAACTCGAATTCAAATTTTCGACCCCGTCAAGATTATATTCCTTATACATTATTGTATATAAGGAAAGTAAAAATATCTGATGTAAAAAAATTAAAAAAGGCTTCAAAAATGAATTAAATCTTTATTTCTATGCATTGTATTTATAATACAGTGAATAAATTTGATTTATGTCGTTAAAATTAACCGTAATGTATTTTCTTTTTTTTCCCCTTTATCTTTATCTACGTAGTATTGACAAAGTATTGTTTTCCCAAATATTTTCTATTCGGAGATTTTGATTCCAATATATGTTTTAATAACTTCTGAACACGTTTTGACTATTTCTTTAGTGATGTCCGTTCGTCTGTCAGTGGTCGATTCCGTATGTACACATAGCAGTCACAAATATTAATGGATTTTCACGAAACTTTACACCCGGCTTTGCAATTAAGAAATCTTGAACTGGATAGAATTCTTATAAATTTGAGGGAAAACTTTGAATTCTATTCTAAATTTTATATTAATTAACATGGCAGTATAGGAAAAAATTTGACATAATCATGCTTAAAAGGGTTTATTTATGGTTCAATGATCACAAGACTTAATACACCTGTCCCCCTATTTACATGGAAGATAGGTTCTGCACAAAACCGTGTAAATTGAAATCTTGGATTTTGCTAAGTAAAATCGTGTAAAACGAAAATAACCCCAAAATGTGCATGATTCAGTCATTTATTTAAGTAAAACAAAAGTAAGACATCTTAGAAAACTTAAAATTATACTTAGTTTATAAAAGAACAAATATATGAATGTAGTAATAAAACATATTTAATTTATTTTACATTAGGAACACAGAACAAAAAAACAAAAAGACCCTTAAAAATTAATTATAAGTTTAATCACTGTCATCACTTTCATGTACTATCAGTCTTTTCTTTCTGATAGGTATGATGTCACTTTCATCACTTGAGCTTTCTTGATGCGATTCTGGCTCAATGGTTGACGAATTAGGCAAGATCTCGGGTTGACAAGACTTTGTCATGAAATCGGTGATTAACAATTGCGTAGGTTTTTTTGTTAAATCTTTATAGACCTCTTCATATTGATTGAAGCATTTACGAAGGTCTCGCTGGAATCGGAGATCTCGATCAACATTTGTGTCATATTGTAAGAAATGTTTGCCCAATTTTCTTCCCAAATCAATTCCTACGCTTATGATTCTTGCTGTGAACGCAGCTGGTTCAGATTGCTCTTCATCAGAATCATTGTCTTCATCATGTTTGTT
Organism: Amaurobius ferox; assembly: GCA_951213105.1. Classification (NCBI taxonomy): domain Eukaryota; kingdom Metazoa; phylum Arthropoda; class Arachnida; order Araneae; family Amaurobiidae; genus Amaurobius; species Amaurobius ferox. Next base: position 74,025,888 of record OX578155.1, read on the forward strand.
TGTTTCACGAATCATGTTAATTAAATCATCTTCATTCAATTTTTCATCAGCCATTATTTCTTCAATATCTGTCTGAGCTAAATCTTCAAAACCTTCTCCTCCTACAGTATGGGCCAACTCAGTGATCTGAGAATATTCATGCCCTATTGGTGATTTATCATTTCCACTTACAACAACATCCGGCCATATTGCTTTCCAGCAGGTGTTGGTCGTTGATTGTTTGATCTGAGTGTATGACAGTCCAACATGCTTAACAGAATCTAAAATTGCAAATTTCTTCCAAGCATCCATCAGAGTAAGAGATTCATCATTCTCCATTTGTTCTAAGATATACCTGAAAGTTTGCTTGATGTACAGTGCTTTAAAAGTCGAAATTATCCCTTGATCTAACGGCTGTAATAAGGAAGTTGTATTCTTTGGTAAAAAACAACTTTTGCATTTTCGTGTTGTAAATCTGGAGGATGACCTGGTGCATTATTAATTAATAGAAGAGCCTTAAAAGGCAATCCCTTTTTAGTTACATAATTTTTGACAACTGGAACAAAGAAGTTATGGAACCATTCATTGAAAGCTATGGCAGTGACCCATGCTTTTCTATTAGCCATCCAATAGACGGGAAGGTTTTTGATATTTATTCCTTTGAATGATCGTGGTGATTTTGATTTGTTAATCACCAATGGTTTCATCATATAATCGCCAGAAGCATTGCAACTGAAAAGAACTGTTATACGACTTTTCGCTACTTTATGACCACTAGCTGATTTGTGAGCTTTGGCTGTAAAGGTTCTTTCCGGCATTTTTTTCCAGAATAATCCGGACTCGTCAGCATTGAAAACCGGATCAGAAGTGTAGGAGTTAGCGGCAATGGTTTCAGCAAGTTTTGCCGGATATTGTTGTGACGCATCCGAATCAGCAGATGCACTTTCACCTTTCATTCTCAGATTATGTGAAGAATGTCTTTGTTTGAATCTCTCGAACCACCCATGGCTTGCGGAAAAAGATACCTTCTTTTCATCGGACGAAGTCGACGGCGACTGATTCTGAAGTGATTGATAAATCTTCAAAGCTTTAATTTGTAACAGCAATGGTATCGATCGGGATTCGCTTTTGAGTTTGGTCTTACATATCACTAAGGCTTTTTCCATATTTTCCATTGTAACATCTCTAACATATGAAGTCGTACTCATACTGCTGCAGGTTCCAGCTGCTACACTTTTTCTAATGGAGTCTTCGTTTTTTCTTATTGTCCTTATTGTGGCTTCATTCATGGAGTAAAATTTAGCAACATCCGTTACTCTTTCTCTATTACGTAGACGGTCTAATATTTGAATTTTAGTTTCTAAAGAAATAACTTTTCTTTTCATTTGATTTTTCTTCAAATCCTTTGACATTATAGAACCTTAACAAATTTACGCAAACTATAAAGATGCAAGAAAAACTATAAATGTTGAAAACTTACCAGTTCAAAAGATAAACGCACAATAATATAAGCTTTGCTGCTAAAATGTTTCTGTACTATGTACTTGCATGAACCAGATAGCTTTGCTGTTGTTGAAACCCAGACCGTCCGACCTACCAGAAAGGTGTAAGGTAACTGTTTGGACGGTCGGAGCTTTGCTGTTGTGAAATACATACGGGGATTCCCCTATTACGGGGATTCCCCATTACGGGGATTCCCCTAAATGTATATATTTTACAACACCAGGAATCCCCTGTTGTTTTCATCAGTGTTACCAAACGAATAAAATTCAAAAATGTCATCAAATCTTTGTATAGGCGTATATGGAGCGGAATATACATTTTTATCAATTTTTTTAAATCTGTTAATTTATAAACCGTGTAAAGCAAGTGTCGTGTAAATCGGGGGATAAGTGTATTTATATTTATCAGCAATCAGTTATGCGTTTCTGTAAGAAAGTTTTGTACCAAATTTTGTTCGAAACGTTCCATTCGCTCGTCAGTTATCGTCTCCACAGACTCACTGACATACACACACACACACACTTTCACTCACACACACACACACTTAATCTCACACACACCCACACATCATCTCAAAACCGTTTTATTCGTGTTCAGGGATGCTTGAACCGTGCTCTCCCGTCAAAAACTCGAAGTCGAAATTTCGACCCTGTCACAATACTTTCCTTATACATTATATGTATATAAGGAAAGTAATGAGATTATTTTAATACTACTATTGATAGTTATTCTCCTTAACATTTTCTTTTAAATGGTGTTTCTTTTATAAACACAGCCAATGCAAACAGAATAAAAATTCTTATAATGCTATTTAACAAGAAAATTACTTTAATTATTAAATTACTTAGTTCATTAAATTGAGTTTAATTGCATTTAAAAACACAGATAATAATTTGAAATTTCACTGAATTTGCAGTTTTACTTCAATTTTCGTTTTCATTTACCAATTGGGCGTACTTTTAAGTGGCACGTGGTAAAAAATACGAAAAAAAAAGACCTTAAAATATCTCGAGAACGATTAGTTCTAGTGTTATGGAGTTGGTCTAATTGTTTTCGTCGTCATAAAATACGCACAAAGCAAGTACTTAATTAATACATTTGAGGATAAGTAGTATTTTGTTTAAAATTTTTGCAAATTTTCGTGTTATTTCGCAAAAAAGGCATGTTCTTTTTTCTCGAATTTTACCAAAATTGAGAACAGGGTAATTAATCAGTAACAGGGTAATTAACAAGTAACTTACTTATCTACTACATTTTGTGAAATCCTCTCAATTAGTTTTTCGGCTAGAGAGGATACATACATTACACAGACATGCACACACACACACACACACACACACACACACACACACACACACACACGCCAACGGCCCTACTGTGCTGATAACACCGGTTCTCGTTAGATCACCGACGTCAAGCAGCATCGGGCGAGGTGAGGACTTGGGTGGGTAACCACCTGGGAACACGGCGTGCTGTTGGCACATTTCGGACGCGGTAGCCAGGTGGATTGCGCGCTGAATTTGCACGCTGCCGCAACTGCCGCTGTGTTCATGCGGAGTACGATCACGTTAAACATGTGGGACCATAAGTCCTTCCGAGAGGTTTGTGGTAGGGAAAGGAGGGTACGGTCCCTGTGGATGCCTCCCCCAGGGGGTTCCGGTCTAAATTGGGTGGTACTTCCCGGCCGTCTAAACGGTTACCTTACATTTTTCTGGTAGGTCGGACTGTCTGGTTCTCAACAACAACAACACACACACACACACACACAGACGTACCTCTAAAAATTGCCGAAAGCGATTCCAATGCTTTACCTGCAAAAGTAAAAATTCCGATGTGGGCAGCACATGACTTTCGCTACAGACTCAAATTATCTTTATCTTCCTTTCATTCATAATTCATTAAATTCAGTTCAATTGCATAAAAAAAATGAGAAATATCAATCATGCATAAAGCATTGATTATGAAACACTTTCTAACTGAAATGCGTCTCTAAAATGAATCTCTAAATACATTCAGCGCTGATATATTTTAAATTATCACAGTACTACAATAATTTATTGTGTTTGAAAACTTAAAAATGAACTTTATTCAAATGACGTCATCGAAATATAAATCGTCTGGCTCTCTATGTAAAAGGTATTAATATTTCATTCATATCACTTTTTTCCAGACTCCAGAGCTAAATGATTTTGAGTGAAAACAATTCAGCAATTTTTATACAACTCATCTTACAATCACTTGTTTACATTCTGCAACCATTAAAATTAAGCTTCATTGTAGAAGTAATTAATATTTTAATAAAATATACAACCATATTTTATGTTGAAGTGGTGCACGTGATCTTTTCATATTATAGGGTTGTAATTATTATTTTAATTCTAGTAATTAATATATATATTTAATTAGTATTATCTATTTATATTATCTAGTATTAATATATATAATTCATATATATCTAGTAATTAATATATTTTATGGGATAATTTGAATATATCCTAAAATTCTCGAAGCAATTTGTGAATTTTCACTTCGCTTGAAAAATGTTTGAAAAATTAAGTCCCATAGGGATATTGCACTTTTTCAACCCGGGGTCAATCCAAAACTAATTGGATGATATTATTCATTTACATTTCCATATGTTCCACAAACCGTCTAAACAACATGCTAAAACATAATTTTGATAAACTCATTTTTACGGCAGTTATTATGCAAACAGACAGACAGACAGAATGAACAAAGTCATAAACACTTCTCAACTATGTTAGAAAGTGTTAAAAACACGGATACTTATTTAAAATTACACTGAATTAAGTTTGAGCTCAATTTTTACTTTTTACGTTTTACTCAATTTTTACCTACATATTATTGAGAAAATGTTGTTTTTACGAAAATTTCCAACATCGAGATTGTCCAACGTATTTGTGTCGTTTCAAACCCTCTTGTAGTCCACCGGGGACCTAAAGTAATTGAGTCTCTGTACACTTATTGTTATACGCGATTTAGGATACATATCATGGGGAAGAGCCTAAAGGCATTCGATTTGGGAAGTGTTTCCCCGGAGGTGGAGAAAATGTTTTATCAAAAAGTCTCTCCAGTTCTTCCAGACGCCCCATTGGTGACTTAGAACTCTAAATCTTTGTACACTTGTAGTATGGAAAGACCTGAACTTCGAGTTGGATTCTCAAATACCCATCCCATTGGGGACGTAGAAATATTTTTTTCTCGAAAAGTCACCCCGGAGGGCCACCGGTAACATAAAAGGCTGAGTCTTTGCACACTTATAGTATAGTCACTGGAATACCTCTATAAGTAGTATAGCGCCGAATAGGAATAGTATAGTGACTGGTATTCTGGGCACTGCAGTCTGGGTATAGTGACGGAAATACCAATCTAGGAATCTAGACACTCGAATCTAGACACTGTACTTTGTATGTGAACTTCAAATTCTTACCTTCTCATAGAGTATAAAGTTTTGTTTTCACGAAAATAGTCAATTTCGAGATTTTGATACCGATATACAATATTTTAGGCCCTTCTAACGCGTTTTAACCATTTTTAAAGTGATATCCGTCAGTCTGTCGTAAATTTTATGGTTGATTTATTGTATATCGGATAGTTGCCACAAAAATTAATGAATTTTCACAAAACTTCATAACCGACTTTGATAATAAAAAATCTGATGTGGGAAACACCTGACTTTCCTTATATAATGCAATGAATATACTACTTTTACAATAAAAAAATAGGTTTCTCTTATAATAGGTATTTATATTCTTTCCATGATACTGAATTTTCGTCAATGAGTCGTAATTTTCATTGATTTAGTGTCATTTTTATCCGTTTGGCGAGATTTTCGCTAATTTGGCAACATTAAAGAGTCGGCAAGTTGGCGCCAAAATCTCGCCAAGCGTTATGGACGGAGAAATAAGTTACTGTTATAATAGATAAATAACTATTGGCATCCAAATACAAAAGTATTACTCAAAGTATCTTTCTCACGAATGGAACGAACTAGATCCACGAGAATGATGTTACCAAATTTATCGAATGATATTGCATATGAAAAGTGAACATGTTTCTCAACAGTTAATATATTTTTTTTAATTTATGGGATTTTTTGACAAATTTATTTAAAAAATGTGCAATATCTCGAGAACGTAAACGGCTCATACTCACTTTCTAAAGTTTATGTCAATCGTTTTCTAAGGAAAATTACATAAGAAATGGCTATTTGAGTAACTTTATTAAATATTTTGATTTTTTGATGATTTTTTCAAAATTTCACTCGAAAATTTAGGGGGTTCTGAACATTCGATTGCGTTTAATAATAATAGGCTTTCTGTATTCATGGATTGTGTTTTTTGTACCAAATTTCATTCGAATCGCTCTATTTGTTCGTGAGATATCGTCTTCACAGACTCATTGACACACACACACACTTTCACACACACACACATACTTTCACACACACACACACATACTTTCACACACACACACACACACAGAGAGAGAGAGACATCACCTCAAAAATGTTTGATTCTTGATCAAGTATACTTGAAACGTGCTCTCCCGTCAAAAACTTCAATTCGAGTTTTCGACCCCGTCACTATACTTTCCTTATACATTATGTATATAAGGAAAGTAAAAATGTAGAACAAGATGGAATTTTTTGAAATATTAAACGAGAACTTCGGAATTCATTCGAAATTTTTTATTCCCTTAACATAAAATAGAATTTACACAATTATGCTTAAAATGAGACGTTTATAGCTCAATGTCGTCTTAACAGTTTCAATTACTGTAGTGAATATTAGCCGCGATACAATTTTTCTTGACGTTAACAGTCGCTTGGGGGGGGGGGGGGAATTACCCTCTATGATTTGTCATTTATAACATCTGGGCATCTTTTGACTTTTTGTTCACCGTAAGAGTTCAGTAAATGAAATTTGCTAATTGAAGCTGATATATAGTAAGACCTTCATTATATTGATCGTCCATTTTTTTTTTATATGTCTAACTTTAAGTTAATGCGTGGTTTCCTGCTTTTCGTGTTTATCACTGACATTCTCTTGAGTTTTTTCTATCTGTCATTTGAATGCTTTTGTTTTTTGAGGATGTTTTACTATTTCTCTTCAATAATTCTATTTAAATTCATCTTTATTTCTTCTAAATTTCATCTTATTTATATGCTTCGCTACCGCAATAAGTAGATTTAAATTTAATTGAACCGTTTTTCATTACTTTTGTACTATTTAACTTACTAGTTTCATATTCTTGGTATATATATATATATATATATATATATATATATATACATATATATATATATATATACATATATTTATTTATCTATCTATATATATATAAAGATTCATATGAAAAAAAGGGGGAAATGACCAAATGCAAGGCATAAAATGGTAGAGGGGGATGGCGACCCCTCTTTCCCGTTCAAAAGACTGCTTTTATGCCCGGGCAACACTCATAGTACCAATGCCATGCAGTAGCCATACTTCCGTAAATGTGTCAAGTCAAAGACACTCGAAGAAGTGCAAAGTAAACAAATACGAATCAACCAGGATTGCAAGCGAAAGGAAAATAATGGAAATGCAGCAAATGCCCCTGTCGGTTAAGACAGAGTGCATTATATATAAGAGCAGTTTACGCATGCGTAATTCGTTATTTTCGCTTTCATCGTTCTATACCTCTGCCATATCCTTTAAGTAAGCTTTTTCTCCCTTTTTTGTATTAAATAGGGAATTATAATAATATGTCAGGAAGCCAATTGGATAATTCCGTTTTATTGCCTCCTTCATAATATTCCTATTATGCTTGATGCAATCAGACTTGCAAGTATTAATGCGTTGATTTCTTCTGAGGTGACCAATGACGACAGTTCTGAAAATGTTTTTGGTCAAATTGGATCTCCAATCAATAATGTGATTGATTTTTATATTGAAATTGGTTCTCTTGTCATATGAGATGGTATATGTACCATATCTACTGTCATGTTTTAGTGTGATATCCAGAAAATCAACACTTCCTCCTTACTTGTATTCTCAATCAATTCCAGTTCTTTTGGATAAAAAGTAAAATCAAATTGGGGTGTATTCTTATATTGTCCAATAAGTACATCGTCAACATAACGAAAATATGGCATTTCATGTAATATATGAGTGCCATTTTTAAATTATAGATCGGCGAGCAGGGATGAACATTCCCCTCCCATGGGAATACCCATAACCTGTTGAAAATAGTTGGTGCCATCAAATAAGATGTTTTCAAACAACACTATGCGAATCAAGTCCTTGTATTTTCTGAATGTAATATGCTCTTTTAAGTCATATATTTCATGTAGTTCCTTCAAAATTTCATATAGATTTTCCAGATTGATGTTGTTGAATAAATCACGGAAATGGTAACTTTTGAAACGTATATCCTTGTTATAAATTACTGTTCCTTGTTTCTTGAGAATAATCATAACATTTTTAAGTATAGTTAAAAGTTTTTCATTTGCAGTTGTTAAATAGGATCTACATCCCACTGTCACCGGCCGGAACTTGACTGGATTTTTATGAAGTTTTGGTATGAGTACCAGATATGGAAAGTTAACTGCTTTAAGTTCGATACCAATGCGTTTATACAGAGCTTTAATTTTATTTACCAAACAATTTCCATTTTGTTGTAAAGGGGAGTACATTTGTTTGCCAAGATAACTATTTTTTAAAGTATCAACGTAGTATTTTCTGCATGTGAAAGCGTAATTTGATACTACTTTATCATAAGTTATAACATTTTTATCTTCATATTTATTGACTGCATTTTGAAGAGAAGGATAATACGTTTTTTTACACAATGTTTTGTAGTGGAACCATGAGTCTCAACAACATTGTACCGCGTGAGAGCGTCCCTTGTGTTGAATGTTTTTTGCGGTTTATCCATATATTTAGATTGGTTTACTGTAGAATAACCTTGAAATTCAAATTTTTAGTTTTTGTTTTCTCTACTTTTATCATTGGATTTTATCCTTAAGTTTATTGTTAATTTGATTTTAAAGTTAATTTTATTACTGATTTGATTTTATCATTGGATGTTCTTATATATATTTTTATATTGAAATCAAGGTTGTGTTAAAGACCCAGACCGTCCGACTCGTCCAGAGGACTTAGAGTAACTAGTTGGACGGCCGGAATCAAGGTTGTGTGTATCAAGGGAAAATTAAGGTATGTGTATTTTATTTTATTATGAATTTTCTCATTTTATTGAAAAAAAAATTGTCAAAAATTATAGATTTTCCATATAAAGGATTTATTGATTTATTTTGTTTTATGTAACAATAGTGTAGTCAAATACAAATTCTGGATGCTTTTATACATAAATATTTTTAATGCAATTCAATTTTGCTATTTGAATGGCACTTTTTATTTTATAAAAAAAAATATATTAAAACTTGTTTTCACCACTCTAATTTCTGGGCTGCATCCTAGGCAGGTGATCAATATACAAAGGGCTATGTTCTAAAGTTTTTAATATTGTAGAGTCACTTAATACACTCACAAAATACTTATGGTTATATTACTAATAAAAAATACACAAATACATACTTTGAAAGATGATTATTTGTCTGAAGGGAAGGGGGTGTAACTTTTTATGTGCTAAAATATAGATATTGAGTAAAATTAAAAAAATTTAGAGCACAAGTCTTATTAATGTAGCCTAAATATAAAATTTTAATTGACATAAATGACCAGCCTATTATCACTTAAATTAGGCAATTAGTTATATTGAAAGTACTTTTACAATAGACATACGTGAAAGAGATCAATTATTAAAGTATTATTACATATTTTGCATTCCCTGGGAGGGGGAGGGGGTAATACTCGTACATAATCTATACTCATGTCCTAAAGTTAAGAATAATTATATACATTTCAATAGGAAAAATACACATTTTGCTCTGCCAGTCTTAATGTACTTTACATAGAAAGAAACATTCTTCAGGAAATAAAAGAACTTAGAACACTTAGCAGATACACAACAAATTGAAATAAAAGGGGGCGGTGGTTTGTCTAAAGGAGGCGGTATTTCACATAAAGTGCCTGCGGGGTTGGGGTGTGCGCGAAACACTGGTTTTGGGGTTAATGAGCCTTGGCTGGCTAGGGCTGGAACCTTTATATTATTCGATGGAATTTATATTATTTATTTTATTTTATATTATTTAAAATTGGCTTGTTAATTTTACGGGGAAAGTGTATGCCTGATAAATTTTTTGAACGCTCAAATTTGATTGTGAAGATTCTGTTTGGGTCCTTTGCCAGAAACGGTGGCTATGCTCTAACTCACTTTCCTGGATTCCAATGTGTAATTTCGCAAGCTTGCGGATGCGATATCTCACGAACGAATGGAGAGTATTGAACTTAAGTTAGTACGATTTTTACGATCCATGAAACTGGAAACCTACTGCTTTTAAAATTCATAGAATGTCCGGAAGACCGCCCCCCCCCCCTCCCCTCCCAAGTACGCCAATAAATTTTCGTAAAAGTCATAAAAAAATTAGGACATCTAATAATCTAAATAATCCTTTAATATGCAATTTATTCTGAAATAAATGACATAAACTTTAAAACGCGAGCTTCAGCCGTTCTCAAAATACCGCACATTTTTCAAATAAATGCTTCTAAAAATTTGCATATAAATAATCAGTAGTAAATATCATTAAATATCTAACACTTGTCGAAATATTTGAATATTGAAATAGTCGCAAAAATGACGCCAGATATACGAAAATGACACCCAATTGATGGAATTGTAATTAATGGAATTGGTATTATTATTATTTTTTTATTTCTAGTTAATATTTTTATTGAATACCTGAATTTTGTTCGAAATTTGATAGCCACGCCCACCCACGAATATATTATGAAACAACAAAAAATGACATGATTCCTAACGTTATTACATCATTGAATAGCTTTTATATATAATTTAAAAGTTCGTGAGTTACATTCGAGAAGCCTGTTAAAAGCTTATGTTAAATGATTATCAGCACCTGCCTGATTTTATTGAAAAAAATCTGATGTGGGCAGCACATGACTTTCCCTGCAGACTTATATCCATGTTCTCTTTATTTTAATTAAATTTATTTCACTTTTAATTCAATTTTCGTTCTCATTCGGTAACCGGACTTATTTTCAAAGGTGGCGTAGAGAAAATACGAAAAACTAAAATATCTCGAGAACGGCTAGTCCTAATGTAATGGGGTTGGTCTTATTCTTTTCTTCGCTAAAAATTACGTAATAAACAAGTATTTAATGGATATATTTGAGCATACGTAGTTCTTTAGTTTAGATTTGGACGATTTTTGCGGGCCATTCTGCAAAAAAGGGCAGGTTATTTTTTTCTGAATCGTACCAAAATCTAATCAGCACCAGGGTGACCTATACGTGACTTATCTACCGAATTTTGTGAAATTCGGTCCATTAGTTCTTCAGCTACAGTGGATACAAGCTTTTGCGGGTCATTTCACAAAAAATGCGGGTTGTTTTATTCCGAATGGTACCCAAAACTAATCAGCACCAGCCCCGCCCACAAGTGACTTACCTACAAAATTTTGTGAAATTCGGTCTATTAGTTTTTTAGTTAGAGTGGATACAAAATCTGCACAGACAGACACACAGACAGACAGACACACAGACACACACACAGACGTCACGCTAAAAATGGTTTTTTCGTATTCTAGAGGTCTCGAAACGTGTAGATCCGTCGAAAACTCGAGTTGCGATTTTCGGCATGATTCCAATACTTTCCCTATACATTACCATGTATTGCAGGGAAAGTAAAATGTAATAAAATGCAGTTTTTCACACTACGTGAATTTCACTTTCGTACTAAACAAATAGTGCTCTAATGCACAATAAATAAGGAAAAAAATGCACATTATATATATATATATATACAGGGTGAGTCAGAACTCTTGGGCCAAACTTCAAGGGGTGATAAATCACATCAAAACAAGCAATTTTTGTCATACAAAGTAGGGTCGTAACGCAAGAGGTGAACCGCTAGACGTCGCTGTCATCGAACGCAGTGATGAATTAGTCAGAACTAGCCAGGGTTTAAGCTGATCGCCTGATCTATCCTGTCTCGACTTTTTCTTATGCCGCCCAGGCGATGAAGTGGATAGCGTCTCCGACTGTTGTCTATTGGGCTTGGGTTCGAATCCCGAGTAAGGCATGGGTGTTTCCATGAGGATGAAGTCAGTCTTCCGCCTTCTGGACCCTCGCCAAATGTGGTAGCGCGCACCCCCACCTGATCTTCGTCAGTGATGCTTGTTTGTGTTATTAAACTTTGTGATCTCGTCTTGTGTCATTCTTTGTCTTTCTTCTGGCATCACCGGTTCTGTTTGCGGCTCGACTGAAACAGGAGGTTTTAAGAAACAACAACAACTTTTTCTTATGGGGCCATATTAAAAGTCTCATCTACGACAGCCTCATCGACTGGGATCTTGTTGCTAGGATAGCTGTTGCTGCCGTCGTTGTCCAAGGATGAAGAAATGATGCCTCTCTCGTGGAAAGAGGAAACACAAAAGTGACAGAGTAGGCATGAAGTACGTTTTACTGGCAGAAATTGCAGAATGCATGGACAAAGATACAGAAACTGCTGAAAAGTGCGACCACCAGCAGTAATGCAGGCTTCACACCTGCGAAGTAACGATCGGCGTATGTTATCAAAAACACCCGGCATATCTTGGACAACGCCGACAGCAACAGCAATCCTAGCAACAAGATCCTCTTTGGAGTCGATGGGGCTATCATAGATGAGACTTTTCATATGGCCCCATAAGAAAAAGTCGAGACAGGAGACATCAGGCAATCGTTAGCCCTGGCTAGTTCTGACGCAGTCGTCACTGCGTTCGATGACAGCCACGTCTAGCGGTTCACCTCTTGCGTTACGACCCTGCTTTCATGACAAAAATTGCTTGTTTTGATGTGATTTTCCACCCCTTAAAGTTTGGCCCAAGAGTTCTGACTCACCTGTATATATATATAAGTCGGTTTCAAGATGGCTCGAAGTTTGTAGATCCGTCTAAAAGACGAATTGCTATTTCCAGCACGATTCCAATATTTTCCCTATACATTATCACGTATAGTAGGGAAAGTAAAATTATATTTTTCCTGTAACTGTCCTCGAAACGCGTAGATTTGTCGAAAACTCGATTTTCGACACGATTTCAGTGCTTTCCATATGCATTTCCATGTATTGTAGGGAAAGTAAAAATTCATTTTCTTTTGCATCATTTGTTATTTGTAATTACAAATGAGCACTATATATTCTCTCGTTGCATTGTTATCTTAAATTGGTCAATTTTCTTGTAATTTTCTAAATTCTTTCAGTAAATACACAATTTAATTGCCGTCCATTTCGAATCCGTTTAAGATTACTATGTTTATCAAAGAGAGTAACATAATATTTCCATTGCTGCGATTTGTAATGCTTCAATAATTGCATTTTTATTTCGTTTTTATTATTCAGCAAAAATGTTTAATGGGATCGCATAGAATGTCTTTAGTTAGGGTTATGTTACTTCGTGTTTAAGACCGGGACAATCCTAGTTACTTCCCTTATATGCATAATGTATAAGGAAAGTATTGTGATGGGGTCGAAAATTCGAATTCGAGTTTTCGACAGGAGAGCACGTTTCAAGCATCCCTGATAACGAATAAAACATTTCTGAAGTGATGTATGTGTGTGTGTGTGTGTAAAAGTATTTGTGTGCGTGTGAAAGTATCTGTGTGTGTGTGAAAGTATGTGTGTGTGTGTGTGTGTGTGTGTGAGTGTCATTGAGTCTGTGGAGACGATAACTGACGAACGAGTAGAACGATTTGAACAAAATTTGGTACAAAAATCGCAATCCATAAACACTTTAAGCCTATTGTTTTTATACGCAATCGAATGTTCAGAACCCCTCTAAATTTTCGAGTGCAACTTTGAAAAAATCGTCAAAAAATCAAAACCGCTATTAAAGTTACGCAAATAGACATTTCTTATGTAATTTTTCATTAGAAAACACGATTGACATAAATTTTAGAAAGTTAATTTTTAACGTGAACCGTTCTCGAGATATTGCACATTTTTCAAAAAAAATATCAGAACGTCATATAAAATAAAAAAACATATTTCCTACTGAGAAACATGTTCACTTTTCATATGTAATAGCATGCAATAAATCGGGGGACATCATTCTCGTAAATCTAGCTCGTTCCATTCATGAAAAAAGGTACTTTGAATAATGCTTTTGTATTTGAACGTCAATAGTCATTTATCTGCTGTAAGAATAACTTATGCTTATTTCTTCGTCCATAACGCTTGGCGAGATTTTGGCGACGAATTTTGTGGAATGTCGCAAACATTGCGAATTTTTTAAATGCTGCTAAATTAACGAAAAACTCAACAATTGGATTAAAAATGACTCTAAATCAATGACGACTCATTGATGATGACGACATGGAAAATGACGACTCATAGACGGAAATTCAATATCTTGGAAAGAATATAAATAACTGCTATAAGAATAATGTATTTTTTTTTCATTGTAAAAGTGGAAAATTCATTGCATTATATAAGGAAAGTCATGTGCTGCCCACATCAGATTTTTTACATCTTACTATCCAATCAGTACATAGATTATGTCACATTTTGTCCTGTGCTGCCATGCTAAGGAAGTATAGAATTTTAAATAAATTTCGTGACTTTCATTCGAATTTCAAAAATCTGATGTGGGCAGCACATGGCTTTCCCTGCAGATTTATATACTCGTTTTCTTTATTTTAATTAAATTTAATTCACTTTTAATTCAATTTTCTTTCTCATTTGGTAACTGGACTTATTTTCAAAGGTGGCGTGGAGAAAATACGAAAAAAACTAATATATCTCGGGCACGGCTAGTCCTAGTGTAGTGGGGGTTGGTCTTATTGTTTTCTTCACTAAAAATTACGTATTAAACAAGCATTTAATGGATATATTTGAGCATACGTAGCTTTTTAGTTTAGATTTTGACAATTTTTGCGGGTCATTTCGCAAAAAAAGGCAGGTTATTTTTTTCCGAATCATACTAAAATCTAATCAGCACCAGCGTGACCTATAAGTGAGTCATATACCAAATTTTGTGAAAATCTGTCCATTAGTTTTTTAGCTAGTGTGGATAAAACTTTTGCGGGCCATTCCGCAAAAAAAGGCGGGTTCTTTTATCCCGAATCGTACCAAAACTAATCAGCACCAGAATCACTCACAAGTGACTTATCTACGAAATTTTGTGAAATTCGGTCTATCAGTTTTTTAGTTAGAGTGGATACAAAACCTTCACGGACAGACAGACAGACGCACAGACAGACACACATACACACAGACACACACACAAACGTCACGCTAAAAATAGTTGTTTCGTATTCTAGAGGTCTTGAAACGTGTATATCCGCCGAAAACTCGAGTTGCAATTTTCAACATGATTCCAATACTTTCCCTATACATTACCATGTATTGCAGGGAAAGTAAAATATCTGATGTGGGCAGCACATGACTTTCTCTGCAGACTTATATTCACGTTCTCTTTATTTTAATTAAATTTATTTCACTTTTAATTCAATTTTCGTTGTCATTCGGTAACCGGACTTATTTTCAAAGGTGGCGTAGAGAAAATACGAAAAACTAAAATATCTCGAGAACGGCTGTTCCTAGTGTAATGGGGCTGGTCTTATTCTTTTCGTCGTTAAAATTACATATTAAACGAGCATTTAATGGATATATTTGAGTATACCTAGTTCTTTAGTTTAGATTTTGACGAATTTTGCAGGCCATTGTGCAAAAAAAGGCAGTTTATTTTTTTCCGAATCGTACCAAAATCTAATCAACACTAGGGTAACCCACAAGTAACTCATCTACCGAATTTTGTGAAATTCGGACTATAGTTTTTCAGTTAGAGTGGATACAAGCTTTTGCTCGAATCGTACCCAAAACTAATCAGCATCAGATTCGCCCACAAGTGACTTACCTACCAAATTTTATGAAATCCGGTCAATTCCTTTTTAGTTAGAGTGGATACAAAATCTGTGCAGACAGACAGACAGACAGACAGACACACAGACAGACAGACGTACAGACACACACACAGACGTCACGCTAAAAATAGTTTTTTCGTATTCTAGAGGTCTCGAAACGTGTAGATTCGTCGAAAGCTCGAGTTGCGATTTTCGACATGATTCCAATATTTTCCCTATACATTACCATGTATTGCAGGGAAAGTAAAAATGTTATAGCTAGTTCTAGATTTCTTTTATAACAAGGCCGGACGTAATGTTCTATATAAATCCATTGATATAATGCTAACACGTAAGAAATTGACCGCACACAGACATGGGGGTATTACTCTAAATATAGTCAAATGCATAATAATGCATGCTAGATATATATCCTAGATAAATAAATGGCGTCAAATTCTAAGCTAACGCTAAATTCACAAAAATGAAAAAAAAATCTGATGTGAACAGCACATGGCTTTCCTTATATAATGCAATGAATTTACTACTTTTACAGTAAAAAAAAATCTGATGTGGTCAGCACATGACTTTCCCTGCAAACTTATATCCACGTTCTATTTATTTCTATTAAATGTAATTCTCTTTTAATTCAATTTTCGTTCTCATTCGGTAACCGGGCTTATTTTCAAAGGTGGCGTAGGGAAAGTACGAAAAACTAAAATATCTCGAGAACGGCTAGTCCTAGTGTAATGGGGTTGGTCTTATTCTTTTCGTCGTTAAACATTACGTATTAAACGGGCATTTAATGGATATATCTAAGTATACCAAGTTCTTTAGTTTAGATTTTGAAGATTTTTGCGGGCCGTTTTGCAAAAAAAGGCAGGTTATTTTTTTCCGAATCGTACCAAAATCTAATCAGCACCAGAGTGACCTATACGTGAGTCATCTACCGAATTTTGTGAAATTCGGTTCATTAGTTTTTCAGCTAGAGTGGATACAAGCTTTTGCGGGCCATTTCGCAAAAAAAGGCGGGTTCTTTTATTCCGAATCGTACCCAAAACTAATCAGCCCTAGCCCCGCCCACAAGTGACTTACCTACCAAATTTTGTGAAATTCGGTCGATTAGTTTTTTAGTTACAGTGGATACAAAATCTGCACAGACAGACAGACAGACACACAGACAGACACACAGACAGACAGACAGACAGACAGACAGACAGACAGACACACAGACACACGCACAGACGTCACGCTAAAAATGGTTTTTTCGTATTCTAGAGGTCTTGAAACGTGTAGATCCGTCGAAAACTCGAGTTGTGATTTTCGGCATGATTCCAATACTTTCCCTATACATTACCATGTATTGCAGGGAAAGTAAAAATAGACTATTTTTATAGTAGATATTTATATTCCTTCCAAGATATTGAATTTTCGTCAATGAGTCGTCATTTTCATTGATTTAGCGTTATTTTTATCCATTTTACTTTCCCTGCAATACATGGCAATGTATAGGGAAAGTATTGGAATCATGCCGAAAATCACAATTCGAGTTTTCCACGGATCTACACGTTTCGAGACCTCTAGAATACGAAAAAACTATTTTTAGCGTGACGTCTGTGTGTGTGTCTGTGTGTATGTCTGTGTGTCTGTCTGTGTGTCTGTGTGTCTGTCTGTCTGTGCAGATTTTGTATCCACTGTAACTAAAAAACTAATGGACCGAATTTCACAAAATTTGGTAGGTAAGTTACTTGTGAGCGAGTCTGGTGCTGATTAGTTGTGGGAACGATTCGGAATAACAGAACCCGCCTTTTTTTGCGAAATGGCCCGCAAAAACTTGTATCCACTCTAACTGAAAAACTGATGTACCGAATTTCACAAAATTCGGTAGATGAGTCACTTGTGGGTTACCTTGGTGCTGAATAGATTTTGGTATGATTCGGAAAAAAATGACCTGCCTTTTTTTGCAAAATGGCCCGCAAAAATCGTCCAAATCTAAACTAAAGAACTGGGTATACTCAAATATATCCAATAAATGCTGATTTAATACGTAATTTTTAACGACGAAAAGAATAAGACCAACCCCATTACGCTAGGACTAGCCGTTCTCGAGATATTTCAGTTTTTCGTACTTTCCCTACGCCACCTTTGAAAATAAGCCCGGTTGCCGCATGAGAACGAAAGTTGAATTAAAAGTGAAAAAAATTTAGTTAAAATAAAGAGAATGTTAATATAAGTCTGCAGGGAAAGTCATGTGCTGCCCACATCAGATTTTTACTTTCCCTGCAATGCATGGTAATGTATAGGGAAAGTATTGGAATCATGCCGAAAATCGCAACTCGAGTTTTCGACGGATCTACACGTTTCGAGACCTCTAGAATACGAAAAAACCATTTTTAGCGAGACGTCTGTGTGTGTGTCTGTGTGTCTGTCTGTCTGTCCGTCTGTGTGTCTGTCTGTCTGTGTGTCTGTGTGTCTGAGCAGATTTTGTATCCACTCTAACTAAAAAACTAATGGACCGAATTTAAGACACTTGTGGGTAAGGTAAGTCACTTGTGGGTGGGGCTGGTGCTGATTTGTTTTGGGTACGATTCGGAATAAAAGAACCCGCCTTTTCTTGCGAAATGGCCCGCAAAAGCTTGTATCCACTCTAGCTGAAAAACAAATAGACCGAATTTCGCAAAATTCGGTAGATGAGTCACGTATAGGTCACCCTGGTGCTGATTAGATTTTGGTACAATTCAGAAAAAATAACCTGCCTTTTTTTGCAGAATGGCCCGCAAAAATTGCCAAAATCTAAACTAAAAAGCTACGTATGCTCAAATATATCCATTAAATGCTTGTTTAATGCGTAATTTTTAACGAAGAAAAGAATAAGACCAACCCCATTACACTAGGACTAGCCGTTCTAGAGATATTTTAGTTTTTCGTACTTCCCTACACCACCTATGAAAATAAGCCCGATTACTGAATGAGAACGAAAATTGAATGAAAGTGAAATACATTTAATTAAAATAAAGAGAACGTTAATATAAGTCTGCAGGGAAAGTCATGTGCTGCCCACATCAGATTTTTACTTTCCCTGCAATACATGGTAATGTATAGGGAAAGTATTGGAATCATGCCGAAAATCGCAACTCGAGTTTTCGACGGATCTACACGTTTCAAGACCTCTAGAATACGAAAAAACCATTTTTAGTGTGTGTCTGTGTGTCTGTCTGTCTGTGCAGATTTTGTATCCTCTCTAACAAAAAAACTAATACACCGAATTTCACAACATTTTGTAGGTAAGTCACTTGTGTGCGGGGCTGGTACTGATTAGTTTTGGGTACGATTCGGGATAAAAGAACCCGCCTTTTTTTGCGAAATGGCCCGAAAAATCTTGTATCCACTCTAACTAAAAAACTAATGGACCGAATTTCACAAAATTCGGTGGATAAGTCACTTGTGGGTTACCCTGGTGCTGATTAGATTTTGGTACGATTCGGAAAAAAATAACCTGCCTTTTTTTGCAAAATGGCCCGCAAAAATCGTCAAAATCTAAACTAAAGAACTAGGTATACTCAGATATATCCATGAAATGCCCGTCTAATACGTAATTTTTAATGACGAAAGAATCAGACCAACCCCATTACACTAGGACTAGCTGTTCTCGAGATATTTTAGTTTTTCGTACTTTCCCTTCACCACCTTTGAAAATAAGCCCGGTTACCGAATGAGAACAAAAATTGAATAAAGGTGAAATAAATTTAATTAAAATAAAAAGAACGTTAATATAAGTCTGCAAGGAAAGTCATGTGCTGCTCACATCAGATTTTTACTTTCCCTGCAATACATGGTAATGTATAGGAAAAGTATTGGAATCATGCCGAAAATCGCAACTCGCGTTTTCGACGGATCTACACGTTTCGAGACCTCTAGAATACGAAAAAACCATTTTTAGCGTGACGTCTGTGTGTGTGTCTGTCTGTGTGTCTGTCCGTCTGTGTGTCTATCTGTCTGTGTGTCTGTCTATATGTGCAGATTTTTATCCACTCTAACTAAAAAACTAATGGACCGAATTTAACAAAATTTTGTAGGTAAGTCACTTGTGGTTGGGGCTGGTGCTGATTAGTTTTGGGTATGATTCGGAATAAAAGAACCCGCCTTTTTTTGCAAAATGGCCCGCAAAAGCTTGTATCCACTCTAGCTAAAAAACTACTGGACCGAATTTCACAAAATTCGGTAGATGAGTCACGTATAGGTCACCCTGATGCTGATTAGATTTTGGTACGATTCAGAAAAAAATAACCTGCCTTTTTTTGCAGAATGGACCGCAAAAATTGTCAAAATCTAAACTTAAAAGCTACTTATGCTCAAATATATCCATTAAATGCTTGGTTAATGCGTAATTTTTAACGAAGAAAAGAATAAGACCAACCCCATTACACCAGGACTAGCCGTTCTCGAGATATTTTAGTTTTTCGTACTTTCCCTACACCACCTTTTAAAATAAGCCCGATTACCGAATGAGAACGAAAATTGAATAAAAGTGAAATACATTTAATTAAAATAAAGAGAACGTTAATATAAGTCTGCAGGGAAAGTCATGTGCTGCCCACATCAGATTTTTCATGAATGGAACTAGCTAGATCCACGAGCATGATGTCACCCAATTTATGGCATGGTATTACGTATGAAAAGTTTCTCAATAGGAAATATTTTTTTTTTATTTTATATGATTTTTTGATAATTTTTTTTTCAAAAAGTGCAATATCTCAAAAACGGTTCATGTTAGAGTTCTAAAATTTTTCTCAATCGTTTTCTAATGGAAAATTACACAAGAAATGTCTAGTTCTGTAACATTATTAGAGGCTTTGATTTTTTGACGATTTTTTCAAAATTTCATTTGAAAATTTAGGGGGGGGGGGGGTCTGAACATTCGATTGCGTATATAAACAATAGGCTTCCAGTGTTTACGGATTGTAATTTTTGTACTAAATTTCGTTCAAATCGGTCCATTCGTTCGCCAATTATCTCCAAAGCCGCACTGACACACACACACACATACTTTCACACACACACACACATGCACACACAGACATCACTTCAAAAATGTTCGATTCGTGATCAGGGATGCTTGAAACGTGCTTCGAAAACTCGAATTCAAATTTTCGACCCCGTCAAGATACTTTCCTTATACATTATTGTATATAAGGAAAGTAAAAATATCTGATGTAAAAAATTAAAAAAGGCTTAAAAAATGAATTAAATCTTTATTTCTATGCATTGTATTTATAATACAGTGAATAAATTTGATTAAAATTAACCGTAATGTATTCTTTTCTTTTTTCCTTTATCTTTATCTACGTAGTATTGACAAAGTATTGTTTTCCCAAATATTTTCTAGTCGGAGATTTTGATTCCAATATATGTTTTAATAACTTCTGAACACATTTTGACTATTTCTGGAGTGATGTCCGTCCGTCCGTCTGTGGTCGATTTCTTGTGTACACATAGCTGTCACAAATATTAATGGATTTTCATGAAATTTTACATCTAGCTTTATAATTAAGAAATCTTGAACTGGATAGAATTCTTTTAAATTCGAGCGAAAACTTTGAATTCTATTCTAAATTTTATATTTTTTAACATGGCAGTATAGGACAAAATTTGACATAATCTTGCTTAAATGGTTTATTTATGGCTCAATGATTACAAGACTTAATAGTTTCAAAGAGACTTAATAGTTCGTGACGTCATTACCCCCCCCCCCCCCCCCTTGTGGGGCAAGTTATCCACAGGGGAAAATTTTCAGTTACTGTATAAATCGGAAAAAAATTTCAAACCCTTTAAAGTGAAATTAAAAGCTATATAGTTGTAATCAGTTCGACAACGATGCTCATTTTTCAAACCTTTTCTTGAAAAATTTGAACATAAAATTTTGATACATTTTTGAGAAATAAATTTTGATATGAGAAAGTCCAGTTGAACCACTCTCCTTGTTAATTTATCTTGAGATACGGTGTCATTCAAAAATGTTCAAAATGAATTAAATTATTTAAAAACTGCAATTTCGATGTAATTTGAAATATATATTGACTTTATCCACTATTTCCAAAGATAGCATATATTATTTTTAATTTAAATAATCTACAGAGAAAATGTATTTCTCCTCCAGACATTGTTATCGTAAATTAGAAACTTCGATCTTAATTTTCGGATTGTTCTGACATATGATAGCATTTTGTCTCGAGGCAACTGTGGTTTACGGATGACAGTATATCATATTCTGTCTGATGTAATTGCGGAGTAACCAAATATATAAATTCCTCTGGCTCGTAATATCACTGTGTTGTAGGTTTCATTTTAATATTATATATCTGGTTTTCAGCATAATAGATAAATGCTTAAATTGTAGAATAATATTTTCTATTAGTTTCATTGGTTTATCTGCGTAAGTACGCAGCGCATTTGAAGATATAAAAATGTGACGGGGAGTCAAAAATTCAGATTATGCTAGCTGCGGTGTCTGCAGCGAGCGGTTAATTAATATAACAATAAATTTTTATAGCAATCAATTTTTATAGCAAACTATTTTTTTAACAATTAGTGTATGGTAAAAATGGAAGACGATAAAGAAACGTGCCTGCTACGTGGCGGAACAATGCAAACAAACAAATGTGAGTTGAAAAGCTAAGAAAATTCGGCGGAATCAAGATGCAATTCATGCCCGCAGCTAGCGGGTCACTTTATTTACAATAACATTTTTCACAATCCCATGTTTTAACAATTACGTTTTAAAAAATAAACATAAAAAGAACGCGGAAGCAAGGTTGGTAACTCGTAATAGTATTTCGCCTCACCCGAATGTATACGGGAAGAATCAAAGTCGTTGCGACAGCAGTCCAAAAAGGCTCGATCATAAAGGCCAACACAGGCAACAGCACCCGATGCAAACAAGGTTGGTTAGCGGCTACTATCTAAATAAGCACCTTTGACCTGTTTTCTACAGAATACTCCATAAATCGGAGTAAAAATTGTAAACAATCTGTATATACCTCAGCAGCAAGCGTGATACGAACTCCAAAATAAGAAATTAGCCCCGTCCCATGAAGGACACAATTTAAGTCAAACCCCGTCACTTGATAAGATTCCGTGAGTAAAGGCCCCTATACACAATACAAGAAATTGAATCAATAAATTGGCCGTTCAAGTTTTGACCTTAAAACTTTCCATTTACACAATACGATTTATTGCTGTATACAATTTTCTTGTTATTTGTCTTCAATCGGCGTACGTACAGACGATATACTGCAGTTTACAATCTTTTTATTTTACTTCGTTATTATTTGTATATTTTTTGTAATTACGCCTATTCTTTCTTTTTGTAAATGAGTTGCTTTTCATTCTTTATGTGAAAGTTCTACACTTTTTATTTATAAGTAGTACTTTTTTCGAAAGTTTATGCTATCTTATTAGGCTACTGCCTAATTATAGCTCTACAAATATATATTAATACACTACCCAACATAGAAAATGCAACACCACGAAGCTTTGACCGTATAATTATGCAAACTGCTAAGCAAACGCAGCTGGCCGATGTATGTAAATGAACTGAAATGCAAGTATGTCACGTAATTAGAGCGCGGGATAAAAGGGACCGAAACGGCAGATGATATGACAGTTGTTATTGTCTGTCGCACGCGACAACCATCAGCAGACAAGCCTTGCATGATATCCAGGTGCTTCCTTGGCCTCAGCTGTCACCCATTTTCACCCATCGAGCATGTATGGGATGTGATTGGCCGTCGTTTGACTGCCTTGTCTTCGTCTTAAAAGGAGGTTGCCCCATGGAGGATGGTTGGAGGCAAATGGTCATTCACCCTGCAGAAACTATCCGCAAGCTCATTGTATCTGTTTCTGGAATGGTTGCTGCTTGTATCGCCGCAAGAGGTGGTCCTACTGCCTACCGATCACCCTGTCTATGCTATCACTGTATTGCATTATCCTTCTGGGATTAACATTAATTATTTATATATGCCATCTCTGTCTGTGTGTATATATATATATATATACTTAAAAATATATATTTAAAATGGCTTGGGAAAAAGAAAATTATATCATGAAAGTAAGTGTTTGTAATAAAATTTAATGCATTTATCAATATATTATATTTCATCAATATTTTATATTTCATCAATTTATTATATTTCACCAATAGTGAAATTATATAAACTATAATTGCGAGCGAAAATTTTTAAATTACTAATTCAAAGAAGCAGCTTTGGCGCCATCTATATGTGAATAATGTAGACAATCATTATAATTTTATATTTTACAAAATCGTACAAGAAATCGTATAGAAAAGTTCTAACATATAATTTCCATTTTATTTATTAAACTAACAATATATCCGTTCTTCGTGCAGAATACGTAATACTATAATGAAACATAACATTCACGATTATGTGCAAATTCCTATTGATTCAAAATGTCAGTTTTATTCAAAACATTTTATTAAATTTTCTCCTAAAAAGATGTACATGGATCTCTGGTATCGCTGTACAAAATTATTTTCATAGGCAGATCTGAAGAATAAAACATTCTGTTTCCGTTTGAAAATAAATTTCAAAAAGTATATTTTAATTCCTACAAAATGGCAGAGATTATCACGGAAATGGAACTTAATTTTGCTAAATATTTAATTTTCATCAATTGGTTGTCATTTTATCAATTTGGTGATATTTTTATCAATTTCGCGACTTTTTAAAAAGCCGCTAAATTTGTTGCCAAGTAGCACAGTCAACTGAAAGAGATACCTACCGAACTATAATTACAATTCTATCCCCTAACAAAATACAATTAATTTCATTGATTTTTCAGAATGTTATCAATTTGGCGATATTTTTATCTATTTGGTAGCATTTCAAAAAATCACGAAATTTGTTGTTAGTTGGAATGAGAGACAACGCTACCAAAACATCATTACAATAATATCTCTTAAAAAACACATATAATTTTATTGATTTAGTGTCATTTTATAAATTGGGTGACATGATTATCGATTTGGTAACATTTAAGAGAAAATCGCCAAATTTGCGATATCCTGCCAAATTCGTAGATCTGAAGAATAAAACATCCTGATGAAGTTTGTTTATACCAAAATGAAAACGTTAATATGGTATTGTGAGATATACCCGTATTACTCTTATTCTGTTTTAACAATTGGCTAAACACAATATATGAGTTCATTGGCTAAGCGTTTGCATACATATAATTTAATTAGTTAAACACAATTCATGAGTTTGAAACAGTAGTAAAGAAAAGCCGGTCCACCACGGGAGGCGGTATGCGGTATGCGGTATGACCGCCATCTTGAATTCTGTAATCCTGGACGGGGGTGTAAAAGGGGGGGAAAATGAAAAAAGGTGGGGGTGAAAATTTTGGAGAAACTTTTTGTCGGGTGGCAACGATTTTGTAGTCTTGTACGAGGGGTTGAGGGGGAAATAAATTTTTTAAATGAGATTTTTTTTCTAAGTAGGGAAGAAACTTTTTTCGAGGTGGCAACACCGTCGGAGGCGGTATGGAACCATAACCGCCTCCTAGCGACGAAAAGTGGAACTATCGGGGATAGAACTTAGAAATATTTTGTTGTTTCGGTTGCCATAGCAACACCTGTGGGGGAGAAACTATTTTCGAGGTGGCAACACCACGGGAGGCGGTATGGAGTCATCAGCACCCCTTGGCGGCGAAAAGGAGAATTAAAACTGGGGATTTTTCTGATTGTTGGGATTTTTTTATTCTTTTTTTAAAATGAATGAAAGGCGTTAATGAGGATAATGAAATAAATTAATTAAGGTCTATGTTATTGCATGCTAGGAGCGTGCCAAGGACATACCAGCGGTATACTAAGGGTATACCAAAGGGATATGCTGAAGGCATGCCAAGGTCATGTCAATATCCCTCCGCTATATCGTGGTTACGAAGTGAACTGCGAGAATTTTGCAGGGTGTAGGGGTATGCCAAGAGGATCGAACATGAATTTTAAGAATGTGCCGCTTTTGGCGTTTTTTTCACATAAAGTTTTCAAAACGTTAAAAAAACAACAAAAATGTGTGTTTTTTCAACAAGTTGAAGTTTTGGAGTTGTTGGATTTCTCTATGGGAATTAACATGGGTTTTCACACTTTTGCGAATTTTTTAGAAAAAAAATGTGGTTTTTTGCAAAAATGCGGCCAAAAATGTGTTTTTTGCAAAACGCGGAATCGGCCGATTTTTTTCAAACTGTTGGATTTCTCTATGGGAATTAACATAGGTTTTCACACTTTTGCAATTTTTTGAAAAAAAAAATGTGCGTTTTTGCAAAAATGCGGCCAAAAAAGCGTGTTTTTAGAGTAGCAGAATCGCGTGAATTGGGTGTATAGGAGGGGTGTGTTTCCCCCACCGGTCTTGGATTTCAAAAATTTTTTGAAATAAATATTTTCAATAAGTATTCCCAAAAATAAATATTTTTAAATAATCGTGAAAGTGTCCAAAATTTCTGAGTGTTATGAATTTCACAAGTTAATGAAAGGATGATAATTAAATTAGTGTTATGAATGTTGCAAGTTAATTAAAGGATGATAATAAAGTCTTGGAGTTTAAATAATAGCAGATACCAATGGCTGTATGCATATGCTTTTACAAGTGTATACTACCATAGGAGTATCTTTAAACCAACATGGTTTAATATGTGTGTTATTTTATACATGCGTTATTTCTTTAAACCAGCATAGTTTAATACGTGTACCATTTTACAAGTATACTACTACCATAGGGGATACCTTTCAATCTTAACATGTTTTAAAAACCGCACGACTGACCCGAAGGCTTAGTGTAGCAAAGTGTGTGGCTGGTTAGTGTAATGTGTGTAAGTGAATTATTTTAATTTTTAATTGTGGTCCCACCTCCACCCGCCAATTTAAACTGGATAAAAACAACAAGTGTTTCATATCCAATGTAAATCGACGCCACAATTTAACTGCAATTCTCAAATGAATACCGCATAGTGCATTAAATCACGATGACAGATTTACCCCTCCCCACCTCACGTGAATGCGGATAGTTACATTAAAACATCTTACGGCTGTCGGAGTTATAAGCGTGGTTCTGTACCAGGATATAACTTTAGGCTATATGTCGCGTTGGACTTGGGTTTGGTCGACTGTTTAGAACTGCTCTCGCTGCTATTGTTAACATCTGTGGTGGAGGATAGTTTTTACGGGCTCATAGAATGCTTGTGTTGTTAGATTAAAAAGACACCACTAAATATCATTATATTCTCAGCTGGGAGAGGCTCTTTTAAAGAAGTTCTTATTAAATTTTAACATGTTTTAAAAAGAATCTTTCATTCATTAGTGTTATGAATCTCGCAAGTTAATTAAAGGATGTTAATTAAATTAATTGATTAAGTATTGAATGTCTATATACCAGGAGCATGTCAAAGACATGTCAAGGGGTATGTCAAAGCGTACCAAGGATGTGCCAAAGGAGTATACTGAAGGCATACCAAGACCATTGTTCCCACACTATCCCTCCGCTATATCGCGGTTACGAAGTGAACTGTAAGAATATCGTATGATGGGGGTATGCCAAGAGCATCGAACATAAATTTTAAGAATATGCCGCTTTTAGCGTTTTTTCCACAAAACGTTTTAAAAACGTTAAAAAAACAACAAAAATGTGCGTTTTTTCAACAAGTTGAAGTTTTGGAGTTGTTGAATTTCTCTATGGGAATTAACATGGGTTTTCACACTTTTGCGAAATTTTTAAAAAAAAAATGTGGTTTTTCGCAAAAAAGCGGCCAAAAATGTGTTTTTTGAAAAACGCGGAATCGGCCGATTTTTTTCAAACTGTCGGATTTCTCTATGGGAATTAACATAGGTTTTCACACTTTTGCAATTTTTTAAAAAAAATGTGCGTTTTTGCAAAAATGCGGCCAAAAAAGCGTGTTTTTAGAGTAGCAGAATCGCGTGAATTGGGTGTATAGGAGGGGTGTGTTTCCCCAATCCTTTCGGTCTTGGAATTTAAAAAATTTTAATATTCCCAAAAATAAATATTTTCAATAATCGTGAAAGTTTGCTTATGTCCAAAATACTTGAGTGTTATGAATCTCACAAGTTAATTAAAGGTTGATAATTAAATAAAGTCTTGGAGTTTAAATAATAGCAGATACCAATGTCTGTATGCATATGTTTTTACAAGTGTACTACTACCATAGGGGGTTTCTTTATACCAACATGGTTTAATACGTGCGTTATTCTAAGAGGGAGAAACGCCTAATATGGTGATACATATGACACACACGCTCGGCACAAATCGATGGAAATAAACGGTGAGATAGTTTTTAAAGACGAGACTTTGAAAATTTTTTCGATAAATAAGGTATTTGAGGTTATTTAACGTGTGAATGAACGATACATGGTAAAAAAAATGAGGAACTGGGCTAAGTTTTGAAGTATAGGACTTTGACGTTTTTAGCTAAATGCAATATGTGCCAACATTTTATAAGATGATATCACCTGCAGAGTGAGTATAAGACGATCCCATCAGCAGCAGCTAGTTACAAAGTGTCGAACTAGACGAACATTTCTACGATACAAAATTTAAATATCCAACCCAAATACAATGCTTTATAGATTTTAAAGGGCTTGGAAACACCTACTAAGGCGACACGTACGATACTTATAACCGATACATAACCACGAAATGGGAAACTAACAAAGATTTTTTAGGGGTAGAACTTGAATTTATAATTAAACATGATTTATACTAACTACTGCAAAGGGAGAAATGCATAGCGAAAGGGGTTATGTGTGTATATATATATATATATATATAATGCATATAACCAACACCCACCGGTGGAATGCAGATCTAAGATAGTATTTTTAGGAGAAGACATGGGATTCTTAAGTAAATGGAGTATTTAGAGGCATTTAAAGAGATATAAACATATGATAAGGTAATATCCATAATACACACAACTAATATAGGACAGCGAAAGGAAAACTTTAGTATTGTTTAGAGACCGAACTTTAAATTTTTAAGTAAATGTAGGTGTTTGGAAAATTTTTAATGAACTATGTGCGATACACATGTCTCCGATCACAGTGGTGGAAAAGTGATACCGGAGCAGTTTTTAAAGATGTGACTTTAACTTTTTTCAATTAAGTGAAGAATCTACTAAATATTAGAGGGTGCTAGCGCTTACCGAGGGTTTTATGTATAATACACATAAGCAGCATATAACATTAGGAAGGGGATATTAGAAAATTTTTTAAAGATAGGACTTTAGATTTTGGAACTAAATGAGATATCAAGAAACATTTAAAGGGGATGAAAACATCTAATGAGGCGGAATGGGGGTGTACTTACCCAAGATACCCAGAACTGAAATTATTCACTAAGATAAATTTTTAAAGTAAAGACTTTAGAAGTTTCACATAAAAGGCAATTTATACTAGTTTTTAAAGAAATGAAAACGCCCAGCGAGATGACTTAGAATGAATACAACACCGATATATATAACAGTGAAAAGAAAACTTAAATATTGTTTAAAGACTGCACTTCAAATTTCAAAGTAAATGTAGATACCCAGAAACTTTTAATGGAGTAGTATAATACACATACTCGATATAACAGTTAAATGACGAACTAAGAATAATTTATAAGTATATAACTTTGGATTTTTTAGTTAAATAGGGATTTCAGCTAATTTTTAGAGGGATAGAAAGGTATACTAAAGAGTGTACAACAAATTTTTAGAAGGGACTTAGGGAATTTGCTAGCTAAATAGGGATTTCCACTACTTTTTAAAGGGATATAAAGACATACTAAAGGGTATACAGCAAATTTTTAGAGGGGAACTTTGAGAATTTTTTAGCTAAATAGGGATTTCTACTAACTTTTAAGGAATAGAAACACGTACTGAAGAGTATAGAGCGTAATCATTACTAACACCTAGTGCTAAAATGAGGAATTAGAGTAATATTTTGGGGATGGGACTTTAGATTTTTTAAGTAAATGTTATGTTTAAAAACTTTTAAAGTAGCGTAAATACCTACTAAGATGACATATGCGATACACATAGCCAATACATACTTATTAAATAGGGAAAAGCTAAGATAGCTTTTAAGAATAACACCTAAAATTTTTTCTAACTAAGCGCAATATATCAGCACTTAAAGCGGACGAATACGAAGATTCAGACGGCATGTGTGATACACATCGCGGACACATAATAGTTAAATGTTAATTTAAGTAAGTTTTTTAAGGATAGAACTCTGAATTTTTTGGGTAAATGAGACGTTTAAGAACATTTAAAGAGTCAAAAACACCTAATAAGGTGGTATGAGATGATTTCATTATCATCAGATAACAGCGAAATGGGGATACTACAAATATTTTAAAGGGGAATCCTTAAAATTTCTAAGTAAATAACCTTTAAAGGGGCGAAAAATATGTAGTGAAGTTGTGTAGATAATACAGATGACCGACATTCTAAAACAGACAAGACATGTCTATACAAGATAAAAAATGTTGTACGTTAGTATAAACATACATTATTCTATGCAGCAATGTAATACTACCCCCCCCCCCCCAGATTTATATAAAGTAATCGTGAATCCATTATACTATTCCCATCAGAAATCAGCTAAAATAATAAAATTACCAAGCTGAATAATATATCTAGATACTAAAACACCAACAAACTACATTAAATTGATAAAAATCTTAACTAAATAAAATAATTAAGCTGTAACATACTATAAAAATACTAAGTTTAATAAAATGATAGAATAAAATCATATTAAAGCAAGTACTTACATGTTCAATCCGACTCAAAAATACTGCATTAGGTGTAGGCCAATGAATAATGACAGATATAACATCTCCAGCTTTACCAACTAAAACCGACATATTCGCAGAACAACTTAAAACGCGTCTTAACAGCATGAAATCCACAGCAGAAATGACAAAATCGATAAAAATCCCTTTGTGATTATGAATGGTCTCTCTATTTTTACCGTGTGTATGTGTGTGTGCGTGTGTGTGTGTGTTTGTGTGTGTGTGTGTGTGTGTGTATGTGTGTAATTATACCTTTAAAAGCTATATATCTGTAGTATCCCAACGGATACTAATATATGTTCTTCAAACTTAGAAAAACTTTATTTTCGAAAAATTCGATTTTTCCAGGGGGTTTTATCGAACGACCGAGCCGTGTACCAAATTGCAAGTCTCTATCTATTCGGGAAGTGCCTGAAAAAAGCGTGACAGACAGACGGACAGACGGACAGACAGACGGACAGACAGACAGACGGACACTTGGCAATTAGTATATATAATAGATTTTTATTAAATGCCTTATGGTGGAAAATTCACCCCCCCCCCCTCGGGTAAGTAATGATTGAGTTCCACAACTTCGATAGTGCATTTATGTAAATTTGATATTTACTATATGAATATTTTTATATTTAAAAAAAAAAGTCTATTATCAGTATCGTAGAACAAATTAAGGATCAAGTAATTAACGATCAACACGCTAGGATACTTTTTAGACTGAAAATATTATATAATATTTCAGTCTTTTGAGTATGTTAGCTTGTAATTTTTTGTGCATTATGTTTTGTAGTGAGACAATGCAATGTGTCTATTTTTTAATCTATTTTATGATTATTTGAATTAAATATATAACTATGTTTATTTAAATTTACTTAAACTAATGAATATATTTATGTTGCAGGTTAATGTATTTTTAAATCCTGATCATTTCTATAGTTTCAAAAATTATAAAAGTACAGTTCTCAACATTTTGTTTCCCTCCCGTTTAAAAAAAAAAAAATCGCCAAGCGAGCGATAACGCGCCAAATCTGGCAGACGCACCGTAGTTCAGTTGGTCCAACTCACGAGCTCTAGTGTCTATGCGACATCCCATGTTATAAATGTTGCCATAGGGTCCTATGGGAGTGAACCTTCTGAATATAGTATTCTGTGATAGAGATGTTGTCGGTCTAATTTCTTGTGAGCCGCCTTCATTGAAAGCAGTTCACTAGCCGGATATCAAAATAAATGAAAAATCACGTATATAGTCATAGAAGTAGAGGTTTTAGTTTTTTAAAGATTTCGTGTAAAATTATTTATGGTTGGTATTATATAAACCTATTAAAATATGTATAAGAAAGTTCTGGCTCTGAATGTAGTTCCTCGTTACTAAAGTAACATTATAAGATGCCTAAGCCTATATCATAAATAGGCATTCTTCCCGTTCGAAAGACACTCACTCTTATTCGAAAGACACTCACTCTTATTATCAGATTCGCGTTTATTATGCGCTCGTCAGCATGAAATAGTTGGTATCTGCAATGGCAGTAAGAAATTTGATATAAGCCACAATTATTGCGAACTTGACAATTTCAGTCCATCCACGTAGACGGCATAAAATGTATTTACAATTTAGCTCAGGCTACATGAATATGCAAAGTTTATGTCCCCAACTATCAACCCGCCTATAAGAAGCTGCTCCAAATTTTGGAAGACACTGATACAAATACCTTTAATATTTTTTTTTTGTTTGTTTGTTTTGAGGTAGAACGTATTTTTTAGTTTTTATTATTGAACGCATTATTTGATATTTTTGCTATATAAATAAAAATATTAAAAAATATTTCTTAATTATAACCTTTAAATTTACTTGAAATTTATATTCTTCATTTCTTTCAAATTCTCAGGCCACAAATTAAAAAGATACTGTAAATGCACATACCTTTTTTTCATTGTAAACCTATTTATTTACCTTTTTTTAACGTATTATTTAATTTTTGTGCTAGATAAATAAAAATTAAAAAATATGTCCTATTATTAATCTTTAAATTTACTTTACATTTATATTCTATACGCTTGTCTGTAAACTGGCCGCCATTCCTCGAATGAATTTCATCGTCAAATCTGGAATCTATCGAAAGATTTCTTCAAGCCTGTTGGGATAAACATGCTGCCTGGACCAATTTGAATAGAATAATTAAAATATTAACAGTGATTGCTTTAAGAGCATAATAAAAATTTCACAAAATAATTTACTCCATTCAAATCTAGATCCCTGCAACAGATTTTCACTGGTCGGATTCTCATGCCAGACAAATAAATTGTAAAAGGCCAAATAAACAAATTAAAGAAATTATGAAATTAATTAAGTGTAATATAGATTTCTTACCAAGTATTGGCATGAGAACCTTGAATAAAAATAATAATATAAAATAAATCATAACCATGCACAATAAATACAATCCTCTATTTTAAAATGTAAAAAAAAATCATTTATTATTTATGAAGATATTCATTAGAATTTCTTATACAGATTTTTTTATAATATTCAATAGCTATGAATATTTTAAATTAAATCTGATTTTAAACTGATATACTAATTGTATATATTTATCAATATGTGAAATATAGATTTTATCATACAATAATTTTAATAGAATAAAGAAAAATTTTACTCACAGTTCTGCAAAAAAAAAAAAGTATGCACAGAATAAAAAAGAAAAAAATGATGTGGAATATGATCATCATTGAATTCGTTTATAATACCTACAACCATTTTTTACATAATCACATGTCAGCTATTTACTTTATGTGACAGCTATTTTTGTATTAAAAATCATTTTAATTACACAGCACACCACTTCATTTTCAATGAATATTCAGCAGAGAATTTGCATTTTATGTTGAAGCCTCAACATGAATTTGATGATATCATCATATAAAACATCAGCTCCTCAGAGCTCAGACTAGTAGCACCATAAGTGTCTCACAAACATTATTCACAATGTCTTTATGAATATTTGGCTATTCTGCCTTTTATAGAACGCTCTGATCTGTGCACTATATGCAACTATACAAAATGGAATCACACTCCATAAGTCGATGAATTGTCTTCAAAGAAAAATGAGCTACAATTTAAACATTTATCACAACACTTTTTAGGCACCAATGGACTCGCTGAATTTTTTTCCAGATTCTTGTCGTAATTACAAGAAATCCACACATATATATAAAAAAAAAAACAATTACATCTCCCCCTTCCTAGGGAAGAGAGGAATCTCCTTCACTTTCAAACACGCTCACATAATGCACTCCAAGTTACAAACTAAAAAAAATAACGCAGGAAGATGGATCTCAAGGGACTCATTTTTGGAGCTCCTAGCAAACCACGTATGGTATGCTTTAATCCCCGAGCATAAAATAGGTTTGGGAAATCATAGGAAGGAAATGAACGTGATAGGGATCCATTGGGATCGTAGCGGTTCACGTAAGACAGAATTGGGACAAATCCCAATCAAGTCTACGTGGCGCTTAATTGGAAGATGGAGAATAAAATATCTCCCAGAAATAAAGGAAAATTTCGAAAGCTGGTGAGTTCCGCGGAACTCTGCCTTGAGTCTCAAGGTCTCAAGGTAGGTTTATAGGAGTGCCTAGCAAAGCTAGAGAGCTTGCTTTAACCTCCGATCATAAGAAGTGGTTTGAGAATCATAATAAAGACTTTTAAATATGGTAGGGATCCAGTGGATCGTAGCTGAGCACATGATTCCGAATTGAGACAAGTCCCAATTGGGTTTCTTGTGTCGCTTAATTTGGAAAAGGAGAAATAACTCCAAGAAGAAAAGGAAAATTTGGAAAACGGGGTGAGTTCCGTGGAACTCAGGCTTGAGACGATGAGCGCTTGGTAGTTCAGCAGGGGGGGGGGGGCGGGACAAAGGGAGGAGCCAACAGGGAGGGAGATCCAGGCCTAACTTATCAGATTTAACTAAATTTATACAAGTTCTAGAAGGGAGAAAAACAGGGCCTGACGAGCAGACCCCAAAAATCAAAACTGAAACGCCGAAAAAGGTAGTTTTGAAGGGGCTACCAACTAGCTATGACATTGAGGAGATAAAAATGACTCTAACAATCAATGGATTAGATGTAGTCCGGGTTTCTCAACTGAGAAACACAAAAACGAGATTACCCCTGCCGCTCTTTTTAGTCAGCCTTAGGCCTACCGATGACTGGCAGAGGGTCTACAGACTCACAAGATTAGGGTACTTGGCTGTGAAGGTAGAGGCCTTCAGAGCTAGGGGCTTTAAAATTTGCTACCGGTGCCAGCAATTCAACCACTCATCTGAGAACTGCAGTATGTCACCAAAGTGCCTGAAGTGTGGTGAAGGACACTTCACACGAGACTGCCAGAGACCCAGGACAGAGAAGGCGACGTGTGCTAACTGTAATGGAGACCACCCGGCGAACTTCAGGCAATGCCCGAAGAACCCCTGGAACAAGGGAAAGGCACCGGGGTATGCCCCCCTCCCCCCAAAAATCATATACCCCCTTGGAGGCAAAAGGCCCTCGGACCAAACCCCCAGGCACCCCCTCAGGGCTCCTCGCACATAGTGCCACAGGTAAACAGGCACCAACCTACAGCACCTACCAGATTGGTGCAAGAGCAGGCCCCCAAACCTTCGACCTCCAGAGAATTGACTCTGGAGGAAGTTAGAGCAGCAACAGCTGCAATTAAAAAGAGATCGGAGGCAGAAAAAGCCAGACAGGCAAAGGAGGCAAAGGATAGACTGGATGGGAAAGTTAAGGAATGGAAAGAAACTAAACGAGTCAGGGAGGAAGAAGAGCTCGCGCAAACCCAGCTGTAAGCTAAAACGGATGGAAAAAAATAAAAAACTAGCGAGTTCCAAAAGGACACTCACAAAAAAGTGCAAACCGCGGTTGAGGCTGAGGAAATGGAAGCCGAGACTGAACAGGCTGAGAAATCTGATGCTGAAAAGATGGAGGATATCCTCAACCTCATCAGAGGATTTATCAGCATGTTTAATCTAGACGACATAAAACGTCTGTTGATGCAGTTCGCAGAACTGGTGCAAAAAAAGAGCGATCCAATGGTAATGGTCTTTGAGGCCCTTAAAATAATCGCGGACTTTAAAAGTAACAGTGAGAATCAAACCCGTCATGGCTAGGTCCCAAAAGGAATCAATAAAAATAATATTTTGGAATGCGAACGGCATATCTCCAAGAATAAATGAACTTAGGAACTATGTAAATGAAAATGACGTAGACGCCTTACTAATTCAGGAAACTAGAGTTAGGGAA
The DNA here is from genome assembly GCA_951213105.1 of Amaurobius ferox. NCBI lineage: Eukaryota > Metazoa > Arthropoda > Arachnida > Araneae > Amaurobiidae > Amaurobius > Amaurobius ferox. Next base: position 74,061,553 of record OX578155.1, read on the forward strand.
AGTAAAAAACTAAACATTGCCAACTACTCTGGTTATCATAATCTTAGTTCAAATACTAATGGCAGAACGCCCCATGGAGGAACAGCAATATACATTAAAAGAAATATTCCCCACGAGGAACTAAAAAGCATAAATCTTCAAAGTATAGAAAATACTAGTATAAAAATTAAAATTAATAATACTAGCCCGTTTATCCTAACCTCAACATATGTCAAAAATATGAGTAGAGTAGACGTAGCTGCGCAGCTGGAACTGCTTTTCTCGCGATATCCTAACACGATACTCGCAGGCGACTTCAACGCACATCACCGAGCGTGGGGCTGTAGGAGAGCCAATGCACGCGGTACACAGATACATAGACTGCTGAACACCACAAACACTAACATTATTGCACCGTCGACACCAACCTGCTTCTCAGGCGCCAGCGGCACATTCATAGACTTTGTCCTAACGCGAAACATAGACTACGCTCACACTATTAGTACCCTTGATGAATTCGACTCGGATCATCTACCGGTACTGGTGACATTCGACCTGAACACACCTCTTCCAGCCTCTTTGGGACAAGAGAGGGTCAACTGGGAAATATTCAAAAGAGCACTCTTCGAGCCGCACTTAGCAGTACCTAACATAATGAGCACGGCGGATATTGACTCTGCCACGCACACACTCACAACAGAAATCAAGAGAGCAATTGCCTCTGCCACAACACATCGTGAGTCTCCAAAATTACCCACACTTTCCCACCATGTCAAGCAATTAGTCAGGCAAAGGAATAGAATACGTAAGACATGGCAGGCTAACAGAGATCCCGCCCTTAAAAGGGAGCTTAACAGACTCACGTGCAAAGTCAGGGGGAAAATTGTCGCAGAAAAGCAGCAACAGTATAAAGAATTAATCGAATCCCTTAGCCCAGAAGATGTATCGATCTGGCAATTCGCAAAAAGACTCAGGAAACCTCAAATTAAGCTCCCGCCACTAATAGATGGCGCTAAAATCGCGTACTCAGACGAGGGAAAAGCCGAGGCGCTCGCAAGCCATCATGAAAAACAATTCCAACCAAACCACGATCTAATGTGTCAGGATACCCTAAGAATGGTTAGGCAAACTTTAAATAACTTCAACAATTAACCGGTAATGGCTGAGATTAACCCAACCACCCCGCAGGAGATTGTAGAAATTATCAAAAATCGTAAAAGCCCAGGGCACGACAAAATCAGAAATATTGCGGTTAAAAACCTACCCCTAAACGTAATATGTTACCTGACTATCTTAATAAATAAAATATTGAAACTAAACTACTTTCCCAAAGAATGGAAGGAAGAGATAATCATAACAATTCCCAAACCAGGCGAGGATGCCACAATTCCAGCCAACTACAGACCAATTAGCTTGCTACCGACACTTAGTAAAATTACTGAGAAAATAATTCTTAAGAGACTGAACACGCACCTTAGTGAGAATGACATCCTCATTCCGGAGCAGTTTGGATTTCGGCCAAAGCACTCCACCACTCATCAATTGCTGAGAGTGGTAGAGTATATATCTTCTGGCCTTAATAGTAAGACATCCACAGCTGCGATTTTTCTGGACATACAAAAAGCCTTTGATAAATTATGGCACTGTGGATTAGCGTACAAATTGATCACTTTAAAAGTCCCTGACGCTCCTGTCAAACTTTTAATCTCATACTTAAATAACAGACACTTTCAAGTCAGAGTAGGAGGTAACTTATCAACACCCAAGCTCATTAAAAGTAGTGTACCGCAAGGTTCTATCCTGGGCCCGACACTCTTTAACATATACCTGAATGACATCCCCAGGACTCCAAACACTGAGCTGGCACTCTATGCAGACGACAGTGCGATACTTGCAAAACACCCATATGTCTCAGTAATGCACAGACAGCTAAAACAACACTTAGACATACTCCAAACATGGCTGGAAAAATGGCGAATAAAATTAAACCCCAACAAATGTCATTGGATCTATTTCTCGAGGAAAAACAAACCGCCGCCGCCACTGTATATAAACAATCATGCCTTACGCGCGGAAAAATCTACTAAATACCTAGGTGTAACGATAGATTCCCACCTAACCTGAAAACAGCACGTAACGAACTTAATCAAAAAAGCGTATATAACTACAGGAGCCTTATATCCAATGATAGGAAACGGAAATCTCAGTCATAAAAAGAAACTGCTAATTTATAAATCGGTCATCCGCCCGGGAATGCTGTATGCAGCACCCGTATGGGGATATGCCTGTAAAACTACGATAGACCTCCTAGAGACAAAACAAAACAAAATCCTACGGATTATTAGGAAAGCTCCCAGGTATTTAAGGAACTCGGTAATTAGGAATGACTTCAAAATAAAAACTGTTAGAGCCCAAATTAAAAAGCTAGCGCTTAAATTTTACAAAAATTTGCCATCCGTTCCAAATGAACAGTTATTCAATCTGCATGACTATGGTCATCGCAAGGCCAAATCTCGTAAGAGACCCCGCGCTGTTCTAAACATCGATAATCGGAATTAAAAGATCCCACCTCAAACATCTGATATCAAATTAAACTCGCGACTAATGTTCAAAACTCTAAGCTGTTAAAATGCTAGGTAACCCTCAGATCTGCATCAACCCCCCAAACTGCTTAAACTCCAAATGTGCAACAAACTGCCACAATAGGAGCTAGGACAAATAACAAAAAAGTAGTAAATAAAAACCTCGAACCTCCCTTTAGGGTCACTGAATTAATGTCACAGTTTGACGATAAGAACCACATATTGAAACTGGAGATTAAAGGCGCTTCGCGCCTGGTGCTCTGTTCTGTACGACACTCGACTTTCAGACCCCAAAAAACCCTGACAACGGACGAGACTAAGGGGACTTAGCAAGATCGCAGATACTATCGTACAAGATCGATATTCTATCTATTATGGTTTTGGTTTCCCTGAGTTTGGGGAGAGCAGCTTTGAGGGCTCGCTGAAGGAAATCTCTTTGATAGCCGTTTCTTTCGAAACGAACTATCAAGTCAATCACCTCCAGCCAGTCATCTCTAAAATGATCATCACCTTCGAGGGGGGGCTTACTAGAATCGAAGTTCACAATTTGATCCTTATTTTTGGCTTTACTGGGCAATTCAGGGAAGTCATTAACGTGATTGCACGTGGCAGCAGCGTAGGATTTTTGGCTGTTTGCTAACCGGTTGGCAAAATTTTGGGTTGGAACCTGGGTTTCGGGAAATTGGGGCAACCGCGGTAGCTCGCAGGGTGCTCCCCACCGCAGTTGACACAAGTACATTTAGTTTCAGGCTTTTTGGAGCATTCATACGACCTGTGGCCTCCTGCGCATTTTACGCACTTGGGCGGAAGGTGACACGTGTTAGCAGCATGGTGCCATTGCTGGCACGAAAAACATTGAGTGCTGGCGCCCTTGCGCCCTCTGTAGCGTTCAATCTTGACGGCAAGACCTAATAACTTGATTACTTGATAAATTTTTAGATTGTCCTGATTCTTATCCAGTTGGACATAAAAGAGGGGCATCATAATTTTACGCGCTTTTGATCCTTTATACAGCTGAGTAACGCTGTTAACTCTAAATCCTCCAACTTCCAGGCGTTCTTTAATTAAATCAGGGTTGGTGGGTACAGGAAGACCCCTAATGACCACTTTGAGTGGCCTATCTTCGTTGAGCAGGAAGGTTCTGAATGAGACTTTGTCTTTGAGTAGCCTTCTTTGTAGGCAAATAAACTCGTCCCTGTTTTTTACGTCAATTTTGACGAGGTTACCTCTAAGGCTACTCTCAATCGAGGGGGCCTCAAGTCTTAACTGATTTAAGTAATCATACCAAGTAGGGCTGGGCACGATAAATATAGGAGGAGGGCGGCGTTCTTTAACAGGAGCGTCGATAACATTTTCTGCGTCAGGGGCAGGAACCTCAGGGTCAAGCACTTGCTTGGCCGTGACGAGGGGGAGGGGGAGCTAACAGCTGCTCTGGCAGAGTGCCATTTAGAGACTTTCACAAAACCTTCTTCGTCAGCGTCAGAGAGGGGGTGCTTACTTGCACAAGTTCCAGCAGTGGCTTTAGTAGCAGGCGAATTACCAGCTTGGGTAAAATTCTCAAAGTCAGTTAAAAGATTTTGAACAGCATTGGGGATTTTTATAGAAGATCTACTAGCAGTAGTGACATGTTTGGTCAACAAATGGGAAGGGGGGGGGGGTACAATTACCCGCAACAGGGCTCGCAGCGTGGTGCTTAGAAAGGCCCCTTTCAGGGCCAGAAAGGCCGTTATCAGGGCCAGGGGAACTACTAGTACTTTTAGGTCCAAATCTAGAAAGGAGCGTAGTGATATCGTACTTTTTGAGTTCTTGGCAGAAGGCAAGAGTGGGATCAGGCTTCGAGGGTGTTGAAGAGACAACAGAAATCCCATGAGAAGAACTCATGGGGGGCTCACCTGAGGTATCCATGTCCACGTGGTGCAGGTCGTTTTCCATCATGGCCAGCTTTTCTTTAAGAATTATCCACTGATCAGAGGTCATGTCCCAAGGAGGGTTCTCGACAATAACTCGCAAGTCATCCAGGTTGAACTCAGCGTCTCTGAGGGCTTGTGGATCAAGATCCAAGCAATCTGAATTTCTGGCTGGTAGACAGTATCCACGTGCATTTCTAAATTTATAAAAATCAGAAATCGTTTTATGCTCACCATAAGCAAGTCTAAACGCTGCATAAGAAGAAAGAGCATTCGTCGAGCAAGAGCTCGAAGAGGAAGCCATTTCGTCCAAAATGGCGACGAGAGAGAGAGCGTCGACCGTGACCAACCTCACCCCACGGCGTCTAGAACGAGAATGGTTTCAAAAAAGGGTCAAGGGTTACGTTCTAGGGAGGCAAGGGGCGGAGCTACGGGGAAGGGCCAACGTGGAGAAGAGAGCAGGCTTGGCAAATCCAAAACGCGGGCAGAAAGTTCAAAACGGAAGTACATTGATCCTAAAAATCAGGCCCTAAAAATAACCACTTAATTAGACGGGGTTTTTGCTAACTCGCAAATATGATCGTAGAGTATGGAGATCCTATCTATTGCTGAATTAAATTCCCTTAATTGAGAGAAGGCAGATTTGAGGGCTCGCTGGAGAAAATCTCTCTGATAGCCGTTTCTTTCGAAACCGACTATTATGTCGATGAACTCCAGCCAATCATCTTTTAAGGGAGCCAATCATCTTTTTTCTTTTAATCATCTTTTATTATCTTCAATGGGAGGCTTATTGCGGTTGAAATTTACTATTTTAGTTTTAGGATAAGATTTTTCAGGCAGTTTAGGGAAGTCATTATCGTTATGCTGATAGGCAGCGGGGTAAAATTTAGAATTAGAATTAACAGATCTGTTAGGGAAAGTTCTGGGCTGAATCCGGGGTTTAGGGAACTGAGGACACCCACCATAACTCGCGGGATGCTCTCCACCGCAATTAGCACAAGTGCATTTCGTCTTCGGTTTTTTGGGATATTCAAAGGATCGGTGCTCGCAAGCGCACTTAACGCACTTAGGCGTCAAATGGCAACTAATTGCTGCATGATGCCATTTCTGACATGAAAAACACTGAGTGGTTGCGCCCTTGCAGCCACGATAACGCTAAAGTTTCACCTCGACTCCTAACATTTTTGCAATTGATAGATTCTTAAGTTATCAGGAGTTTTGTCCAATTGTATGTACAAAAGGGGCATAAGCAACCTGTTAGTCTTGGGACCCTTGAAAAGCTGGGTGACATTATTGATTTTAAATCCGCTGTCCTCTAACCTCCCTTTTATGAATTCAGGGCTGGTGGGCACAGGTAGCCCCCTAATAACCACTTTGAGTGGTTTATCTTCGTTCAGAAGAAAAGTCCAGAAAGCAATTTTATCATCTATGACTCTTCTTTGGACGGCTACGAATTTCTCGCGCGTTTTTACGTCAAGTTTAAATAAATTGCCTCTCAGGCTACTACCAATCGAAGGGGCAATTAATCTTAACTGGTTTAGATAGTAGTACCAGTTTGTACTGAGTACGATAAGAAAGGGAAGGAGGAAGTATCCTTTTCTCGGAATATCATTTACGTTGGCTGCATCAGATGCAGGAAATTTAGGGTCGAGTACAGGCTGGCCCGTGGAAATGGGGGGGGGGAGGAGTAGGATTAACAATTTTGGCTGAGTGCCTCCTCGGCACTTTTACGAATCCATTCTCATCAGGATCGGAGAGGGGGTGCTTACTAGCACTATTGCTAGCATTAGAATTCTCTGCAGAACTGAACACACGAAAATGGCCAGCTTCACTCTCGGAATTCTGGGAAAAAGGGGCGTGCAATATCAACTATTGGTTGTTGACTTGTCGTCATTTCAATCGGCAAATTGTAGAATGGTAAAGATAGGGATGAAAATTCTTTCTCTCTTCACCTTAAGTGTTTTCGCTGATTGTCTTTGCAAAAACCAGATACATCAAATTGATGACCCGTGCGCATCTGGTGAAATGAATGCCAGATGAATGCCTTTCTCAAAAAATGGGCTTAAATGCTTGATCGTGACAGCTAATGGTTGCGGAAATAAATGAAGACTTTCCAGATTGTAGAAAAAACATGGGAGGTCTCGATTTCCTTTCAATTTGTATTATTCCATAGTCATAAAATGCCATCTGAAGGTTTGAGTGATTGTCATCTTAAGACCATAATTGGTTTATTGCCTTCACGTTTGATGACATGCTGGGAAAATTCCATTTCATTGGACCACCATGAAGTCGGGAAAAATGCAATGCAATAATATAGTTTTTTTTGTACATAGATTAAAGTGTTATGATGAGTTTGAAGTTTGAAAACTCATCGCAACACAGCCTTTTAAAATAAAGATAATATGTTACAGCTATGATCATCTGGAGCAACGTTACCGATTTTCTAAATTTGTTCGTGCAAATTTGAGAAAAATATATATACAAGCTTGATTTTCGTATGAGAAAGGCGAGTTGAGCCAAACTGCAGTTAATTATTATTCGCAATGCAACTCCAATGACCATAATTAAAAAATAAAAATATATATTTCAAGTTTCAAGAAAATCATAATTTACCTACATCATATTTCTGATAATAAAACTGAATTATCTTGAATCATAAATCGAAACCGAATTGCTTGGTATGCGTCAAAATATGACCTATGCCAATGTAATGAATTCCCTTACATCCATTCCCATTGCAATGCCATGGAACACTCTTATGTTAAATTCAGGGGTGGTTATTGGGGGAGGCCGGAGGTCGTTGAGCACCATTGAGGAAATACCTTAATTATTTTTTTAGTTATATAGATTTATTACCATTTCTTTTGAAAAAAATCTGAATTTTAGTTTAATTAAATCAAAAATTATTGGAAATATTGATGGATTATGCACTAGATGGCAGCGCTACAGCTTTCTTGAGAAGAAAGAAGACTCTCATGAAAGCTGTAGTGCATATAATTTTCAGGGGCATTTTGTCCCAAGCGAACGAATATTATTAGTATACGAACATTATTAGAAAAAATCTGGCGTGAAAATAAACAGACATTTCAGTATTAGTATTTGAAATGTCTCGCGTTTAGCGAGCACTTTTCGCCAAAGAGAAATAAAAGTGTAATAAAACATGAAGAGGGACCTCTCAATGGGTGCGGATTAGTTTTTGGTACGATTCGTAAAAACAGAACCCGCCTTTTTGTGCGAAATGGCCCGTAAAAATTTCATTTATCCGCCCTAGATAAAATACTAATTGACCAAATTTCACAAAATTTGGTAGATAAGTTACTTGTTGGATTCTCTGGTGCTGATAAGAATTTGATACAATTCGGAGAAGGAGAACCCGCCCTTTTTTATGAAATGGCCCTCAAAAATTTCATTTATCCACACTAGCTAACATACTAATTGACCAAATTTCACAAAATTTGGTAAATAAGTTATTTGTTGGATGCTCTGGTGCTGATTGGAATTTGGTACGATTCGGAGAAGAAGAACCTGCCTTTTTTTGCGAAATGGCCCGCCAAAATCGCCAAAAGCTAAAAAAAACATAAAGTAGTGTGTGCTCAAATGTATCAAATAAATTATTGTTTCATAAGCAAGTTTGGAAGAATAAAATAATATAACACACTCCATTACACTTTAGGACTAACCGTTCTCAAGATATTTGAGATTTCCTGCAATTTTGTTACGCCGATTTCAGAATGTCCAATTACCAAAAGTCTAATTACCAAATAAAAACAGAAATTGAATTAAAAATGCAAATTTCGTGTTATTTGGTTCAATTAAACTCAATCTACTGAATTATTAAAGAAAATATGAATTTCAGTCTGCAGGGAAAGTCATGTGCTGCCCACATCAGATTTTTCTTTCCAAGACACTGAAAACCTCACGATCCGGAACATATTCCTATTCTACATTAGGAACGCAAAAAAAAAAATGCTGATTAAGTCGGTGAATGGTCCATTAACAGAACCAGTTAGAATTGTTAGTTTAAGTAAGCATAAATTATAATGCAAACTGAGGGAAATAATACTCGAAAAGTTATTTAGATCTTCAAGTTCAATAAATTAATTCAGCTTTTACAGGTGTATTTATTTCGTTTATAGACATTGAAAGCGCTACAAATTGCTAACTGTTTGGAACTAGTTAGCTCTTTTAGTTTTCTATCCGATTTCATCAAACTTATACAATATATGTATATTTTCATATATTCGGTTCCAACCTCACCAATTATTAAACATCTTAAGCAAAACAATAATTATTAAACTCTGGTGTTTACACACCAATGTTACAAGGAGTAAGTCAACGGATTGCGCCGCAGCAATCGTGACATTTTAAGTATAACAACTTTCCCACCCATTGGAGAAAACCCTGGGTTAAATACTAAAATATCAAAATTATGACCACTAAACTTTGAAAACAAAGAGCTCGAATCAAAATCTAATTATTTATACTTGTACATCTTTTAAACAGCTACAAATTCGGGCTTATTGTTCATATCTAGCACTTTTAATTTTTGAGATATGAACATTACAAACTTCAAACACGGAAAATTTTCATTCATCTTCATCTTTACAAGACGAATACTCGAAAACTATAGGAGCTTTAAAATATATATATATATATATATATATATATATATATATATATATATATTAGTTTGAAAGTCCAATGAAAGAAAAGAAAGAAGCTACAACTCGATAAACCTAATTTTCTACAACACCCACAAAATAAAATATAAAACAGCAAATCATCAATCAAATAGAAAAAAATACAAAACACAAAACATCAAGTTGAAGAAAATCAACAAATTTCAATGGTATGGAAACGAATAAAGAAAAACATAAAAAAATCAAGCTATATTGCTATACACGTGGACAAGGGCTAGACCTTAAAAAATAGAAATGTTCACTTCGCAAAACTCTTTTTCTAGTCCAAGTATTTTGACGAAGCAAACACAAAAAATGTATGTTTCTGAAGAAATAGATCGATTATATCTATAAACTATTTCTACTTGGACGACATACATAAAGAATGAAAAATAAAAGAAACATGAATACCTGGAAAGTGCACAGCATATGCCTAAACGAGATGAACCCTGGAACCCTGAATGAAGAGACCAGTGTTGCCATTCGCAATGAAAAAATAAATTATCTTTTGTTGCCATTCGTAAAAATAGAAAAAGAGTAATGTGAAAAGGTAAGAAAAAGTAATAATATACAAAAAGAGATACAAAAAGGTGGGGCTAATAATAGTAAGGCTGACGTTGAAGAGGGTGTAAAAATAAAAGCATTAATAAAACAAGAGAATGGAGATGTCTGGCTAATACAGTAAACTCCCGATTATCCGCGGGCTTATTATTCGCTTTGCGGATTATCCGCGCGGTCTTCCGCGATTTTTTTTTATACGACGATCATTTACGGAATGTAGAGAAATAAACACGCAACACGCCTTTCATGATCAACAAATGCAAAATCTATTTTTAGAGTAACAATCGGATTGTTCCTATTCCTTTCTAGCCCCTCCCCTCCAAGGTCACCGAAATCTGTACAATGGACGAATATGCCGTTTGTCAGGTTTCGGACCAGATTGAAGGTCGTGGCGAATTGGCCGAGGTCATTTTCCGTACCTCCCCATTCCTTTACGCTTGCCATTTCAAGTCAGAATTGACACCACATCACTTTTGTACGTTGCGGTCAATCTGTCTGCACGATCTGCTCGCGTCTGTTTAAACTTGTAATTTTAGCGATGAGCAAAAAAAGAAAAAAAATTGTCTTATGCATCCAAGATAAGTTAGAGTTGATAAAAAAAATTGAAAATGGTTCATCGAAAAAACAAATGAGCTTGAAGTATGGCATTGGAGAGTCTACAGTTAAAGACATTATGAAGCAAAAAGATAAACTAATGCAATTTGCTTCCGCATGGACAACTCATCGTCCATGAAGAAAAGGAAAACCATGAAAACCAGCACCTATGAAGAATTGTACGCGGCATTATTAAAATGGGTGAGTCAAGTAAGAAGTTAGGATACACCCATTTCAGGACCGATTATTGCTGCAAAAGCTAAGCAATTTTTCGAAAAGCTTGGAATGGAAGGGACTTTTGATGCGTCATCAGGCTGGTTAACTAGATTCAAACAACGCCATGGGATTTGAGAAATCGGACTTCACGGTGACAAATTAAATTGCGATAATCAGGCAGCAGAGGACTTTAAAAATGATTTTCAGGAATTTTTAAAATCAGAAGAACTTTCGTATGAACAAGTATACAACGCTGACGAATCTGGACTGTATTGGAAATGTTTGCCGACGCGAACACTGGCGTTTGAAGGAGAGCATCAAGCATCAGAACATAAAACCAGTAAGGAACGATTGACGATAATGTCTTGCAGCAATGTCACGGGAACACTCGACAACAAGACTCGTAGTGATTGGGAAAGTACAAAAACCTAGATCCTTTAAAGGTACAAGAGCTGAAATCCTTCAAGTTCATTACTTTAACCAAAAAAAAAGCCTGGATGATTCAAGAAATATTTCACGAATGGTTCGAAAAAAAATTCATTCCCCAAGTGAGAGAGCATTTCAAGTCTAAAAACCTACCCGGAAAAATCATATTGTTGCTTGACAACGCCTCGGCTCACCCACGAGAAAGTGTTCTGAAATCAGAAGATGGAAATTTTTTTGTCAAGTTTTTGCCACCTAACGTCAGGGCATTTATCCAGCCCATGGACCAGGGAGTTATTGCTTCTATGAAGGAAAGGTATCGAACCAACTTATTGAAAAAACGTATCGAAGAGGGGGGCGATCTCCAGGGCTTCTGGAAGGACTACACGATTCTTGACAGCATTTATGACATCAACACTGCTTGGAATACGGTCAAGATAACGACTTTAGTAAAGTCCTGGAGCAAATTTTTGCCAAATGTGGATAAAACGTTAGAGTCTCCCCAGGAAGAAGAAGACGAGGAAGTTACTGCATCTGATTTGGCAAATTTAGCAAAATCTGTTCCTGGAGGAAGTAACGCGGATGAAGATAACATAGTTGAGTGGATCAATTGTGACGCAAACGATCCAGGCTTCGAACATCTTACCGAGGAAAAAATCATAGCAGGAGAAAAAGGTGTGGTTTCGGCTGAGAACGATGAAGAAGATAAGGGAGAAGAGGATGCAGAAGAAAATGAGCCAGGATGAAGCACTAACTCACATTGATGGAATCATTAAATACATAGAGGAGCAGGACGATTCATCACTTTGCGACAAGATGCTGTTAAAAAACTTCAATCGCAAATAAAAAATAGGAGCATCGAAACGAAAAAACAAAAACAATTAACCGACTTTTTTGTAAAAACTTAAGGATACCATTTATGAAGTCACAACTCTATGTGTGTAAGTATGTGCTACTATATTATGATTCTTAAAAATGGTTTAAATGCATTTGTGTGTGGATTTTTGTCCTTTTCCAGCTATTTTGCGGATTATCCACGAAATTCGCTTATCCGTGGTTATCGCGCCATCCCATTCCGCGGATAATCGAAGTTTATTATATAAGATACTATAAATATATATATATATATATATATATATATATATATATTTAGTATCTAAAATTTCTAATGCATATTTTTGCCGTTTAACTTTTATAGCTATCTTTTTCAGTTTGGAAAATATTTCGAGTGAAAGTAAAAAAATGAATTAAACACTCGCTCGGGCAGATACTGTTACGGCGTATCATCTGAAATCTTGAGTATGCGTTCAGGATATAAGAATGAGTCCATATTTCTGGATAAGTAATACGTGTATTCATAATCACAACGTAAACAGGAACAATATACTGTAAAACAGCACTTAAATGCTCCACTAATTTCACAAAATAACTGATACTATTCTCAAAATATTGCCAAGACTTCTTTAACAAAACAGTCGTTATTATTTTCAAAACTTTGACGAAAGTTACAGTTCAATGTCGCTTGTATCTCGTCGATTGCTCTCCTACTGAGTGATAATTCCTTTTATAGACGCTCCATAAAAACTTCTGGAAATCTCTCACATCACGCAGAAAATTGGTTATTTCAAGGTGTTTCTCGGACCTTCGACAAGTCGCAAAATGTCGTCAAATAGGCGATAACTAGGCAAATATGGCAACCTTCCTCCAGACTTCTGCATCTGGAAACCCTCGATGCACGTCATGAGAAAGCCTGTACGGGTGTTTTCTCCGTCTGGTTCTCAAGAAATTTGATTCATTGATGGAATATTACACGTTCGCAACAATTTTAAGTTATTTCGGGGGGGAAAAAGGTTAAAAGAATAAAATTATAAAATCATTTTCATATAGTCATAATCTGGACCCTATTTCCGACAAAACAGCAAATATTATTTACATTTCTATCTATTAAGTTCGGAGGTATAACCGTCTCTAAATTGTTTATATTATTTGCAATGCTCTAATTTTTAAGCATAGTTACACCATTCATATCAAAAATGTGAAATTTATTACAGAGAATAGTATTTTTCTGGTAGATAAGCAACAGAAAATATATTTTTTTATATTTGAACATATGTATTCCATACTGCCTCATTTGAACAGCATTACATTCGAACAGTTGATATTTGAACCTATAAATTTAATTCAACACATTAACAGTTATTCTGAGAAGTTTTAGCTCTCGACATTTTCATGGAACGAGTCATTTGCTAGGAGGATAGGGAGACAGGGCCCGAGGGGGATAGGGAGACAGGGCCCGATTAGCACAGAGCCTCCGTGGTCGCGACCCTGAGCTCTTAAATTTTAACTCTTTCGCGACTGTGCATTGCTGTCTGGGACGCTCAAGACGGACCGGGGTCGAAATACACTGGTTAAATGGGACAGACCTTTTTGCATAGCTAAGCCTAACTTATGAAAAAAAAAGAAAAAATCGAATAATAAAACCCTTTAAATTCGATTGTTTCATTTTTTCATATAACCTTAGTTGACTATTGAGATAATGTACATCAATATCACAGTTTTCGGATTATATTTTCTTTTAAAAATTACATGCAAATCATAAAAAATTGATTTACATTGATTAAACATTTAATTAAAAAAAATTTAAAAATTTGGAATTTTAACCAGCACAATAATTGACGAAAACAAAAATTAGTAGAAAATATACAGCAGAAACTATTTACAATAAAATGTAACAATGCTTAAAAGTTTGATTTTGTATGATAATCTTTTAAACAGGGATAGACGCTAAGACAACATGGCTGAGACAATGCGTTACACAAAACTATCATTTTACGACTCTTTAAGAAAGTAAAGATTCGTAACTGAATAACTCAACATTTGAATAACTAAAATGTTAATAACATTTGAATAACTAAAATGTTAATTGACATTATGAATGATTCCTCCCTTTGAATGCGAGACGTCTTCTTTTAGCCTTTGCAAATCACTAATTTTTTCTCTAAACGCTCCACACATCTATACGCTGCGAAAAACACAAAACATTCGAAACAACTGAATACCAAAACTACAGAAGAAACCCCATCTCTAATAAATAAAAGTATTCAGGAAACACAAAGTCTATACCACGTGCAACATTTAAAGATCCAGTTTAGTTTGTTTACATTTCTTACTCTACTCTTAGAATAACCTGTATCACCTTAGTCCGTCCTGTCCTTAAATACGGATATCAAATTTTTCAAATGGCCTCTCCTACTAACTTGAAGAAATTGGAGAGAGTACAGCTCAATGCAGCAAGAATCATTACGGGACTTAGAAATAGCTACCTTCTAACGACGTGGTTTCCCTATGAGGCTGATATCCAGCCTTTGTCGATGAGATTTGAGGTCACTTCCTACAAGTACTTTAACAAACTTAAAAGTTTCGGTTCCTGTAATAGGACCTTTATTTTCATTTTAAACTGAACAAGTAACCAACGTTTAAAGTGAGACAGTCCACTTAACTATGTGTGGAAACGTGATTTTATTGGTTCTAATGCAGAGCCATCTATACCTTTTAGCTGTCTCACTCCTAGTGCTTCTTTTAAACATGTTGATTTCCGGGAGAATTTATTGACTAGTATTAGCAAGCATGACAATCATCCGGAACTACCCAGGCAAATGGCTCTTGAAGTTATTAATGATATTCTTGACCAGGCCTTGGTAATATACAGGGTTATCAGGAAAGAATCATCCGATTACAAAATTTAATATTTTCCATAATTACAAAGAGAAAATTATAATTAATATATCATTGTAAAGGAAAAATGTTAAATTTTTAGTTTGTAACATATTACCTACCTCGATATGTTGGACATTTGGCTTTTCCCTTAGTTGAAGGAAGATATGCAAAATTTTAATTTTCAACAAGATTGTAAACCGCTCCAATGGCATTTGGAGGTTCGTAAATTTCTAAACAGAGAACTACCACACCATTGGATTGGTAGCAGTGCAGCCGATGATTTGGTCTTACACAGCTACTCTCCTAGGTCACCTGACTTAACCACATGCGACTTCTTCCTTTGGGGATATGTCAAAGATTTTATGTTCATACATCCTTTGCCTACAAGTTTGTCCGAACATACACAACGCACTTGTGATGCTTTACAAACAGTTAATGGTGAAACATTACAATGCGTTTGGCAAGAAGTGACATATCGCAATGATATTATAAGGGTGACTAAAGGAAGTCATCTCGAACACTTGTAAAAATTGCGGAAATATTAAATTTTTGTAAATTTTTCCTTTACAATGACATATTAATAATTTTCTGTTTGTAATCATCGAAAATATTAAATTTTGTAATCGGATGATTCTTTCCTGATAACCCTGTATAGCGATGGTAGCCGATCGGATACGGTTAAAGTAGGGAGTGACATCTATATTAACACTTCCGAGGGTGTTATTAGAAACAAAGTTAGAAACGCTGACCATTGTTCCGTCTTTAGATCGAACTTATCGCTATCAGTAACACTCTTGATCATGCACTCTGTTCTGATAGTGACAGTATTTTTATCCTGACGGACAGCAGAAGCGCCGTTCAATATTTAAAGAAGTCGTCAAAGACTGTGGAGAGGCTTGGTCAGAGTATTATTTCCAAGTTGGCAAGGCTTGGTCAAAGGAAAACTTTGTGTCTCCAGTGGATACCGTCACATGTCGGTGTGCCGGGTAACCAGATCGCTGAAGAGCTGGTTGAGAGGGTTGTGACTATCCTGACCCCAGTTCTTGTGTCTTTCGGAAATTCATTCCCTCCATGAAATTAGAATGAATTCTTCTTGGCATACTCCCCCTGTTCACCATTGGTACGCAGCAAAGAGCCCTGGTCTCAGTCTGCAGTGCAAGACTTCAAGAGATCCCTCCAAACGGTCATGCCACGACTTAGAAGCGGACACCTACGTAGTATGAAATTCGTGGAGGGGGAGAAATCTTTTTCTGCTTGTCCTTGTTCCTTTCCTCCTTCTCCTGCTCAACTCCTAGATATATGGGCGTCTCATTGGGACAGCTGTCGGTTGAGCAGGAATTTGTCTGTGATTCTCTTTTGCAGCAGGGTCTTTTGGACTTGGTATAGGCTTTCCTACACCAAGGGGATTGGAAACAACAACACATTTCTTACAATTCTGGATACCACATCAAACTGAAAAATCAAAAATACAAAGCATGAACAAACCGAAGACCATCATTCTGGAATCATGGTAAATTCAACTATAGTGGACATAGTGCTTCATCAATTAGCATTAAAAATACTAAATTAATGAGTATTATTTCAATCTCATATGTGAGACCCCCGTCCTCAGAGCCAATTCGTGCGGCGACTCACATATGAGCCACGCAGCTGTTGGTGACATTCGCTACTGACGCACCGGTGAGACACCAGTCTCGAAAGGCTTAAGGGTATGACCATCCTGCCAAGTGAGGAGTGTTGTAGGTGGAGGACATTTAATTTGAAAATCTTGTATCCATTTAAATGCTTAAATATGTGTTTAAATATAAACGTTTAAATGCTTTTAACGTTTAAAACTACAACTATAATTGTGATATCCATTACCGATTTCATTTATTTATTTATATTTTATTTTTACTTTGAGATAATAATTAATTAAAGTTTAAAACATTATATATATATATATATATATATATATATATATATATATATATATATATATATATATATATATCAACTGCTAGCAGATTAAGTTGGTTCTAAGCAGAAAAAATATTAATTTAAAAATATACACACATTCAGGTATTACAATAAACAGGTGATTATTACTTTCCTTGTATACATATAAGGAAAGTATTATGACGGGGTCGAAAATTCAAATTCTAGTTTTCGACGGGAGAGCACGTATCAAGCATTCCTGATCACGAATCGAACATTTTTGAGGTGATGTCTGTGTGTCTGTCAGTGAGCCTATAGAGACGATATCTCACGAACGAATGGAACGATTCGAATGAAATTTGGTATACAAATTACAATTCGTGAATACTGGAAGTCTATTATCATGGTAAATTCAACTATAGTGGACATAGTGCTCCATCAATTAGCATTAAAAATACTAAATTAATGAGTATTATTTCAATCTCATATGTGAGACACCCGTCCTCAGAGCCAATTCATGCGGCGACTCACATATGAGCCACGCAGCTGTTGGTGACATTCGCTACTTACGCACCGGTGAGACACCAGTCTCGAATGGTTTAAGGGTATGACCATCCTGCCAAGAGAGGAGTGCTGTAGGTGGATGACATTCAATTTGAAAATCTTGTATCCATTTAAATGCTTAAATATATGTTTAAATATAAACGTTTTAATGCTTAAATATATGTCTAAATATAAACGTTTAAATGCTTAAATATATGTTTAAATATAAACGTTTTAATGCTTAAATATATGTCTAAATATAAACGTTTAAATGCTTAAATATATGTTTAAATATAAACGTTTTAACGCTTTTAACGTTTAAAACTACAACTATAATTGTGATATCCATTACCGATTTCATTTATTTATTTATATTTCATTTTTATTTTGAGATAATAACTAATTAAAGTTTAAAAAATCTTATATATATATATATATATATATATATATATATATATATATATATATATATATATATATATATATATATATATATATATATATATCAACTGCTAGCAGATTAAGTTGGTTCTAAGCAAAAAAAATATTAATTTAAAAATATACACACATTCAGGTATAAACAGGTGATTATTACTTTCCTTGTATACATATAAGGAAAGTATTGTGACGGGGTCGAAAATTCAAATTCTAGTTTTTGATGGGAGAGCACGTTTCAAGCATCCCTGATCACGAATAGAACATTTTTAAGGTGATGTCTCTGTGTGTGTCAGTGAGACTGTGGAGACGATATCTCACGAACGAATGGAACGATTCGAATGAAATTTGGTATACAAATTACAATTCGTGAATACTGGAAGCCGATTATTTTAAAACACAATCGAATGTTCAGAACCCCCATAAATTTTCGAGTGAAATTTAAAAAAGATCATCAAAAATTCAAAACCTTTAATAAAGTTACACAAATAGATATTTCTTATGTAATTTTTCGTTAGAAAACGATTGAGATGAACTTTAGAACGCTAGCATGAACCGTTCTCGAGATATTGCACATTTTTCAAATAAAGGGATCGAAAAATTCCATAAATTAATAAAAATATTGACTGTTGAGAAACATGTTCACTTTTCATATGTAATATTATGCGATAAATTTGGTGACATTCTCGTGGATCTAGCTCGTTCCATTCATGATAAAAGATACTTTGAGTAATACTTTTGTATTCGAACGCCAGTAGTCATTTATCTGCTATAAGAATAACTTAGTTCTCCGTCCATAACACATGGCGAGATATTGGCGACGTATTTTGCGGAATGCCGCCAACTTGGCGACATTTTTAAATATTGCCAAATCAACCAAAATCTAGCCAAATGGATAAAACTGACGCTAAATCAATGAAAATGACGACTAATTGACGAAAATTTAATATCTTGGAAGGAATATAAGTATCTACAATAAGAATAACCTTTTTTTATTGTAAATGTAATAAATTCATTGCAATATATAAGGAAAGTCATGTGCTGCCCACATCAGATTTTTTATTTATTTTCAAGGTTTATGTTGCTATTGGTGGGGGGTTTACATAGCCTCATTATCGTTTTCAATTTTGGTATATGCATTTGAGCAAAATATGGAACTTAGTGAATAATGTATTGAAAATATCTGTCCTGATGAATTTGAAAAGTTTCTAATATTTTATTTTCTATTTAGAGAATAAAATTTTAATATGTTAAAATATTTAGAAGAATGAATTTATTTAGAAATACATGAATGAAGTACACATGTATCAATTTATGGTCAAACGTAGTTAGATGAAAATAATTCGTGAACGCAATTAGTTTCGATTTTTCTTGAAAACTGTCAAATCAGAAAAAATATTGAAACACTTCGCATCTTTCTTCATCATCACGATGCTTGCTCAAACACTGCATATCAAACTATCAATTGTTTAAAGCACGAAAAAATAGATTCGATGGGTCATTGTCCTTATTCGCTTGATTTAGCACCCAATGATTTTGTCTTGTTCCCAACAACCAGAAATTTAATACGTGGTCAACGATTTAACAGCCCATAAGATGCAGTTGTAGCTTATAAGTCACATGTTTCTGCTATACCAATTTTGGATAGCATGACTGTTTTAAAAATTGGTTTATTGGAATGAAAAAATATATTGATGCTAAAGGAGAAGATTTTAAAAAGCAATAAATCAATTTATTTCCATACAAAAATATGTTGTGTATAATTTTTTTTAAAAACTAGCCTATGTAAATGCACGTATTTGCACAGTCACAGTGTAAAACAATATGCAGGAATTATTACGAAATAATGCACTGAAAAGACCATTATATATCTTTACAGATGAATGTTGCTGTTAATTTACTTAATTCTAGACAAATTAATTACAAGTTTTATTTATTCAGGGATGCTGATAAATGAATTATTTTCTCTGAATATTCAAATATTCGCAAAAATAACAAAATAATTATTTTCTCTGAATATTCAAATATTCATAAAAATAAACAAAAGAATTATTTTATCTAAATATTCAAATATCCATAAAAATAACAAAAGAGTTATTTTCTCTGAATTTTCAAATATTTATATAAATAAACAAAAATGTAGTAGATCTCAGATGTGGATTACTCAGTGCAGAGGGATTTGGCTAGAGCTCCTCTACTACAGGCTGACTTATCAAGCATATTGAAGCCCATAGGGTTCCATACTATAGTTACAGAAATTATAAAATAAGTGTTTAAAATAAATACTTTATATAGAAAAATATGTTTCAATTAGAGTATTGTAGAATTTAGCTCACACAAATATGCTCCAGTGCCTGGTATCTAATTATTTATTAGCCATTGTTTTCTTCTTTTTTCGTTTCTAAGAAAGCGAAATAGCCTAAAACCCTTTCTAGAATGATTAGAGCAGTTCGGTGCAAAACAACCACCTATGATTATTTCAATTATACTTCCTAAAGTGAAAATAGGAATAGAGCTAATGCTAATGGATTGCGCATCCAGCTACGGTGGGCTTCAATATGCTTGATAAGTCAGCTCGTATATAGAGCAGCCTTAGATTTGGCTAGAGCTCCTCTACTACAGACTGACTTATCAAGCATATTGAAGCCCATTGGGTTCAATACTACAGTTACAGAAATTATAAAATAAGTGTTTAAAATAAATACTTTATATAAAAAAAAAACTTCAATTAGAATATTGTAGAACTTAGCTAACACAAGTATGCTCCAGTACCGGGAATGCAATTATTTATTAACCATTGTTTTCTTTTTTCTTCGTTTCTAGGAAAGCGAAATAGCCTAAAACCCTTTCTAGAGTGATTAGAGTAATTCGGTGCAGAACAACCACCCATGATTACTTCAATTATATTTCCTGAAATGAAAATACGAATAGAGCTAATGCTAATGGGTTGCACTTCCAGCTATGGTGGGCTTCAATATGCTTGACGAGTCAGCTCGTACATAGAGGAGCCTTAGATTTGGCTAATACGTCACCTTAAGGCCCTATTTCACGACCGTAATTTGGGGCAACAAATCGTTCTCAAAACAGCTTTAAAACGTTTGTGACGCCACTCCACGCAGCACAGAACGAAAGTGACATCAGTCCAAGAAGCAAATGCGGAAACTTCTCCGCCTTGATTCGTTTCGTAATTTCCTCATAGGAATACGGTTTTAGAGTTCTCTAACTGTAAAGGTCACTTTTAACATCCCAAAGGTTCCGTTTGGATTGAATAATGGTGTTATTAGTCGGGCAATTTTTATTGCCGAACTTCGGCAATTCCGCCCGTCCATCATACTTTAGGCTCCTCCTCTTTACAGGCCTATTCTCTCTAATACAGCTGATTTCATTCCAGAAAGCACTCTTCAGTGTGTTTTTTTGTAAAATTTAAATCTTTTATATCTCAAAAGTGTCTGTAATTTGGTAAAAATTATTTTCATTTTCCTTTTTGCATTTTCAGACTTCAGCAATTTCACCCGACAATAATACGTTAGGCCCCGCCTTTGTAACACGCTCCTCCTCTTCAATGCCGCTGATTCTATTCCAAGAAGTATTCTTTAGTGTTTTTTGCTTAGAATTTGGATCTTTAATATTTCCCAGATGTCTGTAATTTGGTAAAAGTTACATTATTATTTTTCCATCTCCAGACTTTAGCAATTCCGCTCGGAAATGATACTTTAGGTCCCCGCCTTTCTAGCGCCCCCTCCTCTTTAATGCCGCCGATTTCATTCCAAGAAATATTCTTTAATGTTTCTTGCATATAATTTAAATGTTTTATATTTCACA
Organism: Amaurobius ferox; assembly: GCA_951213105.1. Taxonomy (NCBI): domain Eukaryota; kingdom Metazoa; phylum Arthropoda; class Arachnida; order Araneae; family Amaurobiidae; genus Amaurobius; species Amaurobius ferox. Next base: position 74,082,928 of record OX578155.1, read on the forward strand.
GATGTCTGTCATTTGGTAAAGGTTCTATTATTATTTTTTCATCTTCAGACTTCAGCATTTCCTCTCGGTAATAATACTTTAAGCCCCCCCTTTCTAACAGGTCCTTCCTGTCTAATGCCGCCGATTTCAGAAAGCATTTTTTAGTGTGTGTTTTTCGTATAATTTGGATCTTTTATATCCCACAGGTGTCTGTAATTTAGTAGAAGTTCTATTATTTTTTTCCATCTCGAGATTCTAACGCATGCCAAAGCAGTCTATAGGCCATCTTGGTCGCCATTAAAGTATGAAATATAATTACTCAAAATCCCGTCACCTGTGACGTTCGGATTTACGCACTTCTGATTTGTCGAATTTCGCGCAACCGTTCCCTCAACAGCAACATTTTAGGTTTAAACCTAAAATGCAGTGGCTAAATTTTTTGTCTGAGCTGTTTTGCAAACGGTTCTGTTGTCCAAAATACTGTGGTGTGGGCCTTTACTTTCAGTACACTGATTTAATATATAGTCCCTAAAAAGGATTTTTCCTCTACCATAAATAAAGATATATAAAACTTTTCAAAAAAAAAAAATATTTCCTTTAACTTAATTATAATCCAAGTGGGCCGTATTTACCTCTTGTCAGTGAGCTAGCTACCTAAAAACAGCAGCTTACAGAAAGTTCACACCACAGACTATATACAGACCTGCCACTCTCGGTAGTTTCGTGTTCGCGGCGGTTATTAGAGATGGACCTAAACAAGGGTTGGCGATGGTGTGGTTTGGGTCCAAGACGATTTTCAATGTTATAACCCTATTTCGCTCGGCGAAAACTTAGAACACAGCCTAGCGGGGTTTGAGTAAAGTGAAAAAGGATTATTTATTAAGTGTTTAATTCATTTCATAGAAATGGATTGATAAAAGAAAACTGGTTGCGTTACAGGGTATGTAATTTCATTTTATTAAAATTGAAATAATTTTAGTTATCACCATAATGCATACGTGTTCATTATAAGTATACACGTGTTCATAAGTATACACGTGTTCATATAAGTATACCAGCAGCTTACAGAAAGTTCACACCACAGACTATATACAGACCTGCCACTCTCGGTAGTTTCGTGTTCGCGGCGGTTATTAGAGATAGACCTAAACAAGGGTTGGCGATGGTGTGGTTTGGGTCCAAGACGATTTTCAATGTTATAACCCTATTTCGCTCGGCGAAAACTTAGAACACAGCCTAGCGGGGTTTGAGTAAAGTGAAAAAGGATTATTTATTAAGTGTTTAATTCATTTCATAGAAATGGATTGATAAAAGAAAACTGGTTGCGTTACAGGGTATGTAATTTCATTTTATTAAAATTGAAATAATTTTAGTTATCACCATAATGCATACGTGTTCATTATAAGTATACACGTGTTCATAAGTATACACGTGTTCATATAAGTATACATGTGTTCATCATTCGAAATTAGTGCTGTGTTATTACTGCCGGATTAGACTAAATTTTAAGAGGTAGTGGTATAATTAGTAAAAAAATATTTTCCGTATTTTTATAAAATGTGAAATAATTGATATTTGGATAGCTTTTTCTTAGTTGAATATGATATTGTATGTGTATATATTTATGTAAAATTTTTATTAAGTGCCTTATGGTGGAAAATTCACCCCCCCCCCCCCATCAGGTAATTAATGATTGAGTTCCACAACTTCGATAGTGCATTTATGTAAATTTTATATTTACTATATGAAAATTTTTATATTTAAAAAAAAAGTCTATTATCAGTATCCCAGAACAAATTACGATCAACACGCTAGTATACTTTTTAGACTGAAAATATTATATAATATTTCAGTCTTTTGAGTATGTTAGCTTGTACTTTTTTGTGCATTATGTTTTATAGTGAGGCAATGTGTCTATTTTTTAATCTATTTTGTGATTATTTGAATTAAATATATAGCTATGTTTATTTAAATTTACTTAAACTAATGAATATATTTATGTTGCACATTAATGTATTTTTAAATCCTGATCATTTCTATAGTTTCAAAAATTATAAAAGTACAGTCCTCAACATTTTGCTCCCCTCCCGATTTTAAAAAGAAATCGCAAGTGAGCGATAACGCGCCAAATCTGACAGACGCATCGTAGTTCAGTTGGTCCAACTCACGAGCTCTAGTGTCTATGAGACATCCCATGTTAAAAATGTTGCCGTAGGGCCCTATGGGAGTGAACCTTCTGAATATAGTATTCTGTGGTTAACACCATACAATGCTATATTTAGAAGGCGTTCTGATAGGAATCGACATCGAACAATTACACTTTAGCTATCGTCCGGCCACACATTAAGCAGCTATATGCCTTCCGGTTAGTCCATCGAGGTAATATTATATAGAGAGAGCTTAAGGGTTGCAATTATCCTCAAAGATAAAAGCAGGTGTTGTACGGACGAATTTCCCGAGAACGCCTTTTCTCCCCACTGTGACCCTATACATTTCAAAGGCAATTCTGACGGAGGGCGTAGTCGAGAAATATAAATGGTAAAATAATGGTTATGTACTGTTGTAATTACGGCTGCAAGTAAAAGCATGTACAAGGAGGGCTTTACTCTTTTCATGGATAAGATTTGCTTTCATTTATATCTTACAAATATAGTTAAAAAGGAATTGTGCTAGATTTTAGCGTGGTGCATTTCATTTGGCTATTAATTTCATTGCTTTTAATGCTGTATAATTAGAAGTTTTGCTTTATTTTTGGTGTTTGTGATATTGCAAAAGACTTATAATGTCGTTCTAACACTTTAAAAAAACATTTGGAGTACTTTACTGATAGTTATAGAGTTATTTTCGGTATCCTAGTGTGTTTTCCCTTCGAGGTAGAACTTGGCGACGGTTGGCGACTAGCAAGATTGGGTGGCTAGGGAAGAAAAATGGGAGTTTTAGTGAGAGCGTAGCCCCCGTCACTACATGCCTGCCGTATTCTGCGGTTACCAGGCAACACTTGCTGCTCAGTTTCCTCGCTAGGGGACAACCCAAGCGGGCCACGGTTAATAGCACAGTAACGGGGTTAAACGTGTTTTACTTAAGTTCTTTTTTTAACTTTCGCGACTTGTTTAAATTTCGATTGCTTACTGCGTAATTCTTGGTTGTAAATCGTCCAATAAATCTACTGTCACTGCATTTCATGAAATACCTAACCGAGAACCACAACGACAAATCTGGATTAAAGCTATATCAAGAGAAGGTAAGTTTAGATTATTATTTATTATTAAGCGTATCCATATTCTGAAATCAGAAGAGAGAGAGTTGGAGAGCGTGCATTTTTAGTTAATGTCTTGGCCACTTTTAAAATTTTTATTATAGTATAGGAAATATAATGGTAAGATGGGGAAAAGGGGATTTTTCATATGAAATTGATAAAGGCTGTTTTATATGTATATTATGCTACATTCCCAAAGACAGTTAATCATGAACTGAAAAACCGAAATTTTGATTTAAAACTTCCTTTAAAAAACTTTGAATTCTGCCCCTCCCCCAAAACAGCAGATAGGCTGCTCACACAATATAATGGGGAAAATGTTACCAGTTGTATATATGTTTTACTCTCTGGCAGTGTTTCTCATGAAGTGCAATAAAAATATTAAGTATTTTCCTATTATGAAAGTATTTTTCGTAGGGTTGTTTAACCATGGCTGATTGATTTTACTAACAAATTTATGCAATGCAACTGAAACACTTCTACATTAAAACTTCAAAAGTGTCATAGAATTAATTATTTCTATGATCATTTAATAGAAGATTAACATAGTTAAAGTTTGAAGAAAGAGTGTGTGTATTTGTATATACAGGGCTGTAACAGGGGGAGAATAATAGACTTAGCATTAGAGAGGGGCGGGAGGCGGAGGCAGAACGAATTTATATACTCCACCAAATACTTTGGGTTGTAAAAAATTTGTTATATATATATATATATATATAATATAAAATATATATATATAATATAAAATACATATATATATATATATATATATATATATATATATATATATATATGTACGCGTAAGCAGCGCTTAATTTTTTTTTTCCTGTAAAGTGTATGGTGTACATATCTTTCTTTAGGTTAAATAATTATTAGGTAAAAAGAAAACAAGCGAAAAAATAGCAATAAATGAATCAAAATACGTCAATGAAAAAGCAAGAAACGCCTAAAATATTTAATAAGAAAAGTAGCGGCAGCTTGAATCGTACGAATACATACACTGGCGCTCTGCTTTATTTACCCTTTTTTCGCTGAAGAGTGGCCTGCTATCCTTGACCTCTAGCGGTGGCGTTCCTCGTTGCTATGTTGCCGTTTAAACAAAGGAAACGGCGAAAGTCGGCGGGCATGTAGCAACGGGGGCTACGATGAGAGTAAAGACGTGTCGTATGATAAAATTTTACGTTCATAATAAAATATGATAATAGTTTACATTCATTGAAAATATCAGCCAGATTTTACATCATAACTTTTTATATAAATATATATGATATATGAGCATGATCTCATTTCTACTTCAGAGTAAATCGTACTTAATAAGTATTACTAGTTAGCATAGACGCCCATAGGGGATGACAAGGGGACACTTTAAAATCACAAAGGCGGACATCAAACTAGCCGATGTTGTTAATCTTATCCTTGAATCCCTATCACCCCCCCCTTGGATCGGCACTTATAGAATTGATACATTCTATAGAGGTGCCGATGCTGGTTAGAATTAATTTCATATAAACATCTCCATTAAAAGATATATTTTCCCCCGTTCACAAATTAAAAATCAAAGGATGTATCACCAAACTCCCAGTGTTTTCAAGAAGTATTTTGGTATTACACTCTTGTTTCGTTTGGCGTGGTATCCCAGTGGTTAGCACTCGGGAATTGCACTCGGTAGGCCTGGTTTCGATTCCCTCCGCTGCTAAAACTGCCTCCGTGTTCACGCGGAGTACGATCACGTTAAACATGTGGATCAGTAGGTCCTTCCGAGAGGTTGGTGGTAGGGGAAGGAGGATACGGTCCCTGCGGATGCTTCCCCACTAGGTTCCGGTCTAAATTGAGTGGCTCTTCCCGGCCGTCTAAACAGTTACCGTTCTGGTAGGTCGGACTGTCTGGATCTCAACAACAGTAACTCTTGTTTAGTTCTCGAGAAAGAAATATGCCTTGCCCAAAGAAGTATTTGAATCACCGACTTCTTGATCATGCGTTAGGAATCCTATTAAATGAGCAATCTTAACTCTAAAAGAACCTCACATTCTCCTCATCATAATTTAAGTAATAGGCTTCTTGATCTAGAAACAGTTCTACCAATATAAATATTTTTACTTACATCATACATTTTTACTTACATACTTTACATTTCAAATGTAGAAGCATTTAATAAAAAATTAACTCTATTTAAAAGTCATTAAAACTTAATTCTGCACATAGCATTAATTATAATTTTGGTCCTAATGCTTCAGTTGTTTTTAAAATTTTTAGAAATAATTTTGGATAGATTGATTTGCAATTTTTCCTATAAGTTTTTAATATTTAATATGTACAACATTTGATATTTTTATGCCACATTGAGTTAGCCCACTGTAATTGTGCTTACGGAGTCTATGGTGTGTGGGTCTATTTAATTCTGGATGCAAATTTCACAATATGTATTTAAAGCATTTTTCAAACGAATTATTAGCAACCAAATCTCTGAAACTAGTATAATTAAATGCAACTTTAGTATTTTGTGCCATAATATTTTATAATCTTATTTATTTCCTATATATACTTTATAGAAAAACATTTTAAAACAATTTCCAAATTCTATATCGATTAAACATGCAAAAACCTTCCGAACACGTTTTGACAATTTAAGAATCGTGGCTATTTCAATAGAGCCCCTGTTTATGAATTTAGACATAATTTTGTATTTTATTCTGAAATGTCATTTTATAAACAAAAAATATATAAATAAAGTCAAATACTTCATTATTGCAAATATTACATTGTTTTATATTTGACAGTACGCATACAATATATTAAAATAAATTAAATGTAAAAATGACTCAGTCGCATTACGCCTCAAAGCATATATGGATACTGCTAACACAACTTTCAAAGATAAAAGTGGAGAATTCTACATTTTACGCAAGCATGCATACAATTTTTCCATATACTTTTTAATTATTTTTAAATATATTATGCATATTCTTCAATTTGTATACTTGTTATCTATTTCATATCATATTTTATTTGGAATTGCTTTGTAGATCAATTTGTTTTACGAAATTGACTTTATTAACAAAATTATACTTTAGTAATAAAATGTTTTGGTAATAAAATATTCTAATCCTATTTCGTATTTTCCTTCATACATATTCTTTAATATCCTGCAACGTATAACACGTATAACAACTTCCCGTTCCCCCTCATCCTCTAGAAGTTAAAAAAAAAAAAACAGAAGGTACACGACACAGTTTAGGCGATAAATCGCCAAATCATGAGTGCCCTTCTCCTCTTCCAACACTAGCACCTGCTCTATGTTTGACCATGTTTCTAACATGGAGCAGATTGGACCGCGCTCTCTCCATATATATACTAACTCGTTGGGAATCGATGGCAACGTTTTTAACACTAGCGGGCGTAAATTAGAACAACTGAGCTACGATGTAAGCAAAACATGTCTGCCAGATTTGTCGTGTTATCGCTCGCTTGGCAATTTTTACTTTCCTTACAGTATACATAATGCATAAGGAAAGTATTGTAACGGGTTCAAAAATTCGATATCGAGTTTTCGACGGGAAAGCACGTTTCAAGCATTCCTGATCACGAATCAAACATTTTTGAGATTATGTCTGTGTATGTGTGTGTCAGTGAGTCTGTGGAGACGATATTTCACGAACAAATGGAGCGATTCCAATGAAATGTGGTACAAAAATTTCAATCCGTGAATACTGGAAACCTATTGTTTTTAAACGCAGTCGAATGTTCTGAACCCCTCTAAATATTCGAGTGAAATTTTGAAAATATCGTCAAAAAATCAAAACCTCTAATGAAATTACGCAAATAGATATTTCTTATGTAATTTTTCATTAGAAAACAATTGACATAAATTTTAAAATGATAGCATGAGCCTTCTTGAGATATTGCACATTTTTAAAGAAAAATATCAAAAAAAACCTATAAAAATATTTCCTATTGAGAAACATGTTCAATTTTCATATGTAACACCATTCGATAAATTTGGTGGCATCATTCTCATGGATTTAGCTCGTTCTATTTATGGAAAAATATACTTTGAGTAATACTTTTGTAATTGAACGCCAATAGTCTTTTTATTTGCTATAAGAATAACTTATTTCTCCGTACATAACGCTTGGCGATATTTTGGCGACGAATTTGGTGGAATGTCGCCATCTTGGAGACTTTTTAAAATGCTGCTAAATTAACGAAAAACTCGCCAAATGAGTAAAAATGACGCTAAATCAATGAAAATGACGACTAATTGACGAAAATTCAATATCTTGGAAAGAATATAAATATCTACTATAAAAATAATCTACATTTTTTTACTGAGAAGTAGTAAATTCATTGCACTATATAAGGAAAGTCCTGTGCTGCCCACATCAGATTTTTTAACTAATAATACTACACGAATCTTTTATAAATATGGTTACAAACACTTGTATAGAATGGTTAAATTGGTTATGAATCTTCCGATTCCAAATAGAAATAAATTACATAAACAAAAGAACATGAAGATTTTGGTAAGGAAATTTTCTATCAGCAATACATTTCCTTAACCCCCATAACATGCTAAGTAAGAGACATTAAATGAATTTTTGAGGTTTAAACCACGCCCCCTTCATTTCCGTAAGATTTACAAGTGACAAAATTTAAATATGTGCTCGTCTCACTGACGTCAATATCTACAATGGCTTATGAAACATACGACGAAACCTAGACGTCGTTGTATGTCAAGGGGTTAAATAACCCATTTTTGGGTAAAAAATATTTTTCGCAATAGAAGCACTCACAGATGTAGATAGTTGTCTTTCAGAAAAGGCTGCAAATTTATTCTTACCAGCAATACAACCGTTCTAAGCCAATAGATGGCGCTGCTATTAGCGAACTTTCCTCATGGAGAGACCCTTGTTTGGAGCAACCTTCTCCCATTGCTCATCCTGAGAATTAAACACTCAAAAGAACGACACTTGTTATGTTGTTATGTAACTGTTCTTTTGAAAATTTTCTGTTATGTCATGACCTAAAATGTCATCTTAGGAATGACCTAAAATGTCATCTTTTCGTTTATGTAATGAACTACACCGTCAAATTCATTTTCTGTTTCTTTAGTTCGTAATGTATTGAACTCTAAGATTGATATCACTTAATATCACGAGTACTTATCTGATATTATATCCAATTTGCAGATATTTTCCTTTTAATTCGGCAACTTTAAACGTCGTTAGCTCTTCAAAATTTAAAAAAAATCTAAATATCTCGCCAACTGTTTGTTCATCAGTAGATAAATGGAGGTTTTCTTATCTGTTCCGTCGTCCGAAATTCCGTGTCAAAAAACCATTTAATTAATACATTTCAGCATATTCAGATCTTAGCAATTTGTAGGGCGCCATTTCCCAAGAGAAAAAGAAAATAAACTAAAAATAAAGCAAAAATAAAAAATCAGTTCTTTTTTTAAGACTTGTGCCACATTCTAATCATCAGCAGGGTAAGCCACACTTGTGTAGTCGTTTTATACATCACACAAACACACACAGATACAGACAGTTAGACACACATACACAGACGCACCTTGTCGCAGATCCGTTGAAAATACGAGTTCCAATTTTCGAAAGTAAAGCAAAATTTTCTTTGTGCCAAACATTATAGCAAAAGTGAATGGAAAAATAAGAGCTATATTTTCAATGTTATTTTTAAATACGTATTTATTTGGAGAGAAAAATTCATTACAATAAATACCAGCCCTTCCAACCCCCGCACACATTTTGGCACTTTCATCTCCGATCACCTGTATATTTCGTTATTTCCAAAGTCTTCAAACATTTTAATCTAAAATCAATTAATTTTAGTGCTATTTTTCGATAGTTTGACAAGAAGAACGGACAGCGACCACTATTTCGGTATTTGAAATGCAAACTCTATTACTGGTTAAAAATATATTATTACAGCGTATCCCCCGAAATCTTGGGTGGGCCCGAAGGATACAGAATGAGTCTAGATTTCTGAAAAACTAACACGTTTATTCAGAAGCACAACTTAAACTGACACAACATACATTAAAACAAGACTTAAATGCTCCACTAATTTCACAAAATGACTGATATTAATTTCAAAACATTGACAAAAGTAATTTCATAAAACAACCACTACTGTTCTCGAAACATTGACAAAAATCACAATCCAAAGTAGTTCGTTTTACGTCAATTAAACTCCGATTATGTGATGATTTCTTTTGTAGACTCGCAATAGAAACTTTTGGAATTCTCTTATATCACATAGAGTAATCGTTATTTTGAGGTGCTTCTCGAACTTTCGGGAAGTCGCCAAATGCTACCAAATTGGCGATAAATCGCCAAATCACGCAACCTTCTTTCTAGCTTCAACTTTTGGCAAACCTAGACCGACGTCTTGGGAAAGGATGCCTTTACGGTTGTTTTCTCTGTGGTCTTCGAAAGAGACGAATGCAAGGAGGGGGAAAATAGACTCCAGAAGAAAAGGGCAATATTCAAGCAACAATATTCAAAGACTGTATAAAATATTGAATTATAAGATATAATAAAAAAAATCTTCTGCTTTAATTGTAAATCAAAGTAGTTCAAGGAAGGTTGGTTATATATAGGCTTACCATAATATTTTTTTTCTTTATTTTATTAATATTAAATTTGTCTTTTGATATGTTTTAAATCCATTTACCCACATTATTGATTAATGGCTTATTGAAGTCATTTGAAGGCATTGATGGCTTATTGAAGTCATTTGAAGACATTGATGGCTTATTGAAGTCCGGAATTTACAGCAGAATTCAATTGCATTTATTTATTTTGTCTTTCAAAAGACATAGTCATCCGCTGTATAGACGCACGTGTGATTTATCAACCTACATAAGCGCAATACGCGTAACAAGCGTATAAACACGCGTAATAAGCGTATAAACACGCGTAATAAGCGTATAAACACGCGTATAAATAACAAGCGTATAAACAAGCTTTTGCCGGTTAACATTGAATAAATTGTTTCAGCAAATAGAATTTATTTCCAAGAAAAGGAAAATTATGCCTGTTTTTGGAAATAAATTCTAAAAGGAGAAGTATGGAAAATTCTTTCACAATCACTTACTGCCGGTCAACAATGAACAGAAAGTTTCAACAAAGGAAATTTATTTTCAGAAAAGAGAATATTTATGCAAACCTGAAGGACGAAAATTTCTTGCAGGATCATTTATTGCTGTCAACAATGAACGGAAAGTTTTAGCAAATGGAATTTATTCTCAAAGAAGGGAAAATTTATGCAAACCTGAAGGACGGAAAATTCTTGTACGATCACTTACTGCTGGTTAACAATGAACAAAAAGTTTCAGCGAAAGGAATTTGTTTTCAAAGAAGGGAAAATTCATGCAATCCTGAAGGATAAAGAATTCTTTCACGATCATTTACTGCCGTCAGCAATGAACAAAAAGTTTCAGCAAAGGAAATTTGTTTTTAAAAAGTAAAAATTTTTGCAAACCTGAAGGATGGAAAATTCTTTCACAATCACTTACCGTTGGTTTAGAACACAAAATAATGTGACCTAAGTGTTTTTTTCTAACTGGTACAAAACGAGAAACCGGACGGGATTCATGGACACGCTTTTTAAACCTGGACAATACTGGTCAAACCGATACGTATGGTAATCCTAGTTATATACCAATAGAATTCAAATAAAAAATTTAGGATATTTTTTACTGTTCATGTTGCTGTAAGTCAATTTTAGTATGTGTCTCTCCAGCTATGGATGAAGGAATGTTGGAACAAAAAGTTCCAAAATTTTAAATTTGTTTCTCTACTTATGGGTCAATTAAAAGTTGCTTGTAGTGACAATTATAGGCTGGAGACATAAACTTTTTTATAAGTGCTATATGTTTTACATATCTTTTTATAAACAAAGCAATCTATTTAGAGGTAAGGTTCGACAGAGATTAACCAAATATAAAATATAATCTTACGTAGTGAGAAACTTCGGAACAGAAAAATAAAATAAAATGCATGAGATTTAAATGAAAAACCGGAACAAAAGGTCAGGAAGTTTCAATTTGGGAATGTTCAAGAACAAGAGAATTGAATATACTCTGAACGAAAACGGTAACTGAAATTAAACTTTCGAAGCGGATGAGTGAGAAAAATACATTCTTTGAACAGTTTCATTTGAAAAGTTGAAATAAAAAAAAAATGTCGTGATGATAAGAAATGGATTCATCAAAATTAGAACAACGGTTGAGATGGGCAAAAGAAAATATCATCAGCCCTTATAACGTAGGAACAGACTTCAAGGTGGGATTAAATGAAAACATGTACTGTGGTCAGTATATTACTTTCCCTACAGACTCAAATTCCTTTTTTCCCTATCTCCTCTTTAAAAGAGCTGTGTCAGTATCGGTGTGTCAGAACACGAAATGCATCCCTGAGGGTTGAAAAAATTAATGTAATTCAACTACAAATCTTAATCTAAAATACGTTTATTAAATTAATCCTTGGACCTGAAGAAATAGCTTCATAAAATCTTGCTTTATCTTTATTTTTACTTTCCTTATATACATAATGCAATTCGAAATCGAGTTTTCGATGGGAGAGCAAGTTTTAAGTATCCCTGATCACGAATTGATCATTTTTGAGGTGATGTCTGTGTGTGTGTGTGTGTGTGAAAGTATGTGTGTATGTGTGTGTGTGTGTGTCAGTGAGTCTGGGGATACAATATCTCACGAACGAGTGGAGCGATTCGAATGAAATTTGGTACAAAAATCACAATCCATGAATATTGGAAGCCTATTGCTTCAAAACACAATCGAATGTTCAGAACCCTCCTAAATTTTGGAGTGAAATTTTGAAAAAATTATCAAAAAATCAAAACCTTTAATAAAGTTACGCAAATAGACATTTTTTATGTAATTTTTCCTTAGAAAACGATTGATATAAATTTTAGAAGGCTAGAATGAACCTTTCTCGAGATATTGAACATTTTTCAAGTAAATTAATAAAAAAGTCATAAATAAAAAAAAGTATTAACTGTTAAGAAATATGGTCACTTTTCATATGTAATATCATGCGATAAATTTGGTGGCATCATCCTCGTCGATCTAACTCGTTCCATTCACGAGAAGAAATACTTTGAGTAATACTTTTGTATTTGAACGCCAATAGTCATTTAACTGCTGTAAGAATAACTTATTTCTCCGTCCATTACGTTTGGCGAGATTTTGGCGAGGAATTTAGCGGAATATCGCCAACTTGACGACATTTCTAAATGTTGTCAAATTAACGAAAATCTCGCCAAATGGATAAAATTGACGCTAAATCAATGAAAATGACGACTAATTCAAGAAAATTCAATATCTCTGAAAGAATATAAGTAGTTACTATAAGAATAACATTTTTTTTAACTCTAAAAGAAGTAAATTCATTGCATTATATAAAGAAAGTCATGTGTTGCCCACATCAGATTTTTTATTTATTTATTACTTTCCTTATATACATAATGTATAAGGAAAGTATTGTAACGGGATCGAAAATTCAAATTCGAGTTCTCGACGGGAGAGCACGTTTCAGGCATCCCTGATCACGAATCAAACATTTTTGAAGTGATGTCTGTGTGTGTGTCTGTGTGTGTGTGTGTGTGCGTGTGTGTCAGTGAGTCTTTGGAGACGATAACTGACGAACGAATAGACCGCTTCGAACGAAATTTGGTACAAAAATCACAATCCGTAAACACTGGAAGCCTATTGTTTTTAAAGGTAATCGAATGTTCAGACCCCCCCTAAATTTTCGAGTGAAATTTTGAAAAAATCGTCAAAAAATCAAAACCGCTAATAAAGTTACGCAAATAGACATTTCTTATGTAATTTTTCATTAGAAAACGATTAACGTAAATTTTAGAACGCTAACATGAACCGTTCTTGAGATATTGCACATTTTTCCAAAAAATTATCAAAAACTCATATAAAATAAAAAAAATATATTTCCTATTGAGAAACATGTTCACTTTTCATATGTAATATCATGCGATAAATTTGGTGACATCAAATTTACCGCAGAGTTTTTCAAAAAAATTAACAAAATGTCATATAAAATAAAAAAAAATATATTTTCTATTGAGAAACATGTTCACTTTTCATATGTTATGTAATACCATGCGATAAATTTGGTGACATCATTCTCGTGGATTTAGCTCGTTCCACTCATGAGAAAAGATTCTTCGAGTAATACTTTTGTATTTGAACGCCAATAGTCATTTATCTGCTATAAGAATAACTTATTTCTCTGTCAGTAAAGCTGAGATTTTGGCGGAATGTCGCCAACTTGGCGACTTTTTGAAATGTTGTCAAATTAACGAAAATATCGCCAAATGGATGAAAATGACGCTAAATCAATGAAAATGACGACTAATTGTCGAAAATTCAATATCTTGGAAGAAATATAAGTATCCACTATAAGAAAAACCTATTTTTTTACTGTAAAAGTAGTAAATTCATTGCATTATATAATGGAAGTCATGTGTTGCCCAGTGGCGGATTTTGGCCTCTTGTTTGGGGGGGGGGGGGCGATCTGTAGATCGAAATGTTCTCGGAGGTTTGTTCACTTAGGATTTTCTTAACGGCTTCCTATATACGGATATTTGACACTTTTGAAATAACTAGAACAATTTCGGAAGTTTATAGTAAGTTCTTTGCAGCTTATAAAATACGGCCTATCATTTTTTTAAGACCAAAGCAAAACAATGAAGATTGGAAGAAAAAAAATTATGTGACTATATAAGGAAACAACGAAGTCAATGCTCTACAACTTTTGATGCACGGATACTCTAAAAAAACATTTTGGAGCGAAATTGAAGAACTTTAAAAACTTAACAATATAAAAAATGTTTGAAAAAATTTGCACTTTTCATTATTTAATAATTCACAACCAAAAAATGGGAAAAGAGCTGTAAGTTGAAAGAAAAAACTAGTAAAAACTAATTTAGAATAATAAATTTGATCATATAAACATGAGGAGCTCTATCTTAATGATTTTCCATGATCAAATTTATTATTCCAAATTAGTTTTTACGAGTTTTTTCTTTCAACCTCCAGCTTTTTTCCCATTTTTTGATCGTGAATTATTAAATAATGAAAAGAGCAAAATTTTTCAAATATTTTTTGTTTTGTTAAGCGTTTAAAGTTCTTCAATTTCGCTCAAAAAGAGTTTTTCAGGGGTATCTGTGCATCAAAAGTTGTAGGGTATTGAACTTCTTATCCCATTGAAATAACATGGAAGTGATTCCATAATTTTTGCCAGGGGTAGTACCTATAACACTATTCAAATGTAATTGACAATTCAGCTTATTGTCGATCATTATCCCTAACAGCCTTACGGAGTCCATCGCAAAAACCCTGGCGCCGTTAACCTCCCAGGAAGGATCATCATTATAATATCAACTCAAGTCTTCTTGCTTTTTCCTTAGCAAATCGATCTAAAATTGTTACTGATGAAATTGCGATATCATAATGCACATGCAGCAAAGTCAATCCCACTAGCAGATCTTCTCTAATTGTGTTTCAAAGCCATGTCTTCAATCGTTTTAGTGCTGAGAAGCTACCCTCGGCGGTTGCTATAGTAATTGGTAATGTTACAAGAACTTTCAGTAACACGTAGATCACATGGTACACTGCAGGATCACAGTTTTGTAGTGCTTCAAAAGCAGACTTGTGTGCTCTGCCGGTATCGGTATTTTCTCGCATCCATTTGGTTCTCCAGTTAATCACCTCAACTTGAAGTGTACTGTTCATTTCTTCCACTCCCAGTTCGGCTATTCTGTGATACTTCTTGCTTAGCTCTGTCCAAGATGGGAGGAGTGACTCTTTGTCCATGTTGATTTTCGCTAAAAGAGTCGATGGTACTAAATCTTGTAAATATAAAACATCCAGATTTTCCTGTGCGAATCGGTCTTTTAAGTCTTCTTGGACGGAGTTTAACAAAGGCAAGTAAACATTTATTCTGTAATAATCTTCAGGAGTTATGTTAGGAGCAGTTGATCTATGAACTTGGCGTCCAGCAGTACGTGGCATTTTTATTTCAATTCCAAGATCATTACACATTCCCTCAACCTCTGCATATATTCCCGAAATCGGATTCCACATTTTTCTTAAATTCTTATTATCGTAATTGCATCAGAAACAGCATCTCGAGCTTTCTTTTTACTTTTATTATGGGAGCGAGATTTCGTGGATAAACTAAGGGAGGGAGAGCAAGACCACAAAGTATCTCCCTATAATATGTATATATTTTTAATTTTATAATTTATTTGATAAAACGTCGACATTAGTTAGGCGTTTTTGGGGGGGGGGGGGGGCGATCGCCTCGATCGCCCCTCCTGAAATCCGCCACTGGTGTTGCCTACATCAGATTTTTTTTTTTACTTTTGTGTTTATAGTATCAGGCTGAAAGCGTTGCTATAACATGTTGCAATTACATGGTCATGATACTAAAATGAAATCTGTATTCAACTAATGGAGTTACAGATGAGACCATCTTCATGATTCAGCTGAATTAGAAAGCTAATTTTGAGAGGTCATCCCAAATTAAAAATTCAGAACCATGAAACTAGAGAGGCCTGTTTCTTGAAGCTCGGTTGATCGGCGTTAGAAACTTGATCATCGCTAAAATGTGAATGCTTGACAAAAGTAGTAACATCGTTTACGAAAGCTTGTGCAGAGTTTTTTATATCCATCTGTTCGACTGTTTCCGGAGACGACATGATTTTTGGTATTTTCCTGCTGATAATACAGTACTTTTTCTTAAATGTCGTTAGCCTCTTTCGCGATGCCGAGAATTTCATTCCTAAATCAATGGCTTTAGAATAGGGCCGATGCTGTAAATCACAATCATGTACAACGATGCATTTTTGTCTTGTTTCCCGGAATTGTCCGTATGCAAAATCTTGAATGGCTTTTAATTTGTGTCCGCGATCACCCAAAATTTCCAGTTTGTTTTTCCCAATTGTTTAACTGGTGCAGGTTTTTTACTAATTAAAAGCGATGTTGTACAGATCGTAGAGGGCGACATGATCGTTTACTTGTATTTCTCCAATATTTCACTGCAGCTCCCTTATATTCAAAACTTATCTTCGGTATCTGTACATCACCTTCATCAGAACCCAAACTGGCATCAGCACTAATATATTCAGGATCGCTTTCGTCGTCAAGCTCGTAATCAGAGGATTCTTCCTCAATCCCAGCACTTTGCATCGAAGTAACATATTCATGTGTGACTTCATTGATTCTGTTTTTCAGATCTCTTTCTTCTTGGGTAAAAGGAGTTATTTGAAAACCATTTTGAGTATATTCCAGACGAAGCATCCATATTACGTTACATACGTTAATGCTAGTCATTTCGAATTAACGGAGTTCAAAATTACGAAAAAAAAAATAAATAAACAACAATGCGAAATTGCAAATGTAAAAAATATTCAAATTGTTTAAACACACTGTTCTATCAGCCAGTGTAAAAAAAATCATGCAACAAGCTTGCATTCAAACAAACAGTAAAGAGAAATAAACTATAAAAAATGTGGCTGGAAATACGAAATGTGCAGTACTACAGAACAGTAAGCGAATCGAAAAGCAAAGCAAACGAGCCGATGCACTGTTTCCGTACTTTATTCGGGGAATATGACGTATACTGTACGCCAACGTTGGCGCCGACTTCTAGAGAAGGATTACATTTGGCGATGAAAACTATTTTTTTTAATTTTTTATTGTGTCGTTTCTATTGCTATAGGGCCGCTAGTACTTACACAATGTGTTGTGACAGACCAATAATATTCACAGTAATATTTTCATTAAAATCGGTGGGGGTCGGTCGTAAGTCTCATAACCATTTTTTGGGAATTTTAAAAATTCGTAAAAGATTGTGAGGTAGGCGTGGCTTTATCCATACTTAGGCAAATGCTCTCCCACATTAGAAATATTTTATCTTAAAATTAATAATTAAAAATATGGGGCAGTGGAAAATTATTCAGTTAATACTTAGACGAATCACTGTAAGATTGACATAAACTACCATTATCTAATGTTGGATCTATTAAAAGTGGAATATAAGCAGGTCTTTCATGACTTGTCTACTCTTTTAGTATTTACAAACTGGATTCTTATAATAGCTGACCTTCTTATGTGCTAATGACAGTTCCCAAGAATAAATTGAAATATATTACGTTTACGGATTCTTTTCATCTGATTGCGTTTTAGCATGAATTCATGCATAATTTTAATAATTCCACATAACAGAGTTTTGAAATATATAAAACTAATATATAAATTAGAGCCTTTTAAAGTTTATCAGGTTATATAAATGTGTGTGTGTGTATGTGTAATGGTTGATGAGATAGTCCAGCGAAGATACTTTTCAGGTTACAAAATCTACTTCATTAGATGACACTTTTAAAACATAATTTGTTACATTGGGCCGAACTCTCCGTCGGCGTCTATCTCGTAAGAGATCTTAGACCAGTCTGCGTTGGTTCACACAATTTACAGTTATGGTGACGGAATGTCGACATGGGAAACATGCTGTCTTCGCGTTATTATGCTTCAAAAATGCGATGGGGATTAAAATATTAAAAGTATTAATTGTCAGATTAAAAACGGTTCCATAGCCTGGAATGAAAAGTACTTCTCTAGTTGTAGCATAAATAGTCGATTAAGTATATCAATCGGTTTCTCAGGAAAATTATCTTCCTTCGGTAAAATATAAAAAAAGAGGAATCAAACCACCAAAGTCAAGAATGTGGTTGATTCGTTTTTATTTTGATGAAGGGGACCTCAGAAACCGGTTGATGCTGGTTCAACTAAATGCTCATGCCGCAACTAAAAGTGAAATATTTTTAATTTCAGATTATTTAAGATAGCCCGTTCAGGGAAGATTTTATATTATGTGTTTCTACAGTATTATATTACAGTGCTTCATATTATATTGCATTTCATCCCTTTTATCAGCCAGTCTCTAAATTACAACATCATCAAATAAAATAATATTCAGCATTAAGATTCTTTCGATCATTTAATTCATTTAATAAGTCAAAACTTATTAAACGTACGTACAGCACGTAACGAACTTAATCAAAAAAGCGTATATGGCCACAGGAGCCTTATACCCAATGATAGGAAACGGAAATCTAAGTTATCAAAATAAACTCCTAATTTATAAATCGGTCATCCGCCCGGGAATGCTGTATGCAGCACCCGTATGGGGATATGCCTGTAAAACTACTATAGACTTACTAGAGACAAAACAAAACAAAACCCTAAGGATTATAAGGAAAGCTCCCAGATACTTAAGAAACTCGGTAATTAGGAAAGACTTCAAAATAAAAACTGTTATAGCCCAAATTAAAAAGCTAGCGCTTAAATTCTATAAAAATCTGCCATCGGTTCCAAATGAACTACTATTCAATCTGCATGACTATGATCATCGCAAAGCCAAATCACGTAAGAGACCTCGCGCGGTACTTAATATTGAAAATCGGAATTAGGTAAGTCCCAACTTAAATAGTTGATATTAAATTAAAACTCGATCAATGTTTTCTAAAAAATGTTGTTAAACCTTAAACTGCCAAATTGATAGGAAATCCTTAGAACTGCATCAACTCCCCAAAATTACTCAAACTCTAAATGTGCAACAAACTGCCACACTAGGAGCTAAGTCAAATAATAAAAACAGTAAATCAAGAACCTCGAACCTCCAACTATGGGCAAATGAAATAATGTCACTGTATGAAGATAAGAACCACACCTAGAGATTGGAGATTAAAGGCGCTTCGCGCCTGGTGCTCTTTTCTGGACGAAACCCATCTTGCTTTAAACAGTTCAATCCCTATGTCTCAGTAATGATCAGACAGCTATAGCCACCCCGTCCTTCGACTGGTGAGCACCTCTTTTTAGCGTACTGCTCTATCATTGCGATTCTGCAATACTTCAATACGCTACGTTTTGAACCTATGGTTCAGCCTTTACGACAACATGAATGATCAAATCTATGATCTATTAAATGGCATCCCGCTTGAATCTACACCATATAGGATCTTCGAACTTCAACTGCTCGTGAAGGACTTTATGCCAACACCTGATCTAGTTCCTGACCAGATTAGAGACATGGAATGGGTAATAAAATCCATAAATTAAAAGTAATCCATAAAAAATAAAATTGATTTAAGATTCATATTGAAATCTCAGATTTTGTAAGAGAAAAAAAATGACTCTTTCTACACGATATAATATTTTTACTTTCTCTATATACATATTATAATGTATAGGGAAAATATTGTGACGGAGCCGAAATTCCGAGTTCGAGTTTTGAACGGAAGCGCACGTTTCAAGCATCCTTGAACGCAAATCGGCCGTTTGTCTGTGTGTGTGTGTTTTACCGTGAGTCCGTGGAGACAATATCTCTCGAACAAATGAAACTTTACGAGCGAAATTTAGCACAAAATTTACAATCCAAGAATACTGGATGCCTATTGATTTTATACGCAATCGAATATTCACAAGACCCATCCTCCCCCCCTCCCCAAATTTTGAAAAAACAAAAACGAACTTTCAGTAATGTTACGTTAATAATCATTTCTTATATAATTTTTCATTAGAGATTGACATAAATTTATAAATTTTAGAACGCTAGCATGAACCGTGTATGAGATATTGCACTTTAAAAAAATTATCGAAAACAGCTCATGAAATTAAAAAAAAAAAAAAAGGAATTAAGTATTTTGAAATATGTTCACTTTTCATATGTAATATTATTTGATAAACTTGTTAGCATCATTCTCGTTGATCTAATTCGTTCCATTTACGAGAGAAAATATTTTATGTAATGGTTTTGTATTTTGAAGCCCAACAATTCGCCAACAGTCCTTTATATATTAGAAATGTTTTTTCTCCGTTTGCATGTAACGCTTGGCGATAAACTTGGCGAACAAGGGACTAATTTAGCGAAATATCGCCAAGGCTACGAGACGAAAATATCTTTAACATGGCAAAAATAACTAACTATAACGTTCCAAATTGTTAATTCAATTATTAAAATATTTTAATATATGGATATGTTGTGAATTCCATCAGTATCGATAATTGTCAATTTAGAGAAATATAATTTAGTTGTGTTCTTCTAAACAATTTAATAATTTTACACGTTGACATGCAGTATAGCACCAAATGTACAATTAAAAGAAAATAAATGTGTGTGTGTCTTAGATCTTATACATAATTTTTCACTTTGGAAGAAGTAAATATATTGAATTATATAGCGAAAGTTATGTGCTGTTCACATGAAGTTTTTTCTATACATGAAAAATTACATATATGATAATCGATTTACTTAAATGGGCAATTGTATGCTTTAAAAATAGGTCAATGATTATTAACGAGAAAAAGAAGAAAATGAAGTTGCATTTTAATCATTATCAGCGTTTCATTTTAATAAATGCATGAAAACATTCATTATTCTTACGAATATAAACTGGCAATTACCTGGATAATAGAACGATACTCTAATTGCATTTCAAATAAGTGAAAATGTCAGAAACGATGATTGTGTTACTTCAAAGTTCCTGCTCATATAAATTACAGCTTTTATTATAATTAAATACATTGAGGATACTCATTTATTCCACAGGCTAATCTCTGCAATTTTCAAAGTAAATTTATCTAAATAATACTGAGAACACTACCATTATATAGATTCTCTAATTTCTCCAGAGAATTCAGAAAGGCGGAAAAAGTTTGTACGCATCACTTTTACAGAAATAGTGTCATATATAGAAGATTGCTTTAACGAAAACAATCAAGGGAATGTAATTTTTGCCTCTGCATACAGTGATGAATCATGGGAGAGTGTGGCCCTCGGCGATCTTTTCCGAGGACCCCCCTTCCTCCCAAAAAGCCAGTTTAGAGGAAAAATAGTACTTAAAAATAAACACGTTGAATATTGCTGTATACAAATATTGCTATGCTTTTTTTTCATCCATGAGAGTGGTATTAGTTGTCTATGCCGTGCGATATTTTAACACCACATTTAAAAATCTACTAATTACTTTTTGACTATTTTTAGAGTGACTCTGTGTACCATACGACATTTGTACACAACGTTTTAGTAACTAACAAAAATGTTGGTAGTGATTTCCATGTTTCTTTGCAAATATATGGGAAATGGAGAATACAAGACTTTGTTGTATTCATAGTTTAGCGTAATAGTTAAAATAATTACGTGAACTCAATCTATTCTTACCAAAGAACGCAATACTTGGTGGATTTTTTAACCAATACCCCTACAAGCTAACCACTGTGCATTAAGTCTGTTCTTGCTGAGGAACACAATACTTGGCGGATTTGTTAAAAGACTGATCTCAGAAAAAAGTTTTTATTAGAAATAGCAAGAGATATATATTTCCAATTGTCAGTATCCAAGTTTTAAAAAAATAAACATGAGTTTAAGATTAAAATACTCCCAAAAAATTACTTTTTTACTTTCCCTACAATACACGGTAATACATAGGGAAAGATTGTAATCATGTCGAAAATCGCAACTGAAGTTTTCCACGGATCTATACGTTTTAGACCTCTAGAATACGAAAATAACATTTTTAGCGTGACGTCTGTGTGTGTGTTGGTGTTTCTGTCTGTGTGTCTGTTTGTCTGTGTGTATGTCTGTCTGTCTGTGCAGATTTTGTATCCACTCTAACAAAAAAACTAATTGACCCAATTTCATAAAATTTGGTAGGTAAATCACTTGTGGATGAATCTGGTGCTGATTAGTTTTGGGTACGATTTGGGATAAAAGGACCCACCTCTTTTTGCGAAGTGGCCCGCAAAAACCTGTATCCACTCTAGTTGAAAAACTAATGGACCGAATTTCACAAAATTTAGTAGATAAGTCGCTTGTGGTTTACTCTGGTTCTGATCAGATTTTGGTACGCTTTGGAAAAAATAACCTACCTTTTTTTACGAAATGACCAGCAAAAATCGTCAAAATCTGAAGTAAAAACTACGTATGCTTAAATATATCCATTACATGTTTGTTTTATACGTAACGCTTGTTGATCGTCATTCTTGTTTTCATCAACTCATGTTTAACGCTTGTAGATAACGCTTGTTGATCGCAAGGTTCTCCGCCTGAAAGACAGATTTATACGAAGAGAGACGCCTAGAAATGACATGAAAGAGCTCCCCACAAAAAATATACATGGGGCAAAGCCAACTTTCTACTCGAGCTTGGAGCCGTCGGTGTAAATATGTACACCGACGGGTCCAAGAACCTCAGGAAACACGACCATGCGGCGGACAGAAGGAACATCGGCAAAACCCTGCCTAGAATCAAAAGAATCAAAAGCAATCGGAGGAGAAAGAGAAAATCCAGAAAAACCGTCTCTCCTCCTCCGCCAAAAAATAAACTTACGGTGGAGAGGTACAAGAACAAGGTGAATCGGGGGAATGCCGAGATATGAAAACAACGAACCATACGGAGAAGTCCTATAAGCACCGGCGATCCTCAACATAAGAGGTCTCTGGAGGATCAGGAGCTTCCGGAACTGAGGTTGTTTCAGGTCCCCCGCTCAAGCTCCCGCGCAATAGGTCACAATCTTCTCCACAACGGTACGATACCAAAGCTTCAAAAAGCTCCAGTCAGCCCTCCAACCAGAGCCCACAACCCTCCCAAAACCAGAAATAATATCCAAGCATTTAACATGGAGCGATGTAATGTGAGTCGCCTAATTCCAATTACTGGAAATGACCAGCCCCAAATACCTCACATCCTTAACCACAGAAATTAAACCCTCCCCCCCAGCCGAAAACTCGGAAGGCGCGCCAACACGCCAATCCTGGCAAACACCAAGGCCTGGCTCTTGACCGCCGAAACCTTAAGGCGGAGATCCCGAGAACATCTAACACCAACTGGAAAATGCGACACATTACCACCTCAAAGTCCCTGTGGGTCCCACCCATTACAAAAACAACCAGATCATCCGCAAAGGCCTGAAGGCGGCAACCGTCACAATCCACAGTCAAGACACTATTAAAGTAAATAATCCACAAAAGGGGGGCAACCACGGAGCCTTGTGGGTATCCCATGGTTACTCCCCTCACCACCAGGTAAGAATTAACCCGATGAGCGACAGAACGGTTCTGCAGATAGGAATAAACAAAACTTTGAAAAAAGGCAGGGACAGAGTATCCCTCCAAAACCCGTTTTAAAATAAGCCAGTCCATACTATCAAAAGCAGCCTTGACGTCAATAAAATCAACCGCAAAATGGGAAACCCCCTTCGAATCATTGATTACACTGATTAGATCAAAACAAGCATCTTCGCTGCTAACCAGATCTCTAAACCCATACTGATTAGGATGAATAATCTTATGTACAAAGAGCCAGGACCTGAACCGATTGGAGAAGACCCTCTCAACAATCTTGCCCATAATGGGCAATAAACAGATAGGTCTATAGGACCCACAGGAAGACGGGTCCTTACCTGCCTTAAGCAAAAAGAAAATCCGCGCATTCCTGAGGGCCCTGGGAAAATAACCAAACGCAAAAATCTTATAAATATAAACAAAAAATTCTTTGTCATAATAAAACAGGGTCGAGCAGACTCTGTAATCCAATCGGTCACGCCTCGGCGCCTAACTGGGGATCAAATAACTAAACTTACTTCTCTGCAACGGATTTTCCTCTTAAAAATTTCAACCGGATTTAGAACAACTTCAAGCATTTCACTTTACTCCATTACAGGTATTCCCCCCGTTCATCTGGTCATACATAATCTTTATAAGAAATATAACTTCTGGCACCTTAAAACAGATTTATTTCCCCCCCCCCCTTCCCTTCCCGCTCCCTCCCTCTTTGATTACAACTGCCCCCTTTCTGGTATCCCTCCCTCTCTTCGTGTGGTTTCCCTCCCTGTTCATGTGCCCTCCTCCTTTTCTGATATAAATATTTATACCGATGGCTCAAAAATTGACAACCACACTGGACTCTCCGTCTGTATATTCCATGGACAAGAACTCTCTGAGACCTTCACCTTCAAACTCAGTGACGAGAATTCAGTTTTTCAGGCTGAACTCACAGCCATTAAATTTGCTATTCAATGGGCATTGGATCACTCTGCCAAAGTAAATATATTCACGGACAGTTTATCCTCAATTTTGGCCTTCAAATCAATTAAAAATAAATCTCACTTTCTTCATGAAGTGAAACTCCTGGCACATTCGGCTAAACAACAAAACTTAATCAACCTTCAATGGATAAAGGCCCATGCCGGCAACCTTGGTAATGAAACAGCAGACAAACTGGCTAAAGAGGCCACCCTCTCTGGTTCCCCTTTAACTGTCCCTTTCCCTTATTCCCTTTTAACGTCTTACTGTAAAACTAATCTCGTAAAAACTTGGCAAACCCTACTTGATGACTACGTCTCCCCCAGAACTCATGATCCCTCCCGTATATCCCTTTTCCTCCCCTTGGTTAACCCTTCTTTCCAAATTTATAACAAATTTTTAATTTATTTTATTACCGGCCATGGCCCATTCCTCGACTATCTGAAATTCTTTAAATTTAAAAAAACTTCTAACTGCCCCTGTAATTCATTTGGTGATGCAGATCACTATCTTTTCTCCTGTCCCCTTACTAAAGATTTTCATCTAAAAAAACCTTCTCCTTCTTCCCGTGCCGTTTGGTTCACCGGGGTATGTCGACAACCTGCATTGCTTAATAAACTGAAAAACTGCATTCTCCTTGCTAGAGATATCTCTAATCGAGTCCAATAATAATCTGTGAGTGCCTGTTTCTCCCCGGTGATCTCCCTTTGTTCTTGCTGTTCCTGGGTCATTTTTATGTGTTTCCTTTTTATGTGTTTCCTTTTATGTGGTTCCTGTGGCCTTTTTGTATGTATGGTATCATACAGAATTACTTTGCGGTACATCGCACTCCGACTAGATTTTATAGGGCTTCCCTATAATATAGGGATTCCTTGTTTATAGGGATGTTTATAAGGATTCCCTGTTGAATATTGGAATCATTAAACACAATGGAAACCTAAGTAAAATAATCTGCTATTCTATTTAGCTAAAAAGTTTAAAATCGAAAATTGATTACCTTATTATACAGATAACATATTTAAAATCTTAAAAAATACAATATCCTTGATCAACATTTAAATTTTTATTGTACAGATAACATACTTAAAATCTTAAATAATACATCATCCTTACTTTCCTTATTCCTTTAATCTTAAATTAGTAATTAGAAAATGTTCCCCTGTTTATTCTCCCGGCCTCCTTTTTTGTTTTCTTTGTTGTTTGCGGTGGTTTTCTTTTTTGTTGCTTGCTGTGTTTTTTGTGTTTTTGTATTATATGTAAACTTTGTAGTTCTGCTTGACGTTCTGTACTGTCCCCCGTCTGTTTGGGAAACTATTATCCAGCGTCAGCTGTAGATCCCTGTCCTTTGTATTACTTTTTGAATTTTAATAAACTCCTGGTTGCTTGGACCGGGGACCGTGACTGTGGAGGACGGACTCCGCTATTCTAAAATTTTCCCGGCCATCCAAATGGTTTCTCTAAGTCCTCGGACGAGACGGATGGTCTGGGCTTTCGACGACGCCTCGGCGCCATTCCCCTCCCTAAAGATTAACTCTAAGTCCGTCAAATTAACTACAGAAGCATCAACCCCTAAATACCCAAAAGAAAAATCAAAACCATTAAATGTACTACTGGCAGGGAACGAGTGGGAGAGCAACCTCTCCACTTTAATCCTAAAAGAAAGAAGAGGTTCATCAGGAAAATAAGGCAAAAGTTCCCGAGGCAAGGACAGTTTCCCACTGGCCACATTAAAGATGGTCCCAAACTTATCATTAAAATGACCACAAGAATCCTTCCAAGCGTTTATTTTAGCCAAATTAACTGTCTTCCTAAAAACAGCCCTATTCCTAGAATATAGAAGCTTAATACTAAAGACTTCATCAGAAGGGTCCCCCGCGGTCCGGAGACACTTAATCCTCCGAGTCAAGGTGGTCAGAAAGTATCGCAATCTCGCCAGCCCACCAGTTCACCAAGAGCAAGCCTTGTCTTTGCCTACACGCTTTCGCCGAAAGGCGCGGCCAACGGAGATAGATACTCATGACCCCAATCAGATATCTGAAAAACTTTTCCAGCTCAATGACAGAGTCGATTACACAAAGTTCCTTACGAAACGCTGGTAAAAACTTCTTGGCACAAGCCAAGAAACGACAGGCTCCAAAACGGGATTTGAAGAAGTAATCACATCGAGCGGCTAATCCCAGCCCATTGCAATTTTATCCCTTTTTTTCTTATTTTCCTAACGTAATAAATAAAATAAGAAAAGTCATAAAATTTCAGTGGGCTTGTTTAAGCCGTTTTGGAAGAATTGTTTCTCAAACTAGTTATGACTTCAAAATGGCCGCTTCTGTCATTCTAGTGTTAACGTCTATACTCTGTGTAGACAGAGATAGTTTTGGGCGGCACGTGTCAAACCCGGGTTTACTGTGTTCGATTCTATCTCCTTAACCACTGGGCTATCTCTGCCCACATGTGCTGCCTATGTACAAAAATGCTTGATAGTTAAATGCTCAAACTGGGGAAAACTCGCTGAAACCTTGGATGTCCTTGGTGGAGATAGAGAATATATCATTGACCTGCTTCCCAGCGAGGTAACCACACTTTATATATACCAATCCCGTGTTTTCTGTATTCGATCCCATATCCTTAACCACTGGGCTGTGCCGAGCCACACGTTGTGTTCACGTATAAAAACGATTGATAGTTAAATACGCAAACTGGTGTAAACTCGTTGAAACCTTGGACGTGCTTGGTGCAGATGGAGAATATGTCAATGACCTGCATTCCAGTGAGGTAGCACACTTTATATATATAAACCCGTGTTTACTGTGTTCGATTCCATCTCCTATAACCAGTGATCTATCTCGACCAGCATATGGTGTCTAAACATAAACATGCTTGACAGTTAAATACGCAAACTGGGTTAAACTCGTTGAAACCTTGGATGTACTTGGTGGAGATGGAGAATATGTCATTGACATGCATCCCAGTAAGGTAGCACACTTTATATATACCAAACCCGTGTTTACTGTGTTCGATCCCATCTCCTATAACCACTGGTCTATCTCGACTCGCATATGGCGTCTAAGCATAAACATGCATGATAATTAAATACGCAAACTGGGGTAAACTCGTTGAAACCTGGGATGTGCTTGGTGGAGATGAGAATATGTCATTGACCTGCATTCCAGTGAGGTAGCAGACTTTATATACACTTTTGTGAATCCATACAATGTCGATTAGACTTTCTTAAATTATTAGAACATTTAGACAGATCAGATACGTTCTATTGTACCAGATAATTTTGAAATGTAACTTGCTCTAAATTGTCATCAATACATAAATAAGAATAGTAAATAATAAATAATTAACTAATGTGTGGCTCAACTTGACTCTCTCACACCAAACTTCAGTTTGAGACAATCCCCCCACCCATCAATATTGGAAATTTTGCAATGTTCGCAAGAAATGTTCTGAGAGATTTGTAGTCAAAATGCTTAAAATTATAGCACATTACCTTTTATTTTAAAGAGCATAAAAAATCGTTTGATTGATAGCGCGTTGACAATGTACCCTCTCGTGCGGGTAACTCACCTACATCCCCCTGACCATTCGAGGGAAGCTATTGATGTCCCAAGCACAAAACTTATATCCCGGCTATTTGGCATTAAAATGATTGAAACTGTTAAATTTCGCGATCTTTCAGTCATAAATAACACTTTTTATGCATAATGATGTCAAAATTTGCCCTATGCTGCAATATTAAGAAAATATAATCGAATTTCAAAAAATTCTATCAAGTTGCAGATATTTCGTTAGCAAAGCCAGATAGAAAGTTTTGTGAAAATTTCTTAATATTTGGGGCAGCTAGCGTGTGCACACAAAATGGACCACAGACAGAAGACAGACTACAGATGACAGACAGACGGACATTACTCGAAAAATAGACAAAACGTGTTCAGAAGATCCTAAAACATATATTAGCATCACTATCTTGAAATTGAAAATTCTCGTAAAAATAATATTTTATCAATACTACGCATGAGAAAGAACAAATTTAAATATCCCTCGCTTTTTAAAGATAAAAAAATTTGATGTGGGCAGCACATGACTTTCCTTATATAATGCAATGAATTTCTATTTTAACAATTAAAAAAAATGTTATTCTTGTAGTAGATACTTATATACTTTCCAAGATATTGAATTTTTTCAATTAGTCGTCATTTTCATTGATTTAGCGTCATTTTTATACATTTGACGAGATTTTCGTTAACTTGAAATATTTAAAAATGTCGCCAAGTTAGCGACATTCCGCTAAGTTCGTCGCCAAAATTTTGCCAATCGTTATGGACTGAGAAATAAGTTATTCTTACAGCAGATAAATGACTATTGGAGTTCAAATACAAAAGTATTACTCAAAGTATCTTTTCACGTGAATGTAACGAGTTATATCCA
Source organism: Amaurobius ferox (assembly GCA_951213105.1). Classification (NCBI taxonomy): domain Eukaryota; kingdom Metazoa; phylum Arthropoda; class Arachnida; order Araneae; family Amaurobiidae; genus Amaurobius; species Amaurobius ferox. Next base: position 74,111,736 of record OX578155.1, read on the forward strand.
CGAGAATGATGTCACCCAATTTATCGCGTGAACATGTTTCTTAACTGTCAATATTTTTTTTTAATTTATGGGATTTTTTGATAAATTTATTTGAAAAATGTGCAATATCTCGAGAACGGTTCATGCCAGCGTTCTAAAGTTTATGTCAATGGTTTTCTAAAGAAAAGTTACAAAAGAAATGTCTATTTGCGTAACTTTATTAAACCTTTTCATTTTTTGATGATTTTTTAAAAATTCCACTCGAAAATTTAGGGGGGTTCTGATCATTCTATTGTGTTTTAATACAATAGGCTTCCAGTATTCACGGATTGTGGTTTTTGTACCAAATTTCATTCGAATCGCTCCATTGGTTCGAGAGATATCGTCTCCACGGACTCACTGACACATACACACACAGACATCACTTCAAAAATGTTCGATCCGCGATCAGGGATGCTTGAAACGTGCTCTCCCGTCGAAAACTCGAATTTGAATTTTCGACTTACACAATACTTTCCTTACACATTATGTATGTATAAGGATAGTAAAGATAGATTATTTTTTAGTAGATATTTATATTCTTTCCAAGATATTGAATTTTCTTCAATGAGTCGTAATTTTCATTGATTTAGCGTACTTTTTATCCATTTGGCGAGATTTTCGTTAAGAAACATTTAAAAAAGTTCGTTTTAGCAACATTTAAAAAAGTGGCCAAGTTGGATACATTCCACCAAATTCGTCGCCAAAATCTCGCCAAGCGTTATGGACGGAGAAATAAGTTATTCTTACAGCAGATAAATAACTATTAGCGTTCAAACACAAAAGTATTACTCAAACTATCTTTTTCATGAATGGAACGAGCTAGATTCACGAGAATGATGTCACCAAATTTATCGCATGGTATTACATATGAAAGGTGAACATGTTTCTCAATAGGAGATATATATTTTCAGACGATGTATTGAGGGTCGCTGTGGTGCATGCTCATCAATATTAGCGGATATTTATCTATCCAAATATGAAAGAGGTATCCATATATTATCGGAAATACCTTATTTCCGTTATGTTGACGATGTGATGATATTAGGGGGTTATGCAAACACCCCTGACATAGATGTTGCATTCTACCCAAAAGAATTAGACTTAATTGAAAATCCGATCAATGAGGATGGATCGACAGACTTCCTGGATTTGTCAATAAGAAAACACCAACAGTATGGAATTTATACAACCATACGCGACAAGAGAAATTCATACAATAACAAAATTAATAATATTATTGATTGGAATTCAAACCTCACTAAAAATATATTCAGAAATATTATTATTGAATACTTCAGAAGAAACAGAAACTACAGTACTTTTAAAAAAGGACTGCATTTATGAATGTAATAAAATAATAAATGATGCAGTGAAAAGAAATTACCCTAGATATTTTTTACAACATTATTACTATTCCTTTTTCAAAGAAAGAAATTGTGCTTTGTTTGAATCAAAATGAGCATTCTTAATCATATATATATTCATATCTGCGATCCTATCATCATGAAGTCCTTCCGCGCATGTGCGACTTTCCCTTATAAAATGTTATGTTTTCATGCTGGATTGTAGGGTGTATCTCTTCCTTGCTTGGTTCCATCTTTGCTTTTGTGTCCGTTCGGGTGCTTCTGTCTTTGCACATGTGGGAGATTGACCATTGAGTTACATTGGTGCCGTGAGCTTTGCCCAGGGCGTAAAAGCTGCTTTAAGCGGGAAAGGGTGTCGCAATCCACCCCTGCCATTCTATGCAAATCATATGGTCACTCCTGTTCTCGCTTGTTTTTGCTTCTTGTTTACATCCTTATATATATATGTGTCTTTATATTTCACAAAAAAAAATCCATAAATATCAAATTAGTGAGATTTTACATTCTACGGCATAAATATACCTTTAAATCGGTATACAACAATTAAAGTTTATTTAGTCCTTCAGATCTATAATTGTTATATTAGATCCATTTCTGTGACGGATAAAACTGAGTGCAAATGTATATTATTCACAACCCACTTAAAACTGTAAGTCACAGACAATTTATCTCATGAGTGTACAAAAAATAATAATAAAATTTTACTCTAAATAATTTTGAAATGCAGATTTTGGTGGGAAAATTTTACAATTTGCCATTGTTTTTAACGAATTTATTTTAAATATCTATTTCGTAGGATTTAGATGTTTAAAAAGATATAGTGGCTAATATGGATGCAGCATAAAATTACGGAGGAGGTAGGGTTCATGAAGGATTTCCACTTCTTGTTCGGGAGAAAGATGTCACTTCCTATTCAAAAATTTATATTTTCATTTCAACATCTGTTTTTCAGACTTTGCTTTAAGTACAGCTTAGATGAAGACTGATATAGATTAAATATTGAATTCCGGAGGGATTGGTAGGGTTCACTAAGGATTTCCTGGTTTGAATATGTAACTTCTGGTTTGTCCAATAATTCATATGACTGCATGAAATAAGTGTGCTAAAAAGTATAGAAATACTTAATAGTTATTTCGAAATTGAAGTGTACACATCACTTTCCATTGCATAAAGGCTTTTTCATATTTTTTTAATTTTTTGTATTAAAAATTTCAATTTTGCCAAACTTAGACGTAAAAATAATTGTAAAATATATAACTAATTTGAATGAACGATTACACGTACGTAAGTTGCTGGAAATGTAATTGGCCAGGGAATTTTTAAATGCAAAGTGCAATTAATTTTGATATTTGTTTACCATATTTAAATTAGGAAATATTTTTATTTATTTTCCAATAACATTTAAAACTCTTCAATTTAATAATAAAATATTTAAATTAAAATAATTTAAACGTATAAAAGCATTAAAACTTTACCCGTTTTTAAATTTTTAAGAAAATTTACTTGAAACTATCACGTCGTAGAACTCCAAGGGTTCCGCAGAACAAACACATCTTGAAAAACGCTGCATTATCCTACGTGTGTCGAAAAAGCAACATTGCTCCCACAAACTGAAAAGTGTCAAGCAAATTTCCTTAAAATGTTACAAATTTTGCATTTTTAAAATGACAAATATTTTATTATTTCCTCCTTTCAAATAATCTTCAAATTTCGTTACGGATTCTTGTACTATATATGAATTGAATATTATACGGATTTTACACATATATTTTCTACGAAATTAGAATCGTTTTATTCAAGTAATATATTATATGTATGTGTGTCGAACATTTCTTTAACTAATTTCAAACAATCCGTATGCAGTACACAAAGTTTTTATAAATACATGTATTTTAATAGTATTACTTGAAAACCACATTAGTCGGATTGTTATTTGATTTATAAATAATCAAACCAGTTTTTGAAATGCTAGATAAGGTTGAAATACTGGATAAGGTTAACTAGATAGGGTTGCCTAAAATCTCGCCAAGATTTATTTCTCCTCTAGCCGCCTTTGGCGACCAGCCTGTTAGCTACCCTTAAAAATTCTGACCATGGCAAACTCGCTGGCGCGACCTACCAAAAAGGTGTAAGGTAACTGTTTGGACGGTCGGGAAGTGCCACCTAATTTTGACCGGAACCCAGTGGGGGAGGCATCCCCAGGGACCGTACCCTCCTTCCCCTACCACCAACCGCTCGGACGGACTTACGGACCCACATCTTTAATGTGATCGTACTCCGCCTGAACACGGTGGCAGTTTTGGCAGTGGCGGAAATCGAACCCGAGCCTACCGAGTGCAATTCCCGCGCGCTAACTTCCCGCGCGCTAATTTAAATTTTATAATGACCATATGCTAAGCTCTTAATTCCATCATCCTCGTTCCATCGTTTCATCATTCAAAATATCCATAAAATTAAAATATATGCATTTAAAATATCCATAAATTCAAATATCCACTTAAAATATCCATTTAAAAAATCCATATCGTTCCATCAATCATCCATATCGTTCCACCAAATAATAATTCCAAGTACATCACTACAATTCAATCCACCATAATTCAATAAAAATATCCATATAATTAAAATATCCATTTAAAATATCCTGATGTATATGTTACCTGTAATATATGAAATCCCGCATTCTGTAGAATACCTAGGCATTGTATAGAATGCCCAAAATTGGTCGGCAATCTATGAAACGATTAAAATTGCACAGATTTCCTAGGCATTCTATAGAATGCCAAATGACAAACCGGCAAAGTATGAAATACATCTCTGATTCATTTCTTTTTTCATATTTTGTCTAAATAGCATTTGTCATTCTGTAGAATGCCTGGGTATTATATACAATGTCTAGAGAAAGTACCTAAAAATTCTCATATTTCATACTTTATCTAAAAAAGGCCGGTATTCTATAAAATGCTTAGGTATTCTATAGAATGCCGGCATTTCATACATTGCCGGTCACATATACAACACATATGCTAAACTCTTAATTCATTTAAAACTGGAAGCGCGATCTCCGTGGAAAAGGGGAAAACTTCTGCGGGGGGGGGGGGGGGGGATGCAGGTGAAGAACTTCTATAGCGGATAGGAGAGAAATTGAAAATCCTTAGTTCATTAAAATCGTGATCCTGTGGATATTTTTAATTATTTCTTGACCAGATTGGGCTTGTAAGAAAGCCAGGTATTTGCGCTTTCTGAAAATGTAAATTATTAGCCGAAATTATGAGTAGTTTTTACGATGGGAGGATTTAAAAACGAAAGTTGGTTTTATTTAACCGAAAGTGACTTTTGTTTTAAAATTTTTAAAAAATATTAGAAATTGAAATTGATATATTTTTACTCGCAATTGTCTGCTCTTTCCGGTGGTGTGATTTGTTTTTTTCTACGATGTCTAGATCATGGAGAAAAAAGGGCAAAAACCAAAAAACGGTCGATATCGCATAAAACATTAAATAACAAAAGAATAATTAAAATTTTAAAAATCGGTTTTTACGTGTCCCCTCCCCCCCCCCTCCCCCGGAATTCCGATTGCCAAAATTCGTAGCTCTCTGACGAGCGGTCGCTGAACCTATAGTGTATAAAACAGACACACGCACAGACAGACATACATTGCCTTTTATTATTTAAGATGGTTGTCGCAACAGCCGTGGCTGACAATGCGAACACAGACAGACAGCCACGGCTGCGATGAGTTGTGAATATTATGTATAGTTGTGAATTTTAACTTCGAAGTTTACTAGCTACGGCCAGCGAAAGGAATTTTATAAGCCATAAAAACATCACCCTTTGAAATAAAATATTTAAGTATTCTACAATTTTTGAATGAAATTCTAGCACAGAAAGAAAAGGGGGGGGGGGGGGGGGGGTTCTGAAACAACATGAGCCAAATCATTAACTAATTTATTAATTTTAAAGAGAAGTACAAAATTATTCTAAAAAGTACTTGTGAATAAGATTATGAAACCATATAGTATATAACAAAAAATGAAGCAACTAAGTTGCTTTGAGAGCTAAATGAAACAACTTCATAAAAAAAAAAATTAATTTCTGTAAAAAATACCAGAACAAGGCTAATGAAATTTAGAAAATAATGAAAATAATGAAAAGGCAAACAACCGGTTTCGGAAAACTACAAGGACTATTTCATCAATTGCATTAAAATAATTGTTGATTAAACTACTTTTAAAACATCAATGAATAAAAGCTGCAAAATTAAGAAGAATATATCAATAATGTAACTGGTTTCGAAATCTATATAAGCTAACTTCATCAATTAAATTTAAATAATATTCGATCAAATTACTTTAAAAATACCTGTGAATAAAAGACTGCATAGTTAAGAGAAATAAAACAAATATTGAAGGAAAACAGCCATATTTCGAAAGCTATATGAGCTACCTTCGTCACAACTAAATTCACACAATGTTCCATCCAACAACTGAAAAGTATTAACATTTTACTTCTCTTTCTCTTTTTTCAAAGCCAACACGTCAGTCACGCTTATGTACTTTTTGAATTCAACTGACTTGAATTAATACATAGCAATTTAATACCATTTAATTTACATAGTTATTTTCAAGTATTGAGTTTACTACTTTTGAATACTACGTAACATTACTGCTGTGCAGGAAATGATACTATGAAAATCTCTTAATAGCGAGTAACTCATGTTCTAATCAGACGAAAAAAAAAAAAAAAACATTCTTAATTCTTCTAGCTTTTCCATAATGTGGTACAGATATAGTATAATCTCTCTTTAATTCTTGGCGATTTTAGCAGAGATTCTGTTAATCGCTGCTATGATTTGGATAACATTCCATTTTGGCAACCCTTTCCGCGGTTTTTTATTGATCTTTTGTCTTCTTTTGTCGTCCTTTTCCCGACCTTTTGCCGCCAAGGTAAAAATCGCAGCATTCCATTCTGGCAACGTTTATCGCTTCTTTTATCGTATTTTTTCACTCTTTTGTCGTCAAGATAAAACTGGAAAAAAATTCTGATTTTCATGTTGTGCCTAATGAGCCACATACACCTGTTTCACAAACAGCTACGTACGATCTCCGACAGCCAGCGGGACCGGATTCACTGATGTTTTTTAGTGGTTGTGCGTAGCGAGTTAAAGCCTGCAAAAGGTGGCGTAGGCTCATGATTGAATTACTACAGACCAACTGTTGCACAACCGGCGACAAAAGGTTACCATGGTGACCTTACCTTGTTACCTTGTTACCTTTGATGACAAAAGGACGACAAAGATTGACAAAAAACGCGGAGTACTTTGCCAGAATGGACTGTTGCGATTTTCACCTTGGCAGCAAAGGGACGAAAAAGGGCAACAAAAAAGTTGCCAGAATAGAATGTTCTCCAAGTCACAGCAGGAATTGCCAGTATCTCACCTAAAATCGTCCAGAATGAAAAAGGGATTATACTACATCTGTTCACATAATGTATCTATACATAAACTGTCATAATAATACGTATATGTATTTTAAGGTACTGTATAAAAACCTTACATATACTATATAAATACAAACAGAAATCTTTTCGATAATGTTCGACACGCATTCAGGGGCTCTTGAAAAGTACTTTTCTTGCCAAAATCTTATGAGAAGTGATCCGAGAAGTCTATAGTCAAAATGCTTACAATTATAGCATATTTCCCTTTATTTTAAAGGGCTTGAAAATAATATTTCGATTGATACCAAGTTTGACAAAGTAGCCCCTCGTGTGGGTAACTAACCCCCCCCCCCCCACACACACACACACCCGCCCAACTAATGATGTCGCAAGCACAAATTTATATCGCGGCTATTACTTTCCTTAGATACATAATGTATAAGGAAAGTATTGTGACGGGGTCGAAAATTCGAATTCAAGTTTTCAACGGGAGAGCACGTTTCAAGCATCCCTGATTACAAATCGAACCTTTTTGAAGTGAAGTCTGTGTGTGTGAAAGTATGTGTGTGTGTGTGTGTGTGTGTGTGTGTGTCAGTGAGTCTGTGGAGACGATAACTGACGAAAAAAATGGACCTAATTGAACGAAATTTGGTACAAAAATTACAATCCGTAAACACTGGAAGCCTATTGTTTTTCTAGGCAATCGAATGTTCAGAACTCCCCTAAATTTTCGAGTGAAATTTTGATAAAATCGTGAAAAAATCAAAACCGCTAATATAGTTATGCAAATAGACATTTCTTATGTAATTTTTCATTAGAAAAGGATTGACATAAATTGTAGAACGCTAACATGAACCGTTCTCGATATATTGCACATTTTTCAAAAAAAATTTCAAAAAGCCATATAAAATAAAAAAAATTATTTCCTATTGAGAAACATGTTCACTTTTCATATGTAACACTATGCGATAAATTTGATGACATCATACTCGTGGATCTAGCTCGTTCCATTCATGGAAAAAGATACTTTGAGTAATACTTTTGTATTTGAATGCCAATGTGTTTGTCTGTCTGATTTATCTGCTGTAAGAATATCTTATTTTCCCGTCACGCTTGGCGAGATTCAGGCGACGAATTTTGTGGAATGTCGCCAACTTGGCGACTTTCTTAAATGTTACTAAATTAACGAAAAAGTCGCCAAATGGATAAAAATGTCACTAAATCAATAAAAATGACGACGAATGAAGAAAATTCAATCTCTTCGAAGGAAAATAAATATCTACTATAAAAATAATCTATTTTTTTTTACTGTAAAAGTAGTAAATTCATTGCATTATATAAGGAAAGTCATGCGCTGCCCACATTAGATTTTTTGTCATTATAATGATTGTGACTGTTAAGTTTCGGGACCTTGAGTCATAAATATGTAACACGTTTTATGCATAATTATGTCAAATTTATGCCCTGTGCTATAATATTAAGAAAATATAATCGAATTTCAAAAAATTCTATAGTTCTATTTCTAGATATTTCGTTAGCAAAGCCGGATAAAAAGTTTAGTGAAAATTTCTTAATATTTGTGGCAGCTATCGTGTGCACACGAAATGGACCACAGACAGAAGACAGACTACAGATGACAGACAGACGGACATTGCTCGAAAAATAGCCAAAACGTGTTCAGGAGATCGTCTAAGCATATATTAGCATCAATATCTTGAAATTGAAAGTTCTTGTAAAAATAATATTTTGTCAATACTACGCATGAGAAAGTACAAATAAAAACATCCCTCGCTTTTTAAAGACAAAAATAACGAGCTTCATTTTTATTAATCGCCGTCTCCGTAATTCCGACGACTTCATAGAAATACTCCAAAGAACTCAAGTGAAGTATTTTTTAAACCAAAGCACATTTTATGAATAATTTGATATAAAAACATTTCTGGCAGTTAAGTTAAGATGATTTTTTTTATAAAGTTTTGAATAACTTATATGTCTATGGAAAACAAAAATTCTAGAGGCAATTCTACATGTTTTGCTTAAGGAACTGAAATTCTTAGCCTACTATTATTTATTCAAATAAGAAAAAAAAAATTATGTGACCTGACGACTGTGCGGCATTTAAAACAATTTTCTTACATGCATAAGAATTTTTCCAATGCAAATGTGTCTTTTAAAGGAAATTTTAGCTGCGGCTCAACATTTCAATTCGTTAGTATTTCATGTGTTGCACCTCCAAGCATAGCGAAAAATTGCTAAAATGGCAAAATTTTCAATGTCTGTTTTTATTAACATATATAGCAAAAGCATGTAAAAGAATACTCGACTCTCTCATACCAGAATCCAGTTTGAGTCAACTCCCCCCCCCCCCTCAATTCTGCAAATTTTGCAAGAAATGTTCTGAGAAATCTGTAGACAAAATGCTTACAATTATAGCATATTACCTTTTATTTTAAAGGGCTTAAAAAAGTCTTTCGATTGATACCAAGTTGATAATGTACCCTCTCGTGAAAGTAACTTACCCCCACCCCCCCTCACCACCCGAGGGAGGCTAATGATGTCCCAATCACAAAAACTATATCCCGGCCATTAGTCATTAAAATGATTGAAACTGTTAAATTTTGTGATCTTTCAGTCATAAATAACACGTTTTATGTACAACTATGTCGAATTTATGCCCTGTGCTGTAACATTAAGTAAATATAATCGAATTTCAAAAAATTACATCAAGTTCCAGATATTTCGTTAGCAAAGCCGGATAAAAAGTTTAGTGAAAATTTCTTAATATTTGTGTGCACACGAAATGGACCACAGACAGAGGGACATTGCTCGAAAAATAGTCAAAAGGTGTTCAGGTGATCTAAACATATATTAGCATCAATATCTTGAAATTGAAAGTTCTTGTAAAAATAATATTTGTCAATACTACGCATGAGAAAGTACAAATAAAAACATCCCTCGCTTTTTAAAGACAAAAATAACAAACGTCATATTTATTAATCGCCGTCTCCGTAATTTGGACGATTTCATAGAAATACTCCAAAGAACTCAAGTAATGTATTTTTAAACCAAAACATACTTTATGAATAATTTAATATTAAAATATTTCTGGCAGTTAAGTTAAGATGATTTTTTTTATAATGTTTTGAATAACTTATATGTCTATGGAAAACAAAAATTCTAGAGGCAATTCTACATGTTTTGCTTAAGGAACTGAAATTCCTAGCCTACAATTACTTGTTCAAATAAGAAAAAAAAATATGTGATCTGACGACTGTGCGGCATTTAAAACAATTTTCTTATATCCATAAAAATTTTTCCAATGCAAATGTGGCTTTTAAAGGAAATTTTAGCTGCGGCAGTAGAAGAGAAATGACAGTTGAGGGGCCGCAGGCGCAGCGACTGCGCCTGGAGGAGGAGGGTCCCTCTTTGGGAGGATCCTCTTTTGAGTGGACCCTCTTTGGAGTGTCTTCCCTCTTTTGAGAGGAAGCTTCCCTCCTTGGAGGGTCTTTAGACCCCCAGGAGGACCCTCTCTTGAGACCCCCAGGAGGATGCCTCTCTTGAGAGGATCCTCTTTGGGAGGATGCCCCCCTCCCCTCTTTTGGAAGTTTGGTGATGCCTCTTTTGAGAGGAAACCTCTTTCCTAGTATTGCGAAAGAGGGCAATTGCGAAGTCTTTCACGGAGGCATGATGACTCATACGGAGTGAGTTTCACTCCGAGTCTTGAGAGGGAATGTCACAATCGCTGACTGACCCTTGACCTGAGGAAGTGGTTTCAAGGGATTTCGCAATCACATAATCTGGAAATGACGTGTCGCGCCTTGGAGCTCCTTAGCACACGTCCTCCCTCTCTGCTGTCTGGAAATAAAGTGAAAGATCTTATCAACGTGACGTAGTTAAAGCGCCCTCTGGCGAATTTTGATGAAGTGCTGCCATCTATCGGCATTTTTTTCCCAAAAGAATTTAATGTTTCACTGGTCAGGAGCTGGATTCGAACTTGGGCCCAGCCGATTAGAAGCCGAGCGTCTTACCGTCGTGCCAAAGCACCCGTGCTTTATAGGAAGTTATCTTCGAAGTGTACCTTATCAGTGGAAGCTAGATTATTTTTCAAAGTTCATTCGAATCGCTCGGTGAATAGCGATGCACTTTATAAAGGGTGCGTTTTAAAACAGAATGCTACGGAGTGAATATAAAATTGTGCATTATAATACAATGATTTTTTTTTTAAAAACAAATGTATACACAAACTTTAAAAACACGAATGTAATAATTAGCTAAAATTGTATTCAGTGGATTTTTTTTTTTTTTTTTAAATAAATCTAACTATCAATACGATTTTTATAATAATAACGAAATGATTTCGAATGTTTAAAAACAAATTGATTACGGATTTCCAGTGCACACACAAATTGTGTTCAGTGAACACAAAATATGTATTCAGTGATATATAGCAATGTGGATTTTTTTTTTTTTTTTAAATAAATCTAACTATCAATACGATTTTTATAATAATAACGAAATGATTTCGAATGTTTAAAAACAAATTGATTACGGATTTCCAATGAACACACAAATTGTGTTCAGTGAATACCATTCAACCATTTTAAGTGTTGTGTATCTAAAAACAAATTTATACACAAACTTTAAAATCATGAATGTAATACATAGCTGAAATTATGTTTTATGAATAGCATTCGACCCTTTTAAGTGTTGTTCATCTAAAAACAAATGTATACACAAACTTTAAAATAGCGCATTTAGTTAAAATGAAGTGAACAAGATTTCACCATTCTAAGTGTGTGTGTGTGTGATTTTTAAAAAATAAATCTAACAACGTATATGACTATTATAATAACGAAATGATTTCAAAGGTTTAAAAACATAATAGATTTCCAATGAACACACAAAAATTATGTTGAGTGGACACATAAATTGTGTTAAGTGGACACATAAATTGTGTTAAGTGAATAGGATTCAACCCTTTGTGTGTTGTGTATCTAAAAATTAATGTATTACTACATTGTACTTAGGCATTTTCAAAAATGATGCGACAAGCTACTCACTCCGCACAATCTGAAAAGAAAGTTTCCACTAGAAAATACATCTTATTTCGAACTGTTACATATATACTAATATTTAATCACTAATATTTAATTAACTGCATTAAATAATACACATAGTTAGTTAAAATTGCAATGACGACCCAAAGATTGAGAATATATGTAAATAAAACACATCAGAGAAGTAGATATGAATTATGTTCGAAAATAAAACTATTCAAATTCTAGCCATTTCTAGAAGGCCATCGAATGTTCCAGCTTATCGGAAATCATGTGCTTCTGACTTTTCGGAGGACGCTGTTTGTTTAGCACAAAGCAAAGGTCCCCTCGGAAAAGGGTATAAAATGCGGTCCTTATCGAGCTATGGTCAACTGCTCTTTTTTCAGCCAGTACTTTTGCTTTTGAATTAAATACGATAACGAGATTATTTACGATGTCTTCCTCCCGTGCATTTGAAGTAAGTAAAATTTTGATTTTCATTATTTTATGATTTATTATATGTGACTTAACGATTAGCACTTGAATTTTATATTAATTATTTTTTTTTTATGGATTTTCAGTTCGACTTCGGCATCCCAGTTGAGGAGATGGACTTAATTTGTGCAAACAATCCCACGACCAAAGACGATATAAATCAGGTGAGTTATTTTAATAATTTTTTTTAATTGAAAAATGTATTTGTTTTAATTTTACGCATTTGTGAAAATACTGTTCAATACAGTTTGAAATTAAACACAACAATTGAATTAAACCTTGAAAAATATAAACATTTACGCTCCATCTGAGCGAAGCCACCGCTGACTTTATTAAAACATTTAATAGGACCCACACATATTTTTTTAATGTTTCACATATTGAACCATTCAGTTTAATTGTACTTTGAAAAATATGAAGCTATTTCCATCGGAGTGAAATCATTTTTTTTTAGTGATAGATTTGTGTGGACTTCCAAAAATTATATCTTTCAACTATAATTTTTTATATCAACATTTTAGTATGTGGTTTTAATAACACTTTTAAATTTAAATAAATAATGAGTTTAACACATAACTTAAAATAAAACTAAGAATGAAGCAACGTTTAAAGAAAAAACATTTTTAATAATACATAGATTTTTACAAAAGTAATATTCTACTAACTTGTATTTCACATATGGAACAGCGCAATCATCGCTGTATAATAGTCCTTTACGGTGAGACTTTTAAAAAATTCAGGTGAAACATTGTTTTCATTTATTTCACAAAACTCTCGAGCAATTTCTTGAATGTTTATCATTAAAAGTTCGTGATCGACTAGTTCATAATCCACAAATTGCATATGAGTGGATAGCGTGCAGCACTTGTGTTTCAAATCGGTACACCCGTGACTTTTGCATGTTTCGCGTTGATATAATTTATACAACTCTGCACATAAATTTTTATGTACACATTGCATTAAAGTACGTTTTAATTCATAGGGTGGCAAAGTCGGTAGTGCTTCGACAGGTTTTTGATACTTCACAATACAATTGGGTAGGATATTTGTCAGTAACTGATCCAAAACACATTTAGTAACATCTTGACTAATGTACTGAAGAGTATGAAAATTATCCTGATTTAATAAGATTAATTTCTTTTTGAACTGTCCAGTGCAAGGTGGTAATTGTTGTAAATATAGATTGCTTTCACACACACAAACTAAGAGTTCGTTATTAATTGTGAAAGATGAATTTTCACTGTCCATATTTGAAATGCGTTTTAAAAATACACTCCACGTATTAGGCGTGAGTGTTACTCCATGAGGGGTAGGCACGATAACATCAGAAGCATTCATCCTGTAGACACGAAAGTGTACTTTCACATTTCCTCGAAAATGTTGCACGGTAACGTAAATGTTACAGCCCAAATGGTACCGGAACTTTTCAGATGAGGATAATTCTATCGAAACCGATCCACTTTGAGAAGTAGCATAGTTCAGAGCCGACGACACCAAATCACTTTGCGAATCTGTAGTAGGTATAGATGGAGTATGCATATGGCTCCAATCGATTTCAGGTATAGGCGAAAGCGCTGCAGGCGGGACATACATTGGAAACTCACACTTGCGTTTCTGTACAGGCGTTTTAGGTAGAATTTTTCTAAATGTTAGACTTATTCTAGCTTCTGAGACTTCGGGTTCCGCAGCAATTCCGTGAGAATAGAATTTGTTGGTTGGCACATGGCATAAAGCGATCCGTGCTGAATACTTAGAGGAGATTGTCCTTTTCTTTCGAAAATGATGGATCTCGTAGCACCGAAACTGAGAGTCGCTATAGGTGTTTTAGAGCATAGGGAGAATTCATTGTCCTTGTGTTGTCCTATTTTAACATGTCCATCCACATAGTGGTTTACTAACACAAAATTGTAGCTGCATCCCATATGTTCTTCCACACTTGATTTTATCTCCGATAAGAGAGGTGTCCATCCCTCAGAACTGTTTCCAGCGTCTCCAAACGCATATACTTTTTGAGCTGGTTGGTATGGATGACAATGCACCACCCCTTGTGATTGTTGAAAGGGCAGACTTTTCAACTCTTGAAAAATTAAATCGGCTACATTTACCGAATAAAATTCGCGAATATATTCTACATTCAACTTCTCGCGTTTAAAAAAGATAGACATTTTTAAAAATAAGCAACGACAACCTTCTAGGAGAACAAACGTTGAATGAATGAGCTCTTATCTAAATAATATCCCTTATCGTAACATTTCTTATCGTATCACGTGATGTATCACATGATATTTCTTATCGCATCATGTCACATGATATTCCTTATCGCATCACATGACACATGATATTCCTTATCGTATCACGTGCTTCCACGTATGGAATCACGTGACATCTTGTTAGCGAATCACAAGGTTCCACGTATGGAATCACGTGACAAACCAGATAAGGTTTCCGCCCACTATACATGCTACGGGGAGCTCACTTTGACTCGAGACTTGCGCTAGGAAAGACGTCCTTTTAATTTGCTCCTCTCTATATCGACAAACGAATTTACCACAATGATGGTTGTTTCAAAAGTGAGTTCAAAATGTTTTCGAATTAAAAATAAAGATACATTCTGTTATCATTCATAACACAAGAACTTTTAAAATGTATTGCTATGAAGCTAATTTTTGTACAACACAAAAATTAGCTTCATACACATTTCACTCTTTTACATGTTCTGTGTTTTTAATATTTAGGATATGACTGTGAAAGCTGGTGTATTGCCTGCGGCAACACCCCTTGTGGAAGCTTCTGTTACACCCCTTGAGAAAGTTAATGTACTGCCTGTGGCACCACCCCTTGTGGAAGCCAATGCAATGCCTGTCGTGGTGGGAGAGGCCGGAGCTAGTGGAGTTCACGTAAGTTATTTTATTTCATCTTTTGGTGGAGATAGGGAAAATCGGCTGTTTTGGGGAGTATAGGATTGTATCGTATATATTTCGCATTTCAGAATTTTAAAAATAAACAGCTGATTCAATATCTACCTCATTTTTAGATTACGTTTAGATAGTTAGAAGTTTGAAGCAGATGCTAATGTTGGACTTTTGTCTGTTTTACAGATGTGTCCCACCTGCCACAAAGTCTTCACTGCGAAGCGTAATTTGGTTCAGCACATCAAGACTCACACTGGAGAAAGAGGTTTTTCTTGTGAGATCTGTGACAAGTCATTTTTAAGAAAAAGTGATTTAAATCGCCATACCAAAACCCACACCAATTCTAAGTCACTCCAATGCAACATTTGTAATAAAACGTTCACGAGGGAAGATAATTTAAACGCACACAGGAAAATACATACACAGATAAAGGCATATCCCTGTTCCTTTTGTGAGAACACCTTTACGAGAAAGGGGGATCTAGCACAGCATGTGCGAATTATGCATAAAACTCCTGCCCCTGTTGGATTGAAACGCAAGATCACTGATGTGGCTTCCGCTTCTAGGAAGCGTGTGAAACGTAGTAATAGGGCTTTGGGGGTATTCTTAACAGAAACATTGGAACCCTCCGAAGAAAATTGCCACGATTTACTACTATCCCTGGAAGAAATGAAGCCGCACATGGTAAATCTTATCCTGGCAGAGTTGAATACGCGCCAAATTAAATGGTATGCCATTCTAAATGTCAGGATGAGTCGAATCAATTCTGATGGGGAGGAGGAGTTTGCTACACCGCATTTTCGCACAAAGTGTGCAATATCACTTCAAGAGTTTAACGTTGAGGAGCATGTGAAGCAAGGTATTCAAAAAATTTTGAATTCTGTGAAAGAGTTTCACCAGCTCGGATCCGGATGGACCTTGGATCGAGTATTGAATATGGATGTCTATATCGGGTCCTATCGTCCATTGCGTCCGTCCAGCTTCATTCCGTTACCTCCCAAAATAATGGCAAAGAAGGCAGTTCTGAACATACAGAACGAAGATCAAAAGTGCTTCGTGTGGTGTCTCATCGCACACTGGAAGAATTTAGACTCGTCTGCTACTCCAAAGCGTGTGAGTCACTACTTGCCATTTGAAGGGGAGGTGAATCTGGGAAACGTGGCGTGTCCAGTGGCAGTGTGCAAGATCCCAATTCTCGAGAGGCTGAATGATTGTCGCATTAATGTGTTCGGATATGAAAAGGGGGAAGTTTTCCCCCTCCAAATATCTGAGCGGGAGGATTCCGACGTTGTTAATTTACTTTTAATCAGCGACGGGGTCCAACAACATTATTGCCTTATACGCAATTTTTCACGCCTTCTCGGGGATGTGTCAGCTCATGATGGAGAAAGTTACACATGCTACCGATGTCTCCACAGATTCTGCCGTGAAGATCTTCTCCAGAAGCATACACCATTTTGTAAAGAGCATGCTCCTCAGCGGGTTTCGATGCCAAGTCCTGACAAAAGTCTTTTAAAGTTTAATATGGAGCACTACCAGCATCCATTACCGTTTGTATTGTATGCAGATTTCGAAGCGCTTCTGGTGAAGCTAAACAGTAGTGAACCCTCTCGTGAGAATGCCTTTACAGAGAAGATGGCTGTTCACGAACCCTGTGGATATGCTTACGTAGTGATCGATCCGCAGGGTAAGTGCCTCAAAGACCCCAAGGTGTACCGAGGCACTGAAGCAGTCATTAACTTTATAGAAGATGTCTTGCGAGAGAAGGATGAATTGATCCCCAAGATCAAGGCCAACAGGCCAATGAGGCTCACCAGGAGTGAGGCAATTGCATTCAATCAGAGCATAGAGTGCTATTTATGCAAGAAGCCCTTCAAACATGATGGGGTGAAGTATGTAGGGAAATGTAGAGACCACGACCATGTGAGTGGTGCATATCGAGGAGCACTCCATGTGGCGTGCAATCTAAGATTTCGTCTCCCTACTACTATTCCGGTAGTGTTCCACAACTTGAAAAATTATGATGGTCACCACCTGATGTCGGGGCTTGGCAAATTAAAAGATTATGAAATTACACCCATTGCAGTAAACATGGAGAAGTACATTTCGTTTACCCTTCAGAAGAAAGGCGAGGGTGTGAGGCTGCATTTTATTGACAGTCTTCAATTTTTAAACACCTCCTTGGAAAAATTGGTAGCCAATCTACCCAAGGACAAATTCACAATTACGTCAACAGCTATACCACTCAATACAGATCTGCTGCTACGTAAGGGGGTGTACCCATACGAGTACATGGACTCGTATGGAAAATTTGAAGACCAGATGCTACCTCCACCTTCGGCCTTTTACAGTACATTGACAGATGAAGACATATGTGAGGAGGAGTACAAACATGCTCAGAATGTATGGAGGACATTCAATCTGAAGAATCTTGGGGAGTATCACGATTTATACGTCAAAACGGATGTCCTTCTGCTGGCCGACGTATTTGAGCATTTCAGAAAACTGTGTATGACATACTATGGTCTAGATTGCGCTCACCTGATGACTGCACCGGGGCTGGCGTGGCAGGCCTCCCTGAAGATGGTAGAACAACCCTTGGACCTCCTAACCGACATTGATATGCATCTTTTCGTTGAAAGGGGGATTCGAGGGGGAATATCTGTCATCACCAAACGGTGGGCGCGGGCAAACAGCCCATACATGACCGAGTATGATCATACAGAGCCCACCCGGTATTTGATGTATTTAGACGCCAACAACTTGTACGGGTGGGCCATGTCTCAGCCCCTGCCTTATGGGAATTTTGAGTGGGTGTCACCATCCATAGCAAGTCAAGAATGGATTATGAGTCTCCCCAGCGATGGAACAGATGGGTACATATTAGAGGTGGATTTAGATTACCCATCTGAATTACACGACCTTCATAATGATTATCCACTAGCCCCGGAAAAGCTGAAGATCTGTGAAGATATGATTTCTCCATACACGGTAGAAGTTATGAAATCCCTTAAGATGTCTCGGTTCCAGAGTCAGGAAAAGTTAACCCCTAATCTTAACAATAAAAAAAACTACATAGTACATTTTCAAAATTTAAAGTATTATCTGGAATTGGGACTTAAATTAAAAACCACCCATAAAATTTTAAAATTTAAACAACGAGCCTGGTTGAAGCCCTACGTTGACTTCAACACTGAACATCGCAAAAGGGCCCAATCAGGCTTCGAAAAAGATTTTTTTAAGTTAATGAATAATGCCGTGTATGGGAAATGCATGGAGAATTTAAGAAACCGGGTGAAGATTGATCTTGTGAAGGACGAGAAACGTGGGGAGAAACTTATGGCGGCACCTACATTTAAATCTTTCAAAATTTTTAATGAAGATTTGGTAGGGGTCGAGAGACTGTACAATAACATCTTGCTGAATAGGCCCATATACGTCGGTTTCGCCATTCTGGAGCTTAGTAAACTCCTCATGTACAGATTCCATTATGGATATGTAAAGAATAAATATGGATCAAATGCAACACTTTTGTTTACCGACACCGACTCTCTCACTTATGAGGTCGAGTGTCGGGATTTTTACAAAGACATAGAAGAAAGCGCCCACCTTTTTGACACATCAGATTATCCGACAGATCATTCCGCCCACAATGTGTCAAACAAAAAGAGGATAGGGTGTTTTAAGGACGAGTTGAATGGAACACCTGGACTTGAGTTTGTGGGGCTCAGGTCCAAAATGTATTCTCTCCTCTCCACACAGGGGGAAAAGAAGACGGCTAAAGGTGTTTCCAAAACATTTGTAAAGAAGCATGTAAAACATCAACATTATGTAAAATGTTTAAAAGATGTACAATGCACAAAATCTTTTCAACATCGTATAGGGAGTGAATGTCACCGTTTGTATACACTTAAACAAAGTAAGGTGGCACTCTCCCCATACGATGACAAACGCTACGTATTGGAAGATGGCATTCACACGTATGCACATGGACACTGGAAGATATCCAAGGAATAGCCACTCCATTCTTTTTTTTCAACATTCAAGACTATTCCAAGATTTTTACATTTCTATTCAAGAACTTTCCGCGACTTTTTCACGTTTTTATTCAACAACTTTTCACTTTTTTTAACACAAGAACTTTCCACGATTTTTTAAAACAAGTCCTTTTTCAAGATTCAAGAACTTTCCACGATTAAAGACTTTTTCACGTTTTTATTCAACAACTTTTCACGATACAAGATCCTTTCAAGATTCAAGACCTTTTCACAATACAAGAACTTTTCACGATTACGAGACCTTTTTACTATTTTGAATATATGAATTTTTCAAGATTTTTTATCATAATTCAAGAATTTTTACTATTTTGAATATATGAATTTTTCAAGATTTTTAATACATGAAGATTTTTCCATGTTTTCTGCAATAGACCTTTTCAAGAATTTGAAGACAAGAACTTTTTACTATTTTGAATATGAGAATTTTTCAAGATATTTTATCACAAATTTTTACCAAGATTTTTAACACATAAAGATTTTTCCATGTTTACTGCAATAGACCTTTTCAAGAATTTGAAGACAAGAACTTTTTACTATTTTGAATATGAGAATTTTTCAAGCTTTTTAACACAAGATCCTTTCAAGATTTTTAACACAAGAAGCTTTGAAGATTTTTCACACAGTGTATTTTCCTGTTCTTCCCTCGTGAGAACTTTTGAAGATTTTTAACACAAGACAAGATCCTTTCAAGATTTTAAACACAAGAACTTTTGAAGATTTTTCACACATGACCCTTTCAAGATGTTCATATAGACTGTTTTCAAGAATTTTACTTTCCTCGAAAGAACTTTGAATTTTACTCTACAAATTTTGAATGAACTCTATTCATTTTTAATGGGAAAATAGGTCTGCCAGTGTGAAGTAATCTAAACTAATAATATTTAACTTAAAATTAATTCTTATTATAATTTTCTAAATTTTTTTTTTTTTTTAATTTCATTCGTTCTAAAATAATAACTCATTCCTTAAAATTAATTGTTATATTCATTTCCTTTTCTAAAGCATTTATTCTAAAATATTAAATAATCATTCCTTAAAATTAATTGTCATAATCATTTTTTTTCTTTAATTTCATTCGTTCTAAAATAATAACTCATTCCTTAAAATTAATTGTTATATTCATTTCCTTTTCTAAAGCATTTATTCTAAAATATTAAATAATCATTCCTTAAAATTAATTGTCATAATCATTTTTTTTCTTTAATTTCATTTATTCTAAAATAATAAATTACTTACTTAAAATTAATTGCTACATTCATTTTTATTATGTAATTTAATTAATTAAAATTATTTCACGCTGGTGGAGAACACTGCCCGAAAGAGTGAAACGACAGAGTACACCACCTCATGGGGCTGTTGGAAGTGTACAAACTTTCTCTGCTTCTACTAACATTTTCCCACTTTTTCTAACACTCTTCTCTTATATAATATGTAACAGTTCTTAATAACATATATTTTCTAAAGGAAACTTTCTTTTCAGATTGTGCGGAGTGAGTAGCTTGTCGCATCATTTTTGAAAATGCCTAAGTACAATGTAGTAATACATTAATTTTTAGATACACAACACACAAAAGGGTAACACTTAACACAATTTATGTGTCCACTGAACATAATTTTTGTGTGTTCATTGGAAATCTATTATGTTTTTAAACCTTTGAAATCATTTCGTTATTATAATAGTCATATACGTTGTTAGATTTATTTTTTAAAAATCACACACACACACACACACACACTTAGAATGGTGAAATCTTGTTCACTTCATTTTAACTAAATGCGCTATTTTAAAGTTTGTGTATACATTTGTTTTTAGATGCACAACACTTAAAAGGGTCGAATGCTATTCATAAAACATAATTTCAGCTATGTATTACATTCATGTTTTTAAAGTTTGTGTATACATTTGTTTTTAGATACACAACACTTAAAATGGTTGAATGCTATTCACTGAACACAATTTGTGTGTTCATTGGAAATCCGTAATCAATTTGTTTTTAAACATTCGAAATCACTTCGTTATTATTATAAAAATCGTATTGATAGTTAGATTTATTTAAAAAAAAAAAAATCCACATTGCTATATATCACTGAATACAATTTTTGTGTTCACTGAATTGATAGTTAGATTTATTTAAAAAAAAAATCGTAGAGTCCACTGAATACAATTTTAGCTAATTATTACATTCGTGTTTTTAAAGTTTGTGTATACATTTGTTTTTAAAAAAAAATCATTGTATTATAATGCACAATTTTATATTCACTCCGTAGCATTCTGTTTTAAAACGCACCCTTTATAAAGTGCATCGCTATTCACCGAGCGATTCGAATGAACTTCGAAAAATAATCTAACTTCCGCTGATAAGGTACACTTCGAAGATAACTTCATATAAAGCACGGGTGCTTTGGCAAGATGGTAAGACGCGCGGCTTCTAATCGGCTGGGTCCAAGTTCGAATCCAGCTCCTGACCAGTGAAACATTAATTTCTTTTGGAAAAAAAATGCCGATAGATGGCAGCACTTCATCAAAATTCGCCAGAGGGCGCTTTAACTACGTCACGTTGATAAGATCTTTCACTTTATTTCCAGACAGCAGAGAGGGAGGACGTGTGCTAAGGAGCTCCAAGGCGCGACACGTCATTTCCAGATTGTGTGATGCTCAGTCATCGATTGCGAAATCCCTTGAAACCACTTCCTCAGGTCAAGGGTCAGTCAGCGATTGTGACATTCCCTCTCAAGACTCGGAGTGAAACTCACTCCGTATGAGTCATCATGCCTCTTTCACAATACTGTGAAAGACTTCGCAATTGCCCTCTTTCGCAATACTAGGAAAGAGGCTTCCTCTCAAAAGAGGCATCACCAAACTTCGAAAAGAGGGGAGGGGGGCAGTGAGAGGCATCCTCCCGGGGGTCTCAAGACCCTCTGAGAGGGGCTTCCTCTCAAAAGAGGGAAGACACTCCAAAGAGGATCCTCCCAAAGAGGGATCCTCTCAAGAGAGGCATCCTCCTGGGGGTCTCAAGAGAGGGTCCTCCCAAAGAGGGTCCTCCTGGGGCTCTCAAGACCCTCTAAGAGGATCGTCCAAAAGAGGGAAGCTTCCTCTCAAAAGAGGGAAGACCCTCCCAAAGAGGGATCCTCCTCCTCCTCCAGGCGCAGCCGTTGCGCAGCTGCGCCTGCGGCCCTTCAACTGTCATTTCTCTTCTACTTGCGGCTCAACATTTCAATTCGTTAGTATTTCATGTGTTGCACCTCCGAGCATAGCGAAAAATTGCTATAATGGCAAAATTTAAAATGTCTGTTTTTATTAACATATATATAAAAGCACGTAAAAGAATACTCGACTGTTCTGAGAAATCTGTTGACAAAATGCTTACAATTATAGCATATTACCTTTTATTTTAAAGGGCATAAAAAATCTTTCAATTGATACCAAGTTGATAATGTACCCTCTCGTGAAGGTACCCCCTCACCACCCGAGGGAAGCTAATGATGTCCCAATCACAAAAATTATATCCCTGCCATTAGTCATTAAAATGATTGAAACTGTTAAATTTCGTGATCTTTGAGTCATCAATAACACGATTTATATACAATTATGTCAAATTTAAGCCCTGTGCTGTAATATTAAGTAAATATAATCGAATTTCAAAAAATGCTATCAAGTTAGATATTTCGTTAGCAAAGCCGGATAAAAAGTTTTGTGAAAATTTCTTAATATTTGTGGCAGCTATCGTTTACACACGAAATGGACCACAGACGGAAGATGGACTATAGATGACAAAACAGACGGGCATTGCTCGAAAAATATTCAAAACGTGTACAGGAGATCCTAAAACACACAGAATACTATATTCAGAAGGTTCACTCCCATAAGACACTATGGTAACATTTTTAACATGGGATGTCGCATAGACACTAGAGCTCGTGAGTTGGACCACAACTGAACGACGAATTTTGGACCACGACGAATTTGGCGGAATGTCGCCAACATGGCGACTTTTTGAAATGTTGCTAAATGAAATAAAATCTCACCAAATGGATAAAAATGATGCTAAATCAATGAAAATGACGCCTCATTGTCGAAAATTCAGTATATTGGAAAGAATATTAGTATCTACTATAAGAAACACCTATTTTTTTTTACTGTAAAAGTAGTAAATTCATTACATTATATAAGGAAAGTCATGTGTTGCCCACATCAGATTTTTTTATTAAGATATATAGTAAAAACACGTAAAAGAATACTCTTTCATACCAGAATCCAGTTTGAGGCACTCCCCCTCAATTTTGCAAATTTCACAAGAAATGTTCTGAGAAATCTGTAGTCAAAATGCTTATACAATTATTGAATATTACCCTTTATTTTCAAGGGCTTGACAAAAAAATCTTTCGATTGATGCCAAGTTGGACAATGTAGCCTCTCGTGCGGGTAACTCTCGGGCACGTTTACAAATGAAATCTTTAAATATATATTGTTACTCAAGTATTTGAAATAACTTATTTTCAGCACAAAGGTAAATTTCAATGTTTAATGGGTTTAATTTCCATTTTAATTTGCCATCATCGTCAATTTACCATTATCCGATATGGTAAAAAAAAAATGCCCTTTTGTCCTTGCGTTTTTGCGCATTCTATTACGCAGGCTGTTTATTTGCGCTCGTGCCCATGCTCTATTCTTAAGACACAAGTGTCAATCAAAATTTATGAATAATTAAAGTACTAATTAATTCACAAAATCGCCAATTAACTGATTCTGTTCTAAAAACGTTTAGTTAACGTGACACTAATCACCCAGTGTTTCTTTTAGGACTTTTGACCTGGGGGGGGGGGCGAGGGGATTGGCGAATGAAATTTCAGGGAGGGCAAGCAAGGCAAGTTTTTTATTTGCCTTATATAAATATACTTAAATGCTGTCACATAAATAAAAACTGCGTTAACATAAAATACCTCCTGGGGGAGGGGCGAATAGTCATCTCCGGGGGATTTGCCCCCCCCCCCTGGAGTTATGTCTGAAAGAAACACTGGATTCGAATTTATCGTATCACGTTAACTTAGTTTACATTAACTATGAACTGCTTATATAACTCAGAATTCAAACATCCCATGACCATTAAACCTCGATAAAATTTTTATTTATTATTATTAATCATGTTTATTAATTATGTTTATTAATATAGCATTTTCAAGAATTATTACATAAGATTTTTTAGACATAGTACATATTAAATACAGCAAAAATATTCAGTATAGTAATAATAAACAACATAATATAATTCAGAACTTAATTGTCCTGTATAAAGCGTTCTGTACAGCAGTTCCTACATAGCAAAAAAAATAAATAAACAACAAAAATCTAAATAAACTACAATATATATTTAAGGGACATGTACCCTTTAAATGTCGAAAAATGCATAAAAAAATAACCATATTTCAATATTTTGTATTTAAATTACTTGTAAAATTACTATAATACATAAAATTTAGCACACATATAATGCAAACTATTATCTCTTCAATATTTCTTACTGAATATGCCTACTTATTTTACACTCACTTTAACATAAATATTTTTTATAGTATAGCATAGTAGAAGTATTGTATTTTTAAAATGACAAACGATAAAAATAATAAGTATTTAAAAAAAAAAAATTCGTTGACGAAATTTGAAAATTTTCCTATTTTGAGAGATTAAATAATTTCTAAATAAAAAAAGTTGCAATTTTTAAAACATAGCAGTTGGTCATTTTATGTAAAAATATTGTTTACACATGTTGGAAATTTTTCTAACTACTCTATTCAGGCATTCTGAAGAAACCATTCACCAGGGTATAAAAACACTATTTTGAGAAAATCAACGTTAAAGTTAACATTTGATACCATAATTAAAATGGATACACGTCAATTCCAACAAAATTTTAAAATAAAGACGACCAATCGTAAGTTTAAAAAGTCATTTAATAAAACTACCTTTCTTGATGCACAAAAGATTGCAAAGCCAAAGCGCTTTCAGACATGCTCTTCATCAGTGACGAAATTCAAAATACAGTGTCTACATATATGCCAAATTGGCATGCAAAATTTACATATTTTTAATTTACTTTTTTAACAATAAGTACATTGTATAATTTTATAAACAAGGAATTTAAGATTTAAATAATTAATAATAATGCAAATATAAAATGGAAGAAGGTTCATGACCCAAAAGTATGTTGCTGATGCACAAATTACATCAAAAGGTAAAGTCACAGAAAACTATGTAAAGGTTTCACAAGCATGGAGTCGAGAACGAGTCGCCATGCATAACTCAGGGTCTGTACAGGATCAAATTTACAAATAGAATCAGCGTACAGATAAATTAACAGGGATTCATAAAGTAAAATATTACGTAGGTTATTTCAACTGATTAAAAGGAAAGTTTTTTTCAAACAAGTGATGAAAATTATCATTAATAGCATACTGGGCAAGAGCCGTAGATAATTTACTATTTTTAACATCACGAGTATGTTAAGCTAAGCGAATACCAACAGTGCGTTTAGTGCTACCAATACAAAATTTGTTATTATAAGGAGAATTGGGGGGGGGGGCAGAACGTATACTCCATCCTGGCATTTAAAGTTATTTTTATCTTTATATTTATCCGTACGAATGCGATTGAATAACGTAATAACAGTCGAATGAGCGGGTTTAAACTTAAATTCATTGCAATTTTGGATAAGAGAACGAAAAATCGTCGGATGAAACGAAAGACTATATCTTATCCAATTTCGCCATGAATTTAAGTTTAAACCCGCTCATTCAACTGTTATTACGTTACTTAATCGCATTCGTACGGATAGATACAAGGATAAAAATGACTTTAAATGCCAGGCTGTGGTGTACGTTGTCCTCCTCTTATATTCTGATAATAGCTTCAAATTTTATATCGGTAGTACTAAACGTACTATCGGTATCCGCGTACCTGAACATGCTTGTGATGTTAAAAGAAACTATGGCTCTTGCCCAGTATGTTATTAATGATAATTTTCATCCCTTGTTTGAAAAACTTTTCCTTTTAATCAGTTGCAATAACCCCCGTAATATTTTGCTTTATGAATCCCTGTTTATTTATCAGAAAAGTAATTTTAATCCTGTTCAGACTCCAAGTTATGCCTGGCCACTCGTTCTCGACTTATCAAACCTTTACATAGTTTTTTGTGACTTTACTTTTTGATGCAATTTGTGCATCAACGATATACTTTTTGTTCATGAACTTTCTGTCACTTTGTATTTGTATTATTAGTAATTATTTAAAACTTAAATCCCTTGTTTATAAAATAATACAATGTTATTATTGTAAAAACGTAATTAAAAATGTGTAAATCTTGCATGCCGATTTGGCATATATGTAGATATTTGTTGGCACTGTATTTTGCATTTCGCCACTGATGAAGGGTTTGCGATGTCCAAAAGCTCTTTGGCTTTGCAATCTTTTGTGCATCAAGAAATATAGTTTTACTAAATGAGTTTTTAAACTTATGATTGGTTGTCTTTAATTTATTAATTTGATACCAGTTTCACATTTCATGTCAAATACTTTTGATCATTACTTTTGTTCTGTTGGGAATTTTCTGATGCGATTGATTTTAAAATGTTCAGAAATGTGCAATCTTTTTTAAAAAGAGGAATAACAATTGATTATTTTAACTTTAAGGGGTACATGCCCTCTTAGAGGACAAACACATTTCAAAGAAATAGTGACGCTACATTAAATACAGCCAAGATCGACACTTTAAGGATATTCCCTTCGAATACATGTAATATAATGTCAGACAAGGGAGTCTAGTAAAGTAGTCGGTTTCTTTATAGACAATCAATTAAAACCCCATTTTAAAATGATAAGCAAATAAAATTAAACAATTTTGTTATATAAAGTTTTAACTAGATTTCACTATCTCAGTGCATATATATCTTGAGACCTGCTTATATACCCTCTTGTTGAAATCTGTATTTCATGGATTTACTTTTATGTCTAAAACAGAAAAATTCAAAAAACAAATATATTCTCTATAAGCATATTCTCTATAACTGAATATATTCTCTGTAAGTGAACGAACGCTTTGTGAGTACTTTTAGCCTACCGTGAATGGTTGCCATTATTTGCGAGATATAACGGGTCATTATTCAAATGTTAAATTTTTCCCCCTTATTTGGAACATTATACCTATCGAATACATATAGAAAATCAAATAAAATTTGATACAATAAATTCAATGAAAAACATTGCAGTGGTCTGCTTATTTTCTCTAAACTCGAACAAACGAAATATCGTCAATTTTTCAAATATTTCAGTTTTTTTTTCTTATCGAAAACTGAAAACAAATTACGAAAAGTTGATATGTTACAATTTGGACAAAAATAGTTATTTCACATGCATTTTTTTTTACTTACCCTGCAATACATGGTAATGCATAGGGAAGTATTGGAATCATGTCGAAAATCGCAACTCGAGTTTTCGACGGAACTACGCGTTTCGAAACCTCAAGAATACGAAAAATCTATTTTTACCCTGACGTCTGTGTGTATGTCTGTCTGCGAAGATTTTGTATCCACTCTACCTAAAAAACTAATTAACGAATTTCATAAAATTTGGTAGGTAAGTCACTTATGGGTGAATCTGGTGCTGACTGATTTTAGGTACGATTCGGGATAAAAGAACCTGCCTATTTTTGCGAATTGGCCCACAAAATCCTGTATCCACTCTAGCTGAAAAACTGACAGACCGAATTTCACAAAATTTGGTAGATAAGTCGCCTGTGGGTTACCCTAGTGCTGATTAGATTTTGGTATGACTCGAAAAAAAAATAACCTGCCTTTTTTTTGGCGAATTGGCCATCAGAAATCGCCAAAATCTAAAATAAAAAAACTACGTATGCTCAAATATATTCATACAAATGTTCCATTCGTGATCATGGATACTTGAAACGTGCTCTCCCGTCGAAAACTCGAATTCAAATTTTCGACCCCTTCACAATACTTTCCTTATACATTATGTATATAAGGAAAGTAATATATATATATATACATACCCGGTGGTCAGAATTAAAAAACACCCCTACTATGAGCTCTCTGTACATCGAACTACTCAGTGTAAAGGCTCCAGAATTGTTGAACCTACTATTCAAGACATGGGGAAAGGAATTACGCTAAAAAATAAAAAAAAGAGTTCCAGAAACACCAATAGGTGGCGCTGTACAACAGAAAATATGCTTAAAAGACACAAAATAATAACAAAAAAACAAACACATGCGATATGGAATTTTTCCTTTTTAATTTATTTTGCTGATATGAATAAAAAAGAAGATAAAAAAGTGAAGAAACTTAAACTGTCGTTGTAACTGCAATTTCGCCCTGTAAGCACAAAAATTTGCATAAACCCTTGGTTTGTAGCTACTATGTTCTGGGCATAAAAGGGGATAAAACTGGGAAATTAACATTCTTATCAGCGATGGCTGTCACACTGCCAGAGAGCGCTTTGCTTGTGAAGATGTTTTATGAAAACAAAGGACATGCTGCAGCTGCACGTCGAGAGTTTCGTCGACTTAAGAATTTTCGCAAAGGACCATTACTTCCACAAGCTCTCCGGAGAATGATCGCTCGATTCGAGAAAACTGGACATCTTGTAGTTCAGCCGGGTCGAGGACGCAAATCGACTCGTTCAGATGTCGTTGATGATGTTGACACCGCTATTGTTGAACAATCAATGGACAACGTTATAGGCTGTAGTAGTGCACGTGGAGTGTCACGACACTTGGGTATTCCCTACAGCACAGTGCGGAGCGTACTGAGAAACATAGTGCATTTTTTCCCGTACAAAATTAGTCACAATCATCACTTGCTGACCATCGACAGGGAGAAGCGACTGATCTTTGTATTGATATTTTTGACTAGAGTTGAAGTGGATGCATCCTGGCCATGGCAGATTCCATGGAGAGATGCATTTCCATCTAAGTGGAACAGTCAACACCCATAACTGTCGCATTTGGGACACGGAAAACCCTCGTACCTTCCAAGAGATTCCACTTCACTCACCGAAAGTTACAGTCTGGTGTGAATTCTCAGCCACATTCATTCTTGGACCTTTCTTTTTCGAAGAGGCTACTCCTAATGGCCCTGTGACATACACCGTGACGACCAGGAGGTACAAAATCATGCTCGAAAATTTTTTTGTGCCCCAACTGCAACAGCACCAATGTCTTGATTTAATTACCTTTACGTGCAAGATGGAGCGCCTCCACACATTGGACTCTGTGTACAGCAGTTTCTTCGGCAACATCTTACTAATGGTAGAGTAATTAGTCGTGCGTTTCCGACAACCTGGCCATCTCGTTCTCCAAATCTTAATCTCTGTGATTTTTGGCTGTGGGGATACTTAAAAAGTCTTGTTTATCGAGGACGTCTGGTAACCTTGGCAGATTTGAAAGACAGTATCACTCTGCATGTGAGAAGCATCTCAATCGACCAATTACGATCCGCAGTTGTATAAGCTGACCACAGACTGCAGATTTTACATCTTGAAGAAGGGAACCATATTGAGCAGCATTCCCTGCATCGATAAGGTCCTTGTGATATAAATATTTGGTACGTTCGAATAAAATGTGTTACAAATGTATATTTTGTGTTTTTTCAGCATATTTTCTTTTGCACAGCGCCACCTATCGGTGTTTCTGGAACTAATTTTTTTTTCGGGTAATCCCTTTCCCCATGTCTTGAATAGTAGGTTCAACAATTTTGGAGCCTTTACACTAAGTAGTTCGATCTATAGAGAGCTCAGAGTAGGGGTGTTTTAATTCTGATCACCCGGTATATAAGAAAAAGATCAAATGTGTGTTATTGTTTTCGCAAAATTTCGAAATTTGTTTAACTGTAGGGAATGTCAAGAATTGTACACGTCAGGCTATTGATTTAGTTGACAAACTAAAATTGGTTATTTTAATAAAAGTTGATTGTTGTTTCTGTCAAATATGCTAAAATGTACTAGTTATAATCGAAAGAACTCAAGCTGTGACGTCTATCTATAGCAATAAATTTGAAGGTCTGTCTGCATAAGTGTGTTTGTTTGTCTCATCGTCACGGGAGAACGGAAGCACCGAATTTCAGGAAATTTTATGGATAGCCGTGTAATAGCCCCCTCTCTTAGAATTGAGTACATGTTTCGAGTTTCTAGGACTAAGAGTTGTCGAGGTATTAATAGAAAACGAGCCTCCAATACAGATCCCATTATGCAAACGATATTTTTTCCGCAAATATATTTGAAAAAAAAAAAACCTGATGTGGGCAGCACATGACTTTCCCTGCAGACTCACTTTCATATTTCCTTAATTTCTTTAATAATTCATTAGATTGGGCTTAATTGACCCAAATAACACTAAATTTGCATTTTTAATTCAATTTTTGTTTTCATTTGTTAATTGGACATTTTTCCGAAATCAGGGTAGCAAATATGCAAGAAATCTCTATCTTGAGAACGGTTAGTCTTAAAGTATAATGGAGTGTGTTATATTATTTTCCTTTTCAAAAAATGCGTATGGAACAAGAATTTAATTAATACATTTGAGCATACACTACTTAGTTTCTTTTTAGATTTTGGCCATTTCGTAAAAAAGGCAGGTTGTTCTTTTCCGAATCGTACCAAAATCTAATCAACACAAGAGTATTCCACAAGTAACTTATCTACCAAATTTTATGAAATTTGGTCAATTAGAATTTGAGCTAGAGTGGATACATGAAATTTTTGCAGGCCATTTCGTAAGAAAAGGCGGGTTCTTCTTTTCCGAATTGTACTAAATTCTCATCAGTATGAGAGTATTCAATAAGTAACTTAGCTATCAAATTTTGTGAAATTTGCTAAAATTAGTATTTTAGCGTAGGCCCATGATTGAATTGCTGCAGACCAACTGCTGCACAAACGGCGACAAGAGGGCGCTTGTTACCTTGGTGACAAAAGGACGACAGAGATCGACAAAAAACGCGGAATATGTTGCCAGAATGGAATGTTGCGATTTTTACCTTGGCGACAAAGGACGGAAAAGGACAACAAAAAAGTTTCCAGAATAGAATGTTCTCCAAATCATAGCAGGAATTGTCAGAATGTCACCTAAAATCGCCCAGAATGAAAAATAGATTATACTACATCTGTTCACATAATGTATCTATACATAAAATGTCATAATGATACGTACATGTATTTTAAAGTACTGTATCCAAACCTTACATACACCATACACATACAGACAGAAATCTTTTCGATAATGTTCGACATGCATTCAGGGGATCTTAAAAAGTACTTTTCTTGACAAAATCTTAAATTCGAAAAGTTTTGGAATTTTTTCTAATATTTTATTGAAGTAAAAATGTTAATTGGGTGAAAGTAATTTCATTTTCTTCGAGGGTCATAAATAAATTAATAATACTTTTTAAGAGATGTGTTTGGTTTGCATATTTGGGAATTTTATAAGCCCAATTGCTGCTAGCGGATGGGAAAATATACTTTACGTAACTTTATATACCCCGTCATAGGATAGAGTTAACATCTAGTTAAACTTTATATATATATATATATATATATATATATATATATATATATAATCTCTAATAGACGTTTAATTATTTATTATCCTGATGTAATAATAAAAATAATTTATAGATCCAACAAATTAGCAAAATCGATCATTATGTGGGGGGGGGGGATAGAAATTAATTAGAAATTGTATTCCATTTACTAGATCTTGCTTCGTAATCAGGGGTGATCAAAATCAAAATTCGAGGGCCAAATGTTTACGGTTTTTGTTTCATATCCACAGTTAACATAAAGAAAAATCTACATATCACAAATTTACACTTTCTACCAATTGAATGAAAATCAAAATAATAAAGAAATAAAATATAAATTAACATAATTGCGATTTAAAATTTTTAATAAAAGCAAATAAATTTCAATAACATATGTTAAAGACACTTTTTGTAAAAAAAAAAAAAAAAATCCGAAAAATACGCCCTTCGCACGGCATGTTAATCGTCAACTCATGGAAATATATTTTAATCCAAGATCAAATAAATCAATGAAGAAGCGATTGAATGCTAAATCTGGAAACCCCACTTATTTCTTCGAAAAGTCAGGCTTCCAACGCAAGAACAAAGCGTCCTTTCATAGATGGTCAAAGTTGTGTGGAGACTCTAATAATTGTTAAAAACGTAGTTTCTTTTGTAAATTGTATTTATGCAAATTTTGTCGCTATATCTGGTCTATATATGAACGATTCAAATTTTATTTCCATATAGCCACTGATGAAGAGCGTACTTATGCTCGAAAGCACTCTGGTCCCTTTTTTAAAATATTTTTGTACGTCTTATAGGAAGTAAAATAAAGACTTTCTTTTGTGGATGTGTGCTTAATTTTTGCTATCATAACATCAGACGTGACGCCAAATTATTTAAATAACCATTTTTAACACTTTACAACAAAGTTGAAAAGTGTTTATGACTTTGTTCATTCTGTCTGTCTGTCCGTTAGCACGATAACTGCCGTAAAAATGAGTTTATCAAAATGAAATTTTAGTATGTTGTTCAGACGGTCTGTAGGACCTATGGGAATATAAATAAATAATATCACCCAATTAGTTTTTTATTGAACCCGGGTTGAAAAAATGAAATACATTGAACCCTATGGGACCTAATTTTTCAAACATTTTTTAAGTAAATTTAAAATTCACGAATTGCTTCGAAATTTTTAGGAAATATTCACATTATCCCATAGAATATATAAAAAAAAATTCAGTAAAATATGTTAAGTAGTTTTTTAATTAAAGAAATTATTTAATATAGGGAAAAAAACAAATTCAATTAAATTCTGACTTTGGGATATCTTCCAGAAAGAAAAGAGAGAGATATTATATAATAAATATCTCTCCATTTGTTAAAACATTTTGCATATGGGAGTGGCTTCATATTTTAAAATAATTTGGTAGATAACAATTTTTCATTTTTTAAAAATTTTATATAACTCTTCATGATAAATTTAATTGATGGCATTTTAAATGCACTTTCCTACGTCCTAGAGAGTTAAAATTTGGTACACAGCTTAAATTTGTAGAACATTTTATTCTACAGCAATTTGGTGGATCTTTAAATATAGATCATACATTTTTTTCGAAATGACCCGCAATTAATCCCCGTTCACTTTTATAAATCATTGTTGTAATATTGTTAAAAATTCTGATGTGGACAGCACATGTCTTTCCCTGCAGACTCATATTCGTTCTCTTTATTTATTCAATGATAATTTGAGTTTATCTGCACAACATAAGTATTTTAAATGACATTGAATTTACACGTTAAACTTAAATTTGGTTCTCATTTGATAACTGGACTTATTGTCAAAGGTGGCGTAGCGAAAAAACTAGAATATCTCAAGAACGGCTAGTCCTAGAGTAATGGGGTTAGTCTTATTCTTTTTGTTGTCAAAAATCACATATAAAATAGGAATTTAATTGATATAATTGAGCACACGTAGTCTTTTATTTTTATATATAACGATTTTTGCTGGCCATTTCGCAAAAATAACCAGTTCCTTTTTCCCGAATCGTAGTAGAATAACCTACAAATGATTTATATACAAAATTTTGTTAAATTTGGTATATAAATCACTTGTAGGTTATTGAAATATTATACTCCAAATTTTGTTAAATTTGGTTCATTAGTTTTTAGCTAGAGTGGATAAAGGCAATTTCTACGGCCATTTCGCAAAGAAGGCAGATTCTTTTATTACGAATCGTACTATAATCTAATGAACATCAGGATTTCCCACAAAAAACATACCTACCAAATTGTATGAAATTCGGTCCATTAGTTTTTCAATTAGAGTGGATGTAATATCCACACAGACACACAGAAACATACACAGATACACCCTTACACACACAGACGTCTTCCTAAAAGTAGTTTTTTCGTGTTCTAGAAGTCCCAAAACGTGTAGATACTTTGAAAATTCGAGTTCCGATCTTCGGCACGATTCCAATACTTTGAGTATATACACATACACATATATATTATCTGTGTATTATCTGTGTATCTAAATTCCGTGCCTATGCAATTACAATAGTTGTGATTTTAAATGATCCCTAAACTTTTATTATTTCTTCAAGGAAGGCTAATTTTAACATATGCAGAATGCAAATATCTCAAGCGATTGTAAGATGAATTACATAAGAATTGCTGAATTTTTTTCACACAAAATTATTTAGCTCTGGAGTCTGGAATACAAGTTATATGAATGAAATATTCATTGATTTTGCATAAAGAATCAGATGATTTATATTTCGATACAGTTTTAAATATTTAAGTATAATAAATTACTGTAGTACTGTGATAATGTAAAAGATATTACCACTGAATGAATCACATTTTAGAAATTTTTAAATGAAATTACATTTCAGTTGGAAAGTGTTTCATAATCAATGCTTATGCATGATTGATCTTTCTTGTTAACAATTAATTTTAACCATTTTTAACATTTAAATAACCATTCTGAAACAACACAATTAAAATATATTTGAGTTTATATGATCATCAAACTTTGATTATTCCTACAACGAAACCTAATTTTAACTTATGGAGCATATTAGGCTGTAAAATGAGTTGTATAAGAATTGCTGAATTTCTTTAACGCAAAATTATTTTGCTCAGGAGTCTGCAATATAGATGATATATGAATGAAACATTCATTGATTTTACATAGAGAAGCAGACGATTTAATGGCAGACTTCTTCGACGAAGTTTTATGCATATAATTAAATTACTTTTACCGCCATGGTTTTAAGTTTTTAAGTAGATTAAATTATTGCAGTACTGTGATAAATGAAATAAAAATGTATGAATTAAATATTTACTGCTTTTACACCACAGAGAGCCAGGCGATTTAAATTTGGATGACGTCATTTGAATCGAGTTCGTTTTTTTCGATGAAGTTTTAAATTTTCAAATACGTTTCAACTACGTTTGCAGTATTGTGATAATTTTAAAAATATTATCGCTGAATGTGTTGCATTTTAAAGATGTTTAAATAAAATTAGAGTTGGAAAGTGTTTCATAATCAATGCTTTATGCATGATTGATCTTTCTTGTGATTTCTTAATAATTCTCGTTGTTGAGTAAGCCTGTGAAAAATAAATCATGATGATAGAATTTAAATTTAAGTTCCTATTTCAAACCTGTGATTTTCAAAAGTGACTAATATGTTCAATAAACTCTCACAAAACCTGGAAATTTAATTGACTTTCACGTTAAAACCCCATTAAAACCCTTTTCGCTGGGAATCATGCTGCGATAGAGAGTAGACCTCCTAGGAAAAAGTTCCGTTATCCATTAATATCTCAACAACTCCTAATATTAGAAACTCGAAACTAGGACTAAATTTATAGGATGCTATTTCAAAGCTGTTCACCAAATTTCATTAAATTCGGTTCAGCTGTTCTCCCGTGATGATGAGACAAACGAAAGTGCCGTTTTTTATTAATATCTGGAGAACCACTAGTCGTAGAAACTCGAAACATGAACTAATTTTAAGTAGAGCTATTTCAAGACTACCCACCAAATTTTATCAAATTCGGTTTATCCGTTCTGCCGTGATGTTGGATCATACATACATACATAAATACATACATACATGCATACATACTTTTCTTCTTTATATATATAGATATAAAACGTATCACAAAGATTAATAAAAGCTCCAAGAATATTTTTAATATTTTAATATAAGAAGTACATAATAAAAATTTCAAATTTGACTAAAACAATAACTGATAGATCATAAATTGAATTTAAAAATTTCTATAGTGATATTTAACAAAATTATCTGGATAGGATTCGGCCTTACAGTATTGTATTAAATCTGCTAGATGGTTACTATATTGTGTATTTTCTCATAACCTAAAAATCCTATGAAATTGATTTATTAAAATATTTTTTGTATACCTGTTTACTCATACATGAGTTAAATAATAGGATCTCTTAATATAATATGGGTGTAGTTATTATTTATCTTTTTATTTAAAAACGACGTAGCACATTTTGGAATCTTTTTACACATATTTTACACATTAATTTGATTATTTCCTAAAATTTTCGAAGCAATATGTGAATTTTAAATTAGCTTTGGAAATGTTTGAAAACTTATGCCCCATAGGGTTCAATGTATTTAATACATTTAACCCGGATTAAATCCCAATTTAATTGGGTGATATTATTGATTTTCATTACCATATGTCCCACAGACCGTCTCAACAACATACTAAAATTTATTTTTGATAAAGCCAGTTTTACGGCAGTTATCTTGCGAACGGACAGCCAGACAGACAAACAGAATGATCAAAGTAATAAATATTTTTCAACTGTATTGGAAAGTGTTAAGAAAATAGCGGCATAAACACATATTTAACATTATACTCATTCAATTTTTTTACGCTTCTTTACATAACGTTGTTTAACAAAATACAGAATAAAATTTTCAATCAAGCTATTTCGTTGTCGTTAAAAACTTTTTCAGTTGAAAAGTTACGCACCCCATTTTTCACAGTTACGTACTTTTCTATGCATCAATGTTTATTACTTGTTTAAAAATAAATTTTATTACTTTTGTTAATGCTTTCTAAGTAATTACTGTCCATCTTCCTATCAGTTGGATAATTCTGCATTGTGTTTAGCCAAGTTGTCTAAGAAATATGTTATACTCTCCCTCTCTCTCGTAGATGCAAAATTGGAATATTTTGTAAAAAATTTAAAAATAGTCACCTCTTGAACTTTGAAAATCCGAAGAATTTCCGGCTGCGAAGCCCCTGTCTCCCATTGAAATTTTTATGTCGTTTATAGTGCCCTCTTGTTCAGCACAAAAATTTCCTTCGAAAATACCCTGAGTCAAAATAACACTTCAATTAGTATTTCCAGTTACAAAGACTGAGCGAAAAGTCGTGTTACAAATTTTGATTCCCTGAAAATTTCATTCATTAATCACTTTCCAAATTTCAGCTGCGCATCTCTCTTCATAGAGGAAGAGTTGACAAAACCGTCCCGCAGACGATAAATAGACTCGTTGTCTCCTCCACAGAGCATGCGCAGTTGCACTGTACACATCCCCTTTTTCTCCCTTAAACTACCCGAAGAGCAACAGATGAGATTGTGCTCCAGGAAAGAAATGAGATGAAAGTTTGTCGTGCTGCATCGTATTGATCTTGTCATGAACTTTCAAAATCTCTCTACTCCGTTATTCTCCGGAGGATTCACTTGGTTGGGAAGTAAGTGAATGATTTTTACTATAGCAAAGAATTCAATAGCAATAAATTCTTAAATGAAGCCAAAATAACTTCGTTAACACAAAGTTAATATTGCCAACCGGTTTCGATGACCAGTACCAGCCTCATATATTTCCCAGTCAAATTTATCAATGACAAAATCCTTTCTTCTTCTTTGAAATCTCGGGTTTAATATTTCGATTTCGCTTGTGTCCTTTTACTTTATTTGGTTACTACTTCCCCTGCAATACATGGTAATATATAGGGAAAGTATTGAAATCATGCTGAAAATCGCAACTCGAGTTTTCCGCAGATCTACACGTTTCGAGACCTCTGGAATACGAAAAATATATTTTAGCGTGACGTCTGTGTGTGTGTCTATCTGACTGTACAATGTATGTATCCACTCTACCTCAAAAACTAATGGACCGAATTTCATGAAATTTGGAAGGTAAGTCTCTTGGATGCGACCCTGGTGCTGATTAGTTTTTAGTACGATTCGAGATAAAAGAACCCACCATTTTTTGCGAAATGGACTACAGAAATTGCCTGTATCCATTCTAGTTGAAAAACTGATATACCCAATTTCACAAAATTCGGTAGATAAGTCGTTTGTGGATTACCCTGGTGCTGATTAGATTTTGCTACTATTCGGAAAAAACTAACCTGCCTTTTTTTGCAAAATGGCTCTCAAAAATTGTCAAAATCTATAATAGCAAACTACGTATGACCAAATATATCCATTGAATGCTTGCTTCATACGTAATTTTTAACGAAGAAAAGAATAAGACCAACCCTATTACACTAGGCCTAGCCGTTCTCGAGATATTTTAGTTTTTTCGTATTTTCTCTATTCCACCTTTGAAAATAAGTCCAGTTAATAAATAAGAACGAAAATTGAATCAAAAGTGAATTATATTTAATTAAAATAAAGAGAACGTAGATATAAGTCTGCAGGGAAAGTCATGTGCTGCCCACATCAGAGTTTGTGAGTATTGCAAACCATCTTTATTCAGTACACCATCTAATTGATATATATATTTGTAATATATGTTAATTGTAGTATCGCTATGGAAATTTATATTCATGATTGCTGGGTGTATAAAAGTTCATATCTGTCAATTCCTTATTATTACCACTAGAGATGTAGATTTTCTGGAAAATTTTGAAATTATTCTCTATATTACATTTCAGATGGAATAATATGTTCAGTGACTTTTGAAAGTACTTATTTATTTTTATATAAAGAGTATATATTGTATAACAAGGTTGAAAAAGGTTCGAATCCAGAAATATATAAAAAAGTTTATGTATAAAATTTTCTTGTATCTGTATACTACAGTTAGAAGCTACAATTCATTATTTTTCTTAAATACACTTACCTTTGAAAAATTACAAAAGAAAGAAAGAAAAAAATTCTATTTCGTCTATAATGTTTTTTTATCTTTAAAATTACAATTTTAAGGCACTGCGCACAAAAAAAATACCATGAGCACAAAAATATCAGAAGGAAAATAAAAATATGCTTGTAACTAAGTCCGTTTAAAAATAAATAATTTTATATAATATTAAATATTGTTTAAAATATACCTTGTAATTGAACGAGTGAGTATCATTTGAAAGAAGAGACAATTTGCAAGAGGAGTTAAGCATATAATTACTGCTATTAAAATATTTTTCCTCAGCAGAAATTGTGAAAACATTTAATTTTTACTTTCTTTATATACATAATGTATAAGGAAAGTATTACAACGGCGTAGGAAATTCGAATTCGAGTTTCCGACGGGAGAGCACGTTTCAAGCATCCCTGATCACGAATCAAACATTTTTGAGGTGATGTGTGAAATTTTTGAGGTGATGTCTGGTGATGTTTTGAGGTGATGTGTGTGTGTGTGTGTGTGTGCGTGTGTGTGAAAGTGTGTGTGTGTGTGTGTGTGTGTGTGTGTGTGTGTGTGTGTGTGTGCGTGTGTGTCTGTGTGTGTGTGTATCATTGAGTCTGTGTAGATGATATCTCACGAACGAATGGAGCGATTCGAATGAAATATGGTACAAAAGTCACAATCCATGAATACTGGAAGACTATTGTTTTAAATTATAATCGAATGCTCAGAACCCCCTAAATGATGGTGTGAAATTTTGAAAAAATCATCAAAAAATCAAAACCGTTAATAAAGTTACGCAAATAGACATTTCTTATGTGATTTTCAATTAGATTGACATAAACTTTAGAACGCTAGCATGAACCGTTCTCGAGATATTGCACATTTTTGAAATAAATGTATCAAAAATATCCCATAAATTAAAAAAAAATATTAACTGTTGAGAAACATGTTTACTTTTCATATGTAATATCATGCGATAAATTTGTTGATGTCATTCTCATGGATCTAACTCGTTCCATTCACGAGAAAATATACTTTGAGTAATACTTTTCTATTTGTACGCCAATAGTCATTTATCTGCTGTAATAATAACTTATCTCTCCGTCGATAACGCTTGGCGAGATTTTGGCGACGAATTTAGGGAAAGGCGCCAACTTGGCGACATTTTTAAATGTTGCCAAATTAAATAAAATCTCACCAAATGGATAAAAATGACGCTAAATCAATGAAAATGACTCCTAATTGAAGAATATTCAATATCTTGGAAAGAATATAAGCATCTACTATAAGAATGATTTTTTTTAACTGCAAAAGTAGCATTCATTGCATTACATAAGGAAAGTGATGTGTTGCCCATATCAGATTTTTTAAATATTTTTATAAATGTTGGAGAACTTCATACTGAAAGAAACGGCTTTTAAAAACTGTATTTACTTCTTTTAGAATGAGTAAAATGTTATGTATACTCTTTTGATTTTCATCCATTCTTCTATAAAATAGCACACATACACACATTCCCCTCCCCTGCCCCCTCCTTCATTTTCTTTTTCAAAATTAAAAATCGCAATGATCAAAAACTTCTTGTAAAGCTACTCGCTTTTCAGATAAATAGTTTGGAAATAGTATTGCATTCTATTTTCCAATTAATTAAAAATAAAATAAATGTGCAAAAATTTCCCATTTCATGTAAATTTTCAGCGGAAAATTTTCCGACTCACACCTCTAGTTGCCACTTATGATGGACACTATGTCCGCAAGCGCTTTGGCCTTTTAAAATACTTTTTGAGTACGTCATTGACGGTATATTGAATAAAGACGGTTTACAATATTTATAATTTTTACTAAATATATTAATATTTGCTTCCTGTTTACAGAGTATCTATCGAGTTTCTGCTGAAAAATGCGTGTAGTTTTTGAAACCAATCAGTTACATTTTACTCTTAATTTAATAGAAGACTTATATTCGTGGTATTATTCACTACACAACTTCTTCTAATCAATTGCAGGGCACCCACTTTCCTCTTTGGTATTTTATTGTTCATTCATAATGTCCTACCTCATGTTCTTTTCTCCTTAATTTTTATCTTTTTTCTTCATTCCGCGTTGGGAACCCATTTTTCCAGCTTCAATCGCATTTGCTATTCTAACATCAGGTGCCAACCTAGCTCTCACGAGCGAAGGAAATGTTTTTTATGTGTCCTGACGAAGAAAGCTACTTATCTTGCTTTCGGAACCGGTAGATACTATTAATTTTGAGTGAATAGTTGATTTTAGCAAAATTATTTTAATTTTATTATATAAGTAGCAGTTTAAGCTGTACGTGAGGTTGATTGTGTTTAAATTATCAGTGCCAGGTTTGTTACAATCGCGTCTACTAAGTTTTCATGGGAATAAGTAAAATGTTAAAGGATGATTTTCAAATTGTTTTTCCTTAAAATGATAATTATTGCTTCTGGTGCTCCCTCTGTACTATACCACTACGAGAAAGTCTCTGAACAGAGTTACCGCAAGTAGACGAGTAGAAGAAAGGAGGGTGAAAGGTTTAAAATCGACTGCAACATTTGGCACATCAAGCGCATTTCGTTAAGCGAGGAATTCGTTTCGTCTATCATGATGTACTAAAAAAAAAATCTGATGTGGGCAACACATGACTTTCCTTATATAATGTAATTAATTTACTACTTTTACAATAAAAAAATAGGTTTTTCTTATAGTAGATACTAATATTCTTTCCAAAATACTGAATTTTCGACAATTAGTCGTCATTTTCATCCATTTGGCGAGATTTTCGTTAATTTGGCAACATTTCAAAAAGTCGCCAAGTTGGCGACATTCCGCCAAATTCGTCGCCAAAATCTCGCCAAGCGTTATGCACTAAGAAATAAGTTATTCTTACAGCAGATAAATGAGTACTGGCGTTCAAACACAAAAGTGTTACTCAGAGTATCTTTTTTCATGAATGGAACGAGCTAGATCCACGAGAATGATATCACCCAATTTATAGCATGGCATTACATATGAAAAGTGAACATATTTATCAAAAGGAAATATTTTTTTTTCATTTCATTTTTTTTTCATTTTTTTCATTTCAAAAAAATATCAAAAAGTCATTTTATATGACTTTTTGATATTTTTTTTTTAAATGTACAATATCTCGAAAACGGCTCGTGTTAGCGTTCTAAAATTTATGTTAATCGTTTTCAAATGAAAAATTACATAAGAAATGTCTATTTACGTAACTTTATTAGTGGTTTTGTTTTTTTGACGATTTTTTCAAAATTTCATTCGAAAATTTAGGGGGGTTCTGTACATTCGATTGCGTATAAAAACAATAGGCTTCCAGTGTTTACGGATTATTATTTTTGTACCAAATTTGGTTCAAATCGGTCCATTCGTCCGTCAGGTATCGTCTCCACAGACCCACTGACACACACACACACACACACAGACATCACTTCAAAAATGTTTGATTCGTGATCAGGGATGCTTGAAACGTGCTCTCCCGTCGAAAACTCGAAATCGAATTTTCGACCCCTTCACAATACTTTCCTTATACATTATGTATATAAGGAAAGTAATAGTAGATGTTTTTTATCTGACAGTTAAACAAAATTTTCGTATTAAATGGCATTAAATTATAGATTAATTTAAAAATTTCTCGTCATTTAAACTCAGAAAATAATGTGTTATTATAGGCGACAGTGGCTACGGGAAGCCGTCAGTCTTTTAGCACAAAGTATTTTCAGATATTGCTTTTCTTATATACAATAATGTATGAGGAAAGTATTGTGACGGAGTCGAAAATTCGAATTCGAGTTTTCGACGGGAGAGCACGTTTCAAGCATTCCTGATCACGAATCGAACATTTTTGAAGTGATGTCTGTGTATGTGTGTGTGAAAGTATGTGTGTGTGTGTGTGAGTGTGTGGATGAAAGTATGTGTGTGTGTGAAAGTATATGTGTGTGTGTGTGTGTGTTGCGTACAGAGTGAAACATCCGGTTTCGATTTCTAAAACATATTGTTCCAAAAATCGCCTCCAGGGAATATTTTGGCTCTACAAAGGCGTAGTAGTGTGAATAATGAATGAGTAAATGTCAAATGAATGAGTAAATGCCAAATGAATGAGTAAATGCCAAATGAGTAAATGCCAAATGAGTAAATGCCAAATGAATGCCTAATCATAAATGAGGGCCAATATGACCATTATTTTGATGTTCCAAGAACTGAATGCATTGCATGACATTTTCCACGACGACTCTCAACATATCAGAACTGATTTGTGTTCCGTGTAACGTTATTCGATCTTTCAACGTTGCGGCATCAGGGGCATTTCCTTGCTACATAACGATTTTAAAAAGCACCCCACAGCCAAAAGTCACAAGGAGTGAGATCGGACGACCTTTGTGGCCATTCCGAAGGAAATGCAACACTAATGATTCGCTGTCAGAGAAATGTTTCCGCAACAAACGCTGTACCTTAAGTTCTATGTGGGGTGGTGCACCATCCTGCATGAAGAGTGGTCGAATCAAGACATCCTCATTGCTGCAATTGTGGAACCACGAAGTTGCGTAGCATCTGCATATCTGTCTTCATTTACGGAAAAGGCGTATGTATATATATATATATATATATATATATATATATATATATATATATATATATAAATAAAAA
Organism: Amaurobius ferox; assembly: GCA_951213105.1. Taxonomy (NCBI): domain Eukaryota; kingdom Metazoa; phylum Arthropoda; class Arachnida; order Araneae; family Amaurobiidae; genus Amaurobius; species Amaurobius ferox. The sequence goes on from OX578155.1 coordinate 74,155,431, forward strand.
AAAAATATATATATATATATATATACCGGGTGATGTGAATTAAAACACCCCTACTCTGAGCTCTCTGTAGATCGAACTACTCAGTGTAAAGGCTCCAAAATTGTTGAACTTACTATTCAAGACATGGGGAAACGTGAAAAAAAATTAGTTCCAGAAACACCGATAGGTGGCGCTGCAAAACAGAAAATATGCTGAAGATACACAAAATACACATTTGTAACACATTTTTTTCGAACGTAACAAACATTCATATCACAAGGTATTTATCGATGCAGGGAATGCTGCGTATAACGTTATCCATTGATTGTTCAACAATAGCGGTGGCAACATCTTCAACGACATCTGAACGAGTCGATTTGCGTCCTCGATCCGGCTGAACCCCAATATGTCCAGTTTTCTCGAATCGAGCGATCATTCTCCTGAGAGCTTGTGGAAGTAATGGTCCTTTGCACAAATTCTTAAGTCAACGAAACTCGAAGTGCAGCTGCAGCATGTCCTTTGTTTTCATTAAACAGCTTCACAAGCAAAGCGCGTTCTGGTAGTGTGACAGTCATCGCTGATAAGAATGGAAATTTCCCAGTTTTATCCCCTTTTATGCCCAGAACATAGTAGCTGCAAACCAAGGGTTTATGCAAATTTTTGTGCTTACAGTACGAAATTGTAGTTACAGTGACTGTTTTAAGTCATATCAGCAAAAGAAATTAAAAAGGAAAAATTTCCATATCGCATATGTTTGTTTCTTTGTGATTATTTTGTGGCTTTTCAGCATATTTTCTGTTGTACAGCGCCACCTGTCGGTGTTTCTGGAACTAATTTTCTTTTTAGCGTAATCCCTTTCCCCATGTCTTGAATAGTCGGTTCAACAATTTTGAAGCCTTTACACTGAGTAGTTCGATGTACAGAGAGCTCAGAGAAGGGGTGTTTTAATTCTGACCACCCGGTATATATATATATATATATATATATATATATATATATATATTTATTACTTTCCTTATATACATAATGTATAAGGAAAGTATTGTGATGGGGTCGAAAATTCGAATTCGAGTTTTCGACGGGAGAGCACGTTTCAAGTATCCATGATCACGAATGGAACATTTTTAAAGTGATGTCTGTGTGTGTGTGTGTATCAGTGAGACTGTGGAGGCGATAACTGACGAACGAATAGACCGATTCGAACAAAATTTGGTACAAAAATTACAATCCGTAAACACTGGAAGCCTATTGTTTTTATAAGCAATCGAAGCTCAGAATCCCCCTAAATTTTCGAGTGGAAATTTGAAAAATCGTCAAAAAATCAAACCCTCTAATAAAGTTACGCAAATAGACATTTCTTATGTACATTTTCATTAGAAAACGATTGACATAAATTTTTAAACGCTAACATGAACCATTCTCGAGATATTGTACATTTTTCAAAAAAATTATCAAAAAATCATATAAAATAAAAAAAAATATTTCCTATTTTGAACCATGTTCACTTTTCATAAGTAATACCATGCGATAAATTTGATGACATCATTCTCATGGATCTAGCGCGTTCCATTCATGAAAAAATGTACTTTGAGTAATACTTTTGTTTTTGAACGCCAATAATTATTTATCTGCTGTAAGAATAACTAATTTTTCCGTCCATAACGCTTGGCGAGATTTTAGTTACGAATTTGTTGGAATGTCGCCAACTTGGCGACTTTTTTAAATGTTGCTAAATTAACAAAAAACACGCCAAATTGATAAAAATGACGCTAAAGCAATGAAAATGACGACTTACTGATAAAAATTCAATATCTTGGAAAGGTTATAAGTATCTGCTATAAGAATAACTTATTTTCTTTTACTGTAAAAGTAGTAAATTCATTGCATTATATAAGGAAAGTCATGTGCTGCCCACATCAGATTTTATATATATATATATATTTAAATATATATATATATATATATATATATAAATAAAATATAATTGAAGAATTTTAATTTACTTGCATTATATATACCTGAAATGGATCATTTACTGAAATTGTTCTGTATAGCAAAAATGAAAATAAGATGGTTTGGCGGTGCTAATCCCCTTGTTCCCTGGATGAACATACATGGGGTTAAAGCATGAATAGTGTATAAGATGAAAAGTTTCGAAACAGAAAAATTTTTTGAAACTGAATAAATTGGAAAAAGGGAAAATCATTTCCGAAACCATGCACATTATTAAGGACCATGTTTGTTAATGCTGGCTCTACGTTTCTATGTGATATGTATAAATATATATACACGTATTTATGAATATATATATATATATATGTATATATATATATATATTATACTGTTAACTCACATCTCGTACATTTCTGTAAGTTTAATTTTATAAACCACGCCCCGTAAAATTCTGTAATATTTGCACTTGACAAAATTTAAATGTGTGTGGGTAATCATTGTCTTTCAGGGAATTAATTTTCATGAGTGTTCCATGTTTGTAAGAAGCTCCCAAATGTATTTGTTGAGCTAAAGAATTATTCGTGTACTGTGTTAATTATGAGTTTGGTTATTAGCAGATCGAATTCAGATTGATTTATATTCTAATAAACCATACAGAACAACATGAATAATCATTTTTGTTTTTTTTACGATGGTTAAATACATTCACGGAAATAGTAGAAAGGCAAAATGGATATTTCTGTTATAGAAAAGATTGATTTATATTCTAATAATCCATACAGAACAACATGAATAATCATTTTTCTTTTTTTTTTACAATGGTTAAATACATTTAAGGAAATAGTAAAAAGGCAAAATGGATATTTCTGTTATAGAAAACCTAGAACTGTAAGCCACGCCCACTCTTGACAAGGTACACTGTAGGAAATAAACGACTAATATACAAATAAACTAAACAAAGCAATATGAATAGTTAAATATTTCTACTATGATTAAATATATTCACAACAACAGAAAAAACAACGAGGAGTACTGCTGTTATTCATATCATGATCTTCCAGAGCCTACTATTGTCTAACATTTCATGAATTAAAGCATGTTAAAAAACATTCTTTTTTAGACGAATTTCCAGCAAATAGAAGAAATAATTTCTTGTTTTCACTGGCAGTAATTAATTTGTTTTAGTTTGATAGGTCATTTGGTTACTATTCCACTTGGCTTTGGGGGAATATATAATAGTTTCTTAACTACATTAAAAATCGCCTTCACCTCCAATAGAATTAAAAATATAAATATCTTCAGTAGTCCATTTTAGAGGTATGGGATGGATCTTATTCCTTTTGTAGTCAAAAATTGGGTACAAATCGATACATTTGAGTATATGCAGAATTTTATTAGAGATAGGATATTTTAGATATGTGGGACATTTCTCAATAGAAATCAGATTCCGTTTATTTTAAATATCCCAAATGCTAACCAATTGCTGAATATCCCACAAGAGACTTATCTACCAAATTTTGTGTGATTTGGTTAACTAGTTTGTCAGCTAGAGTGGATACATATAATTTTTGTAGGTCAATTTGCAAAATAAGGTAGGTTTCTTTTTCTCCAATTGCACCAAAATGTAATCAGCAGCAGTGTGACCTACACCTGACTTATCTACCAAATGATGTGAAATTTCGTCGATTAGTATATTAACTAGAGTGGATACATGAGATTTTTGCGGGCCATTTCGCAACTGTTTCTTTTTTTTTTTTTTTTGAATCATACCAAAATCTAATCAGCACCAGGGTAACCCACGAGTGACTTATCTATAAAATTTTATGAAATTTGGCCCATTGGTTTTTGAGTTAAAATGGATACATATGTTGTACTGACAAACACACACACAGACGACACACTAAAAACATTTTTTTCGTATTCTAGAGTATTCGAAACGTGCAGAACCGTCGAAAACTCCAACTGCGATTTTCGATAAGATTCAAATACTTTCCCTATACATTACCATGTATTGCAGGGAACGCAAAATTGAAAGAAATAAAACAAAATTTCTAAAATCAACTTCTGAAATTTTAATGCCATGTGGAGTATGACATTACATTCTGGTGTATGACATCAGATTTTATTGTCATATCCCACGTAGCTAATTAGAGTTTGTATTCATGCTATTTTCCACATTTTAATTGATTTCTTTATCACCCATAATCACATAAACAACAAATGTTCGTTGCTTTCTGTTGAAAAGCTTAAAAGCAAAAGCACTATTTCGGTATAGGCAATGATGTATAAACAACAAAGCTCCGTTTCAATACCAATTTACGTCTCGTCCAATGCCATAAAATATAGCCAAACCGCTAAGTATTGGGGACGATTTGTTTGGATAGTGGAATATGCACCTGGCACGTTGTGACGTATCTTCGGTCTGTTGATGAGGTATCCTGATTCTTTGACATACGCTGGATGTATTGAAGAACTGTTGGTCGAGTCCATGAGGACCGCCCACGGGTGGGCGGAGCAACGGGATCTAGCCTTCAAGAAAAAAGTTCTTATTGAAAAAAGCTGCTGGAAAGAAAGTAGATACTGGTGAATGCTTTCTGAAAACTATCTTGGAAGGCAAAATTAGTTTAAGTTTTGGTTTTGGTTTGGGATTTTTGAGTCTGCTACAATTTGAATTATATTGAAAGTCTTTTGCATCGTATCTACGTCAGCTTTTAGGATTTGAGGTATTTTATTTAGCAGGGATTTTACATCATTTATGTTGAAGTAAATTTATATTTCTTTAAAAAAATTTAAAAATTCAAGAAATAGATTTGGAGTTTCTTTAGATATTTCTTGAGTGCTCTGTTTCGGCACGTGCCATCGTCTCTTGGTTTGGGGCTGCCTCTGTAGTTTGGTGTCAAGGACGGGGGGATTTGCGAAGTGCCCAGGAGGGGAAAAATTCCCCCCTTTAAACTTCGAGCGAAAAGGAGAAAATATACGAAAAAGAGATTAACATAATTAAAGAGTTTACATCTAAAGTTCGTTTGGAGAGGGGGGGGGGGGCGACTATCGAAGTCGGGCAGTTCTCCGAGTCCTACAGAAAGAGAAAGAACTAGGGCCCAAACAGGCATCTAGTGAGAAGATAATGGTAGGGTTTTTTTATTGTTGAGATCCAGACCTTTCCGACCTAACAGAAAGGTGCAAGGTTTGGATGGCCGGGAAGTGCCAACCAAATTTGACCTGGACTCAGTGAAAGGTAGAGAGGTAGAGGAGCGTCCCTTAGGGGAGTAGGGCCTTGAGTTTGAAAACGGAGGGGGTAAATTACACTATTGAAATTAAATTTAAAAGGTTCGTCATAAAGTCGCGAATTCCAAAATGTCATGGAGGGGCACGGAGTTAGCTCCATTGATAAAGGGGGTTGAGCAGATATAAATCAATGCTACATAAGACGACTCCGTTTAGGGCGGACGAACATATCCTTTGGGGGTGTCCGGTCAACGCCATAGGGCGCTTGCGCGTCTTCAGGTGTATCGAGTTGTACCGCGGGATACTATCTAGCGTGGGATTATTTACTCTACTGATATCTCTGAAGAAATTTTGAGCAAGTTTTTGAATATGTTCTAACAAGGGTGTAATATTGAGGTCTCTGTGCAGAACTTCTAGCCGAACATAACTCGGAAACCTAATAAACGAACAAAGTGCTTTATTTTGCACAACTTGAAGCTTGCTAAGGTGAATCTCAGCTGCTGCTCCCCAGATTGGGGATCCTTACGTCATAATTGGTAGTATGCAGGACTCGTTATTTCTCGTTGATAGGCGGCTGTTTCCAGCCAACAGGGGGCGCATTTGGGCTAGTTCAAACTTCGCTTTCTGACATGTTTCAGTAATGTGAAGTTTCCACGTAAGATTTGAATCCAAGTACACTCCAGGGTACTTGTAACTAATTTGCCAGCTCGTTGTCCAAAGTTAAGTTAGTGGTTGATGTTCGGCGGGTGGGGGGGGGGGGGACTGACGGTGGCACATTTGGTGACGTTGACCAATTCATTCGGCAATTAGTTAACTATTGCATCAGGGAGCCAAGATAAGATTGGAGGGTTTCGTGCACGACTTGTGTTTGCTTGTGTTGTGCAATCAGGGCCGTGTCTTCGACGTACAAGCCTAAGGTGACACCGGAGACACGTGGTAGATCATTAATGTATAGGTTGAACAATTTGGAGCCGACAAGAGAAACTTGGGGGATCCCTCTGAGAATATTCCTGGGAGAGGAGAGAGAATTTGATACTCTTACCGCGAAGCTACGCTCCGTTAGGTAAGAGTGGAGAATTTTAATGAGATGAACAGGAAAGTGATGAGTAATTAGTTTAAAGAAGCGTCCGTTTAACCACACCTTATCAAAGGCTTTTTGGATATCCACGAAGACAGTAGTAGTGGTGAGATGCTCGGAGCGAGCTTCGTGAATGAGTTCCCCAACCCTAAGCAACTGATACTATGTGGAGTAATTCCCCCTGAAGCCATATTGCTCAGGAATGATGGTGTCATTAAAGCTGTAGAACTCATCCAGATGCTGAACCACGACACAGTCGAAAGGGTTAGAAAGACAGGAAAGTAGTGAAATAAGACGATAATTAACAGGTACAGAAAGGTTTAGACCGGGCTTGGGGAGGGGTCCACAATGGCCACCTTCCACTCCCGTGGAAAATAATTTAACTTAAGAAGATGATTAAGAGATAAGCAATATAGGAGTTAGGAAGATTTTTCATCATATTAGTAGAAATGAGGTCTCTCCCAGTCGCTTAATTGGTCTTAAGCTTCCGAATATAAGGGGTGATGCCAGAATGTTTGATCATTCTGAGTGTATTTGGAGATGGAGTGGAGTTGAATAGTTCTACCATGGAGTACGCTACTGCAACCATCCGAGGATCGATTTCATTATGGTGAGGTTCAAATTGGCTTGCAGGATTGTCTGCAAGCAGCACAGACTTCTGTGTGCTGGAGATGGACCTGCAATTGGGACCGTTAAGGGCTAGAATGTAACTTTTGTGCCTATGAATACGTGAGGTTGCCCTCCAAATGGTGTTGTCCTGAGTCGTTAAGGATTCAACGTAAGAGTTCCATCGCGCACTTGTGAAGTCCTTAATACGTGACCTAACTTGCGCTCTAAGGAAGTTTAGGTCACGTTTAAAGTCGGGGCTTCTACTGGCCTGCCACTTCTTTTGGAGTCGGTTTCTATCTCTGATCATCTCTTGTATACCAAGGGGTAATTGGTAGTAATTAAAATTGGCGGACCATGGGCTTCGAGGATGCAGAGTAGATTTCTCGTAGCATATCCCCGAGATCTTCCACCTCTGCATCCGCGAGGTCCGTTGTCCAGTTCAACGTAACTAGAAAGGGGAGGCATATTTTTATTTGGTGGACTTTTCAAAGTCTTCCAATTAGTTCTTAATTTAGCGAGGGTAGTTAAAGAAAAATGATTGAGTTCTATGGTATACAAGATTGGGAGATGATCAGAGGGGAGTTCGTTAGTACCTTCTATGTGATAAGCATAGGGAATGTTGCTGGTGATGGCAAAGTCAATTACACTATTTACGTGGGCGGGGTCACCTGGGACTATAACATCAAAGTTATTCTCGTCGGCCCAGCGTTTTATGCCATGGCCGCAAGGATTCGATGATACTATCACATGGGGGAATTTTGAAGAGGGTAGATAGGTCAACAATACTCAGGCCAGTATTACTGTAACTTGGCATTAAGTACACTGACGCAATGGTGATGACGGGATCATTTGGCAGATTTAGTTGGATAATAGTTGCTTCTCCAGTTTGGAGAGGAGGGGGCGAGGGAATACGATTGCACGGGATATTACTTCGAACATAAATAGCAGTGTCACTACCGGTGTGATTGCTAGTACGAGGACTGTTATCGTTGTATTACTCGTACTTAGCAATCTTGAATAGGTTCCCGTGACTGAAGTGGGTTCTTGAATCAGAAATAAGTCTAAGTTGTATGCTGTACAGAAGTCCCTAGCCTCATGAATTTTACCTCTCAGTCCATTGGCATTCCATATACAAATTGTAAGATCCTTCAAATGCCTTTACTGAAAACCCATAGCCGAAAGACAGGGAGGGGAGTAATTTTTGCAGATGAGGATGCTTACACCCTCAAAAAGAATTTGAATTTTGTCCATTTCGGTTTGAGCAGCCCGAAACTGGAAGGTCCGTCTTAAAGGCCAGATTTACAATGGAAGTACCATACTGCTCTCCGAATCTGAATAATAAATTTAAAAAATCATCATTGATATTGTCGGATTTATTAGTGGGTACATTGCTAGGGACCAACATTTTTGAGGTGACCTCCTGAGTCTGTTTGCACCCCTCTTCACGTCCTTCCTTGACAGCGGCGAAAGAGAGCTTGTGCTCGACAAAACTTTGAAAACTGGAAATCTGAGAGACAGGACCGCGGTACTTTGGAAATTTTTGGGCAGTTTCTGTACGAGGCAGGGCGATTTCCACCGCAGTTCGCACAACTGCAGGGCGTTTCATAGTTTTTAGCACATTCGCTAGTGAGATGTTCTTGTGCACATTTCACACAGTGAGAAGGAATATAACATGCACTGTTTCCATGTCCAAAGGACTGACATTGGAAGCATTGGCTGACTTGCTTTCTGCCCCTGTATTTCTCTACCTTTATTTCCGTATACATAAGGTTGGTCAGATCGTATATTTTCTCCTTGTCTGGGATTTTCTGAAGTTGCACGTAGTACAGAGGCATATTCACTCACCTGGTTTTGGGACCTGGCGCCAACTGAATGACGCTGATTGGCCTTAGCCCCAAAATCTCAAGCTCTCAATTAATCTGCCCCTATCTGCATGCAGATTGAAGACCCCTGATGGCAACTTTCAACAGCTTCTCATTGTTAAATAAATATGATTTGAATTCCAGTTTTCCGTCTATAAGGAATCTTTGGACTTCTCCTTTTTACTTTCCTTATATACATAATGTATAAGGAAAGTATTGTGACGGGGTCGAAAATTCGAAATCGAGTTTTCGACGGGAGAGCACGTTTCAAGCACACCTGATCACGAATCAAACATTTTTGAAGTGATGTCTGTGTGTGTGAAAGTATGTGTGTGTGTGTGTGTGTCAGTGGGTCTGCGGAGACGATAACTGACGAACGAATGGACCGATTCGAACCAAATTTGGTACAAAAATCACAATCTGTAAACACTGGAAGCCTATTGTTTTTATACGCAATCGAATGTTCAGAACCCCCCCAAATTTTCGAATGAAATTTTGAAAAAATTGTCAAAAAATCAAAACCAATAATAAAGTTACGCAAATAGACATTTCTTATGTAATTTTCCATTAGAAAACGATTGACATAAATTTTAGAACGCTAACATGAACCGTTCTCGGGATATTGCACCTTTTTCAAAAAAATTATCAAAATGTCATATAAAATAGAAAAAAAATATTTCCTATTGAGAAACATATTCAATTTTCATATATAATATCATGCGATAAATTGGGTGACAGCATTGTCGTGGATCTAGCTCGTTCCATTGATGAAAAAATATACTTTGAGTAATACTTTTGCATTTGAACGCCAATTTATCTGCTGTAAGAATAACTTATTTCTTCGTCCATAACGCTTGGCGAGATTTTGGCGACGAAATTGGCGGAATGTCGCGAACTTGGCGATTTTTTGAAATGTTGCTAAATTAACGAAAATCTCGCCAAATGGATAAAAATGACGATAAATCAAAGAAAATGACGACTAATTGTCGAAAATTCAATATCTTGGAAAGAATATTAGTATCTACTAGAAGAAAAACTTATTTTTTTTACTGTAAAAGTAGTAAATTCATTTCATTATATAAGGAAAGTCATATGTTGCCCACATCAGATTTTTGAAATAAAATTGAAATAATAATTACACTCAAGTTATATGAAGAGATCACGTGACTCACTGCAAAACAAAATATGGCATCCATTTTTTTTTCGTTGAGTGAAAATCGTGATTTTAAAGAACTCTTATTCAGCGAAATTCAACAAAAATTTCAGTAAAATATATTCGGTAGTTTTTTATATTTATTGCTGCATCCGTCCTAAAACCTTTGTTTTATTTTTGCATATTATCTGTATCTAAATTCTGTGCCTATGCAATTACAATATTTTTTATTTTAAATGATCACTAACTACAATGAAGCTTAATTTTAACGTATACAGAATGCAAATAGATCAAGCTATTGTAAGTTGAGTTGTATGAGAATTGCTGATTTTTGACGCAAAATTATTTAGCTCTGGAGTCTGGAATATAAGTGACATGAATGAAATATTCATTGATTTTACATAGGGAAACAGACAATTTTATAGCATAGCCATTTTTGAGGAAATTTTAAGTTTCCATGTAAAAAACATTATTGTAGTACTGGGATAATATAAACTATGTCGCCGCTGAATGTACAGCATTTTTAGATGTTTAAATAAAATTGCATTTCAATTGGAAAATGTTTAATAATCAATGCTTTATGCATGATTAGACGTTCTTTTTTATTATTTTGCTACAATCTCTATATTTGTAATTTTGCTGTGACAGTTATGTGTTTGAAATCATATGTGAACAGTCGTGATAATTCAGAAAAAATAATTTACTCTAAAACTTTGATGCATGTCAATGATAGAAATCGGTGAAAAACTAACATAATGATCGCTTTGCATAAATACGCATAAATTATTTACATTGAATCAACGGCAATGTTGAAAATTATCCATGAAAAGTTCCATATTCTTAAATTTAGTCGTAATAATTTCCTGTATCTTTCTAATGCACAGAATTAACAATATGAGCTTGCAAAATTTTTGAGCGTACAAATTAAAATATAAAAAAAACTAACTACAACTTTAACTACTTACATGCACTTTTAATCGCATTATGTCTGATCTTTCTGTTAACCATTTTAAACAGACTATTTGGGACAGATAAACACATAAAATGTTAACGCTTCAATTCTCAGTGCTTTCAACTGTAATATGCTGAACTTTTGGCTCTTTCGTTATATTCGGTAGGCAGCACTAAATTGAATTCTATTTTGATGTCTCTCCATTCACTGTTAAACTAGATTTTATGGCCGCTATCGCGAGTTAAGGCTACCAAAGTTCTACATGCATTTTATGGCCTTTCACGGGCTTTCCGTTGATATTTTGCAGTTATATATTTGTAAGAATTATTCTTGATTGAAATTATTATGTGCATTGGCTCTTTGTTTGCAACGGGTTATGCATATGTTTTATACTTGAATATATGCGACAATGATCTATCAATGATTTTGAATGTTAGCGAAGATTTCTGGTATACGTTTATTTTGCTAGATTGTACTATAGTCATATCAATAAATCTAAATTTGTAGCATGATATATTTTTTTAATTTTATATAGCCACAGTTTACAAAATGTTTGATCCTCAAACACTTATCATTTTCTCTACATGTGTAGTCTGTAGGGCGTTTATGTATAGAGAAAATATTGGGGTAGAGCCGAAAATTCGAGTTCGAGATATTGCGGAATTTACAAATTTTAGGTTTCTTTGAACCAGAATCGAATGCTTTCAGTGATGTCTAAATGTATGTATGTACGTCTGTGTATCCTTCAGTCCGTGGCACAATATCTCAGGAATTGGATGTTTCAAATGAAATTTAGAAAAATATCCCAATCTGTGAATACTGACATTCTACTTATTACTTTCCTTATATACAATAATGTATAAGGAAAGTATTGTGACGGGGTCGAAAATTCGAATTCGAGCTTTCTACGAGAGAGCACGTTTCAAGCATCCCTGATCACGAATCAAACATGGTTGAGGTGAGGTTTGTGTGTATGTGTGTGTGTGTGAAAGTATGTATGTGTGTATGTGTGTGAAAGTATGTGTGTGTGTATGTGTGTGAAAGTATGTGTGTGTGTCAATGAGTCTGTGGAGACGATATCTCACGAAAGAATGGAGCGATTCGAATAAAATTTGGTACAAAAATCACAATCCTCCGTGAATACTAGAAGCCTATTGATTTTATACGCAATCGAATGTTCAGAACACCCCTAAATTTTCGAGTGAAATTTTGAAAAAATCATCAAAAATTCAAAACTTTTAATAAAGTTACGCAAATAGACATTTCTTATGTCATTTTTCCTTAGAAAACGATTGACATAAACTTTAGAACGCTAGCATGAACCGTTCTCGAGATATTGCACATTTTTCAAATAAATTTATAAAGTATCCCATAAATTAAAAAAAATATATTAACTGTTGAGAAACATGTTCACTTTTCATATGTAATATCATGCAACAAATTGGGTGACATCATTCTCATGGATCTAGCTCGTTCCATTCATAAGAAAAGATACTTTGAGCAATAAATTTGTCTTTGAACGCCTATAGTCATTTACCTGCTATAAGAATAACTTATTTCTCCGACCATAACGTTTGGCGAGATTTTGGCAACGAATTTGGCGAAATGTCGCCAACTTGGCGACTTTTTTAAATGTTGCCAAATTAACGAAAATCTAGCCAAATGGATAAAAATGACGCTAAATCGATGAAAATGACGACTAATTAAGGAAATTCAATATCTTGGAAGTAATATAAGTATCTACTTTAAGAATAACCATTTTTTTTATCTTTTTTTTGCTGTAAAAGTAGTAAATTCATTGCATTATATAAGGAAAGTCATGTGCTGCCCACATCAGACTTTTACTGTTTAAGTTTATGCAATTTTGTTAGATTAATTAAGTTTTTTATTTATTTTGGGGTTTGAGTTTGACTTTAAGTTTTTATCATTAGTATTTATATTAGTTTCGGATTTCTCCGTTTGGCTAATTGACAAGGTTCCAGAATCCGTGCTAGGCTGGCTAACACGAGGGGATAGTGCAAAATAACTGCCGGAGACTGTTTCCGACAGGTCTCACCATATTGTGGAAGTCCATGTGTTGACATTAAAAAGTCCATCTTTAGCTTGGCCTTCAAGAGTAGAGTCCGTTCGGGTCCTTGCATTTCTTCATGTCCATGTCTTTATCATTGTAGTCTGATCTCTGAAAGTTGAGTTCTTCCTTTGCTTGGGCCAGAGTCATTCCTTCCATTTCTCTACCACGTGGAACCACAGCAGCATCGGCAATACCGGTAGTCATTTGACAGGCAGGGATCAGTGGGTGCGGCAGCGAGGGAAATTGCGCGGCGTCCTTCATCATTCTCTGGGCAAGGGTGCTTATTAGTAATCACTTGCTAATAAGCTCACCTTCACGGAGCTTGAGAAAAACACGTCCTTCCCCTACGGTGTCCGGACGGAGGGTCTAGTCAAAAGGTCCTCCATAGTTTGGGTTGGAAGAGGTAGAACATATTACATGCCTAGGTTTGAGGGGAATGGTTGTAGGTTTTAGTGTTTTCAGGTCTAGTTTTAGATCCTTGGAACTTTTTACGATTCCAGGGTATTTTTGGACAATGCTGGAGTTTCTAGAAAATACTTAAATCCAAAAGTAACTTTCACAGTAATTCAACGCAATCGGCAGATACAAATCTGGAAAACAGTCACGAATTTTGCCTACGAATGTTTACTACTGCAAAAATTTTCCAGCAGAAAATTTTTGCCTGTTTAAATAAAATGTGTACAACATACAATCATTATATATGTTAATATAATGTATAAAATAAATTTCATTATAATTCGTTAATTTTCATTTCTGGTAGATATCCAAAAGTTCCGTACAAATCCGTAGAAGCGTCTGGAACTAAATGCCCAATAATTTATGTAAATCTGTATTAATATGCCGGCTGGCCATAAAATAGCGTGAAGTGTTCAGAGTCGTCCAAGGAGTAATATATTGGACGGATCAACGGACGTAACAAAATTTGATGGGCGTACAGAGTGAAACAATCGGTTTCGATTTCAAAAAAATATTGTTCTAAAAGTCGCCTCCAGGGGATATTTTGGCTCTGCAAAGGCGTAGTAGTGTGTATAATGAATGAGTAAATGCCAAATGTCACAGTACACATCAATGTTGTTAACAATATATGATAACGTGTATTGTTGATCATAAATAAGGTTTAATATGACCGCCATTGAAAGAACTTCCAAGAACTGAATGTTTTGCTCGACATTTTCCACGACGACTCATCATATCAGAACTGAATTTGTCTTACGTGTAACGTTATGCGTTCTTTCAACATTGTGATATCGAGGGCATATCCTTGATACACAACGCTTTTAAGAAATACCCCACAGCCAAGCTTTCAAAGTCACAAGCTTTGAGATCGGGCAACCTCGGTGGTCATGCCTTAGGAAATGCACGACTAATGATTCGCTGTCAGAAAAATGCTCCTGCAACAAACGCTGTACCTTAAGTCCGATGTGTGGTGGTGCACCATCTTGCATGAAGGTGGTCGAATCAAGACATCCTCATTGCTGCAGTTGTGAAACCACGAAGTTGCGTAGCATCTGATATCTGTCAGCATTTACGGAACAGGCCACTGAGCCACTTTGCTACTTTCCTCGTAAAAGTGAGGTATATATATATATATATATATATATATATATATACATATATATATATATAATAGAAGAATTGTAATTTACTTGTATTATACAAAAATGAAAATAAGATGATCTGAAGGTGTTGATCTCCTCGTTCCCTGGATAAACATACACGGTGTTAAAACATGAATACTGTATAAGATGAGAAGATTCAAAACAGGAATTTATTTTGCACGTGGAGCTCGGCTTTTCTGGCTCCCAAAATTTTTTTGAAACTGAATAAACTGAAAAATGTGAAAATCATTTCCGAAACCATGCACGTTATCAAGGACCATACCTGGTTCTTTAATGCTGATTCAACGTTTCTATGTGATACGTATAAATATATATATGTACATATATAAGTATATATATATGATTTCAAATGATGACAAATGAAATAGAAAAAGGATATATATATATATATATATATATATATAAATAAGGATTAAAAATGAAAGCAGATAAAAAACGGGAGTGACCATATGAATTACATAAAATGGTAGGGGTGGATGACTACACCCCTTTCCCGTTTAAAGCAGCTTTTACAACCCGGGAAACGCTCACGGCACCAACATAATTCCTTGGTCAGTCTCCCAAATGTATGAAAACAAAAGCACCCGAACGGATTCAGAGTCAAAGATGAAAACGATGTAGAAAAAAGAAAGAAATATCCTTCAACCTAACCCAGTGGAACATCTCCTTATAAGGGTAAAGTCGCACATGCGCAGAGATATAACTTGATAACAGTTTCGCAGTTATGAATATAATGCCTCACTTAACGTTAAGAATATTACAACTTTTCATTGAAAAATGAATTGTAATAATGCCGTATAAAATTCATAGGATAATTTCTCTTTATTGCCTCCTTTATAAATTTGTTACATTTGTAGATGCAATCTTTCTTAAAAGTATTGGAATTTTAGTGTCTACGAAAGTAACCAATTATTATATTTCTGAATACATTCTTGGTTAGGTTTGAATTCCAGTCGATTATATGATTTATCTTGATACCGTATGATTCTCTTTTATCGTGTAGCTCTGTATAAATTCCATATTTCTGGTGTGTTTTTTTATTGTTAAATCTAAGAAATTCACCGATCCGTCTTCACTCACTGAATTTTCAATTTGGTCTAATTCGCTTGGGTAGAATGTGAAATCAAAGTTTGGGGTGTTTTCATAGCCCCCAATTAACACATCATCGACGTAACGGAAGTAGGGCATTTCCGATAAGATATGAGTACCTCTTTCGTATTTTGATAGATAAATATCCGCCAGTATTGACGAACAAATATTTGAAAACTTAAACCTTCAGCGAAAAAAATGAACTTCATTCAAATGACGGCATTAAAATTAAAATTGCCTGGTTTAAACATCTCAAAAATGTAATACATTCCTCGGTAATAATTTTAGAATTATCATAATACTACGATAATTTATTATATTTGAAAACTTCATTGAAAACAGCTGAAATTCATTCAAATGACGTCATAGAAAAAATAACACGCCTGGCTCTCTCTATAAAAGCAGCATTTCATTCATAATTAATTTCCCATTCATGTCATTCATCACAATACTATAATAATTTATTTTATTTAAAAATTAAAACCATGGAGCTACAAGTAAATAAGCTCTATGCGTTAAACTTCATCGAAAAAATCATCCTTCTCTTTGTAAAATCAATGAATATTCCATTTATATCAGCTATGCAGACTCCATGAACTAAATGATTTTGTGTTCAAGAAATACAGCAATTCTAATACAACTCATTCTACATATTTTGCTGTTTACATTTTACATAAGTGAAAAATCTGATGTGGGGAGCACATGACTTTCCCTGCAGACTTATATTCACGTTCCATTTATTTAAATTAAATTTATTTCACTTTTAATTCAATTTTCGTTCTCATTCGATAACCGGACTTATTTTCAAAGGTGGCGTAGGGAAAGTACGAAAAACTAAAATATCTCGAGAACGGCTAGTCCTAGTGTAATGGGATTGGTCTTATTCTTTTCGTCGTTAAAAATTACGTATTAAATCAGCATTTAATGGATATATTTGAGTATACCCAGTTCTTTATTTTAGATTTTGGCAATTTTTGCGGGCCATTTTGCAAAAAAAGGCAGGTTATTTTTTTCCGAATCGTACCAAAATATAATCAGCACCAGGGTGACTTATACGTGACTCATCTACCAAATTTTGTGAAATTCGGTCCATTAGTTTTTTAGCTACAGTGGGTACAAGCTTTTGCGGGCCATTTCACAAAAGAGGCGGGTTCTTTTATTCCGAATCGTACCCAAAACTAATCAGCACCAGCCCCGCCCACAAGTGGCTTACCTACAAAATTTTGTGAAATTCGGTCCATTAGTTTTTTAGTTAGAGTGGATACAAAATCTGCACAGACAGACACACAGACAGACAGACACACACACAGACGTCACGCTAAAAATGGTTTTTTCGTATTCTAGAGGTCTCGAAACATGTAGATCCGTCGAAAACTCGAGTTGCGATTTTCGGCATGATTCCAATACTTTCCCTATACATTACCATGTATTGCAGGGAAAGTAAAATAGGCTTCGTTGTAGAAATAATCAAATTTGGATGAGCATTTAAACTCAAATATATTGTAATTGCGTTGTTTCAGTATGTAGATGCACAGAATTTAAGCAGAAATAAAGTGGTTTTAGGACGGATACAACACTCAATATGAATTGAAAAGAACTTTAAAAATCACGATTTTGAGACAAGATGGATGCCATATATCATTTTGAAGTGGGTCACGTGATCTTTTCATATCATGGTCGCGTGATCGTTTCATATAAGAGGTGTTATTATTATTTTAATTTTTATTTAAAAAACTACTGAATATATTTCGCTGAATTTTTTTTATATATTTTATGGAACAATTTGAATATTATCTAAAATTTTCGAAGCAATTTGTGAATATTAAATACGCTTAAAAAACGTTTGAAAAATTATGTCCCATAGGGCTGAATGTATTTCATTTTTTCAACCCGGGTTCAATCCAAAACTAATTATGTGATATTATTCATTTATATTCCCATAGGCCCTGCAGACCGTCTGAACAACATACTAAAATTTCATTTTGATTAAGTCATTTTTACGGCAGTTATCGTGATAACGGACAGACAGACAGACAGACAGACAGAATGAACAAAGTCATAAACACTTTTCAACTTTGTTGTAAAGTGTTAAAAACAGAAGTAAAATGTGAAAATTTAAAATATCAAAATAATTTAATTTTAAAAGTAAAACACAGAAACTAAGAATTTCAAGCTACACTACATGAAAACATTTACACTAATATCAGCTAATCTGTGAACGATCTTTTTAATTAAAGAAATACATTATAAACCCCGTTGCGTTAAATTCTTGAAAAGATATTTATTCCCTTGTACATATAGGGCAGCGCACATAATACCTTGTAATAGAGAGTGAGCGAAATGGCCTCTCCATTTCCAGACTATCAAGAATGCTAACAATATCTGACATTCCCTATAGGATGGTAATGAAGAAGAAAGATATCCTCTGGCAATAAAGAGGATATATAAAATTTAGTAAGATTGATGCACTCCGATAATACTAAAAGCCACTTAATTTTTGCGGAGAATTATGGAAGTTGCTCTTAATGTTCATCTTACTCCATCAAGCATATATACTGTAATCCTTTTATAATTAATCCGTTTTCAGTAATCTTTAAGCCGTATATAACATTTCCTTATGGAATTGTCCATTACATAATAATCCAATATAACTTTCTTTATATACATAATGTATAAGGAAAGTATTGTGACGGGTTCGAAAATTCGAATTCGAGTTTTAGACGTGAGAGCACGTTTCAAGCATCCTTGATCACGTAGCAAACATTTCTGAGGTGATGTCTGTGTGTGTGTGTCTAAAAGTATGTGTGTGTGTGTGTGAAAGCATGTGTTTTGTGTCAGTGAGACTGTGGAGACGATAACTAACGAACGAATGGACCGATTCGAATGAAATTAGGTACAAAAATCACAATCCGTGAATACTGGATGCCTATTGTTTTAAAACGCAATCGAATGTTTAGAACCCTCTTAAATTTTCGAGTGAAATTTCGAAAAAATCATCAAAAAATCAAATAAAGTTACGCAACAAAGTTACGCAATAAAGTTACGCAATAATAAAGTTACGCAAATAGACATTTCTTATGTAATTTTTCATTAGAAAACGATTAACATAAACTTTAGAACGCTGGCATGAACCGTTCTCGAGATATTGCACATTTAAAAAAAAAAAAATTATCAAAAAATTATATAAAATAAAAAAGAAATATTTCCTATTGAGAAACATGTTCACTTTTCATATGTAATATCATGCGATAAATTGGGTGACATCATTCTCGTGGATCCTAGCTCGTTCCATTCATGAAAGAATATACTTTGAGTAATACTTTTGTATTTGAACGCCAATAGTCATTTATCTGCTATAAGAATACATTATTTCTCTGTCCATAACGCTTGGCGAGATTTTGGCGAAGAATTTGGCGGCATGTCGCCAACTTGGCGACTTTTTTTAAATGTTACTAAATCAAAAAAAATCTCGCCAAATAGATAAAAATGACGCTAAATCAATGTAAATAACGACTATTTGACGAAAGTTCAATATTTTGGAAAAAATATAAGTATCTACTATAAGAATAACGTATTTTGTTTCTATTGTGAAAGTATTAAATACATTGCATTATATAAGGAAAGTCATGTGCTGCCGACATCAGATTTTTTTTAACTGTGAAAGTAGTAAATTCATTGCATTATATAAGGAAAGCCATGTGCTGCCCACATCAGATTTTTTTATATTGCAGTCTCTTTATGTATATTAATCTAAGTCTTGAAGTAAATGATTTTTCGTATTATTGGAAACTTTTATTACAAGACAAATACAGTAAAATAAAATTATAATTATAAAATTGATTTTTTTCAGTAACCAGAATGAGTTATCTGATTTATACAGCATGTAAAGAAGGAATTCATTTATCCTTTTAGAAAGAACTAACCGAATACCGTAATTTTTTTAATAATTCGCGTTTCACTTTTACTCGGCAAATCGGACATTTTAGCGTACAGAACCCCTAAAGAAGAAAATATAAGAAAATTGAAATTGCACACGCTCTTCCTTTCTAACTGTCAACCAAATTTGAACACCAAATTTGAAGTCTCTATCGCATCTCGAAGCATGGTTTCTCTTCATTTCAGATTTCGAATGTTTTTCTCTGGAGCACCCTCTTAAACAAACATTTTTAAAAAACTATTTTGGCTTGGGTGTTTTCATTAAATGATTAGCCCATATACCAAATTTCAAGCCTCTACAAATTTTAAAGCAGGCGTTTCTCATTTGTTCGGCAAATCGAACATTTCAGTTTGCGGCACCCCCTAGAGTAGCAAATATTGAAAATTTGAAATTGCACACTTTATTCCTTTCAAACGGTTTACCTATACACTGAATTTGATGTCTCTATCTCATCGCAAAGTATGCATTCCTATTGTTTCACTTTTCGAATATTTTAGTGTGGAGTACCCCCTCTAGACAACATTTTCGAAAAATTCGATTTTCCCAGGAAGTTTTATCGAACGACTGAGCCGTGTATCAAATTGCAAATATCTATCTATTCGGGAAGTGCCTAAAAAAGCTTGTCAGTCGGACAGACGGACGGACAGCCAGACGAACAGACAGGCATTTGGCAATTAGTATATATAATAAATACTTATCTAACTTTCAGAAGATAATTTTTGTTTAAACCGACGCATGCGCTGTCGTGCGCATGTAAAAAATGAAACTTGCTGAAAATAGTACTTTAACACCATGCCAAGAGTTGTTCATGTTTCTGGAAAACAAAAGCCAAAATTCAACTTATGGTCTCGATAAAGAATTCTTTATAAATTTACAAATAGCTCATTTAAATATTTTCTATATGATTACTAAAACATCAGCCTATATTCATGTAAAAAACTAAAATTGTGCAATTTTTCAATTCCTAGCTGGAAAAAAAACGAAAAATTAATTCGAATTTAAAAAACCTCTTACCAAATTGCATTCTCACATGAGCTCATATATCACTGTACCGAATTTCGTGACTGTCAGTAGCTTGAAATTTTTGCTATGCTCAACACACATGGATAAACAACAATATTTTACTATTATTAATTTTAACATTTTAACATTTCATATCCTCCATAAGAATTAGTAGTAAGTAACTAATACAGGCCTCAAATTATAAAAGCTGCCTATTTTAAATTATAAATTATACAAAAAAAAGTGCCTTTTCAAATTAAGCAGAGCGGTTTTACTTTCACTATATTATATTTATAATTAATTAATAACACATATATTACATTAATTATTAATTAATCAATACTATACCGCATTGCATATCTAAATGGAAAGTATTGTGACAGGGTCAAAAATGTAACTTTAAAGGTCACAGAGGTCATTGATGGATTTATCACTATATTACATAGTATGTATATTTAAATAGAAAGCATTGTGACTGGGTCAAAAATGTGACTTTAAGAGCCAAAAAGGTCACAAGTGGATTTATTACTATATTACATAGTATATTTAAATGTAAAGTATTGTGACAGGGTCAAAAATGTAACTTTAAAGGTCACAGAGGTCACTAATGGATTTATCACTATCTTGCATAGTATATCTAAATAGAAAGTATTGTGACAAGGTCAAAAATGTGACTTTAAAAGCCAAAAAGGTCACAAGTGGATTTATTACTATATTATATAGTATATTTAAATGTAAAGTATTGTGACAGGGTCAAAAATGTGACTTTAAAGGTCAGAAAAGTCACTAATGGCTTTATCAGTATAGTACATAGTATATCTAAATGGGAAATATTATAATGAGGTCAAACAAATTAATAAATCGATTGAAATCTAGAACGATAATTTCAATGAATAAACAGCGAAGGCCTATTACTTTACGGAAGTAGGAGGGGGTGGGGTGGAGAAAGCCATCTATATCATACACCTGAGTGTGGTTAAATAACTAAGTGATGAAGAAAACTTGAATAACGTATATAAGCACAAATAACACAATAATGCAGCATGTACTTTTTCCTCTTTTGGACTTTGGATTTGTTGGTTCTCTTGTACTGACGAAGGAGATCCAGAGCATCCTCGAAACAGCGGTATGCTGTATTATCATTTTATTTGTGCTTATATACGTTGGTCAAGTTTTCTTATCCTTCGCACAATGTGTATTTCAGTTATAAAACAAATCTGATGTTGACAGCACATGACTGTCCTCATATAATGCAATGAATTTACTACTCTTACAGTAAAAAAAAAAGTTATTCTTATATTAGATACTTATATTCTTTCCAATATATTGAATTTTCGTCAATTAGTCTGAATTTTCATCATTTTCATCGATTTAGCGTCATTTTTATCCATTTGGTGAGATTTTCGTAAATTTGGCAACATTAAAAAAATCGCCAAGTTTGCGACATTCAGCAAAATTCGTTGCCATACTCTCGCCAAGCGTTATGGACTGAGAAATAAGTTATTCTTATAGCAGATAAAAGACTATTGGCGTTTAAAAGTATTACTCCATTTTTCTCATGAATGGAACTAGCTAGATCCACGAAAATGATGTCACCAAATTTATTGCATTATATTATATATGAAAAGTGAACACGTTTCTCAACAATTAATATATTTTTTATAATTTATGAGATTTTGATAAATATGAAAAATGTGCAATATCTTGAGAACGATTCATGCTAGCGTTCTAAAGTTCATACCACTCGTTTTCTAAGAAAAAGTTACATACGAAATGTCTATTTGCCTAACTTTATTAAAAAATTTGATTTTTTTATTTTCTCAAAATTTGATTCGGAAATTTAGGGGGGATGGAGGTTGAACATTCGATTGTGTTTAAAACCAATAGCCTTCCAGTATTCACGGATTGTAATTTTTGTACCAAATTTCATTCGAATCGCTCCATTCGTTCGTGAAATATCGGCTCCACACACACACACACACACATCACCTCAAAAATATCCGATTCGTGATCAGGGAGGCTTGAAATGTGCTCTCCCGTCGAAAATTTGAATTTGAATGCCCACAAATGCCCAAATGAACGACTACCAACTGCGAGACAGACGTCACAGCGGCGACGAAGTGAATCGCGTACACTTTATAAGATTCCTAGCATTTCACGAACGTCTGCAGCTGTGACGATAATTTGGGCGACAAGGTCCTCTAGTGACTCGATGGGTGTCTCACAAAACGGCGGTTTTTAGCTGTCACCAAAGCAAAAAATCCAAGCAAGGCAGATCAAGGAATTCAGGCAGCAGATCTAGGAGGCCACGCGACGGAATCACCACGACCAATCCATCTGTTCAGAAAGGCAATGTCTAGATAGTTCAGCACAATGTGCTGGCGCTCCATCGTGCTGGAACCATATAATCACTCAATGATTTGCTGATACAACACGTAGTAAATCTGGCGACACCTGCTGGAGGATGTTGAGGTATTTCTATCCGTCTAGGCGGTCTGGTAACAGATACGGGCCAATTAATTGTTCGTGAATTATCCTTGCCCACACATTCACGGAGAACCTCTGCTGGTGGCAACTGGAACGTGTAGCATGCGGATTTATCGAGTTCTCCATTTTGACGCGACGTTTCATCCTCTTCAGAGAAAGCGCCCTCTCGCGGCTCGCCGGTTACTTTCCGACCCTAACATTATATTGCGAAAGTTTTTTTTTTTTTGGTGAGTTCTATAACCCCTTACAGTTATGACCATCAGTTTATATACACCCTGTATATTTAATTTATTTTGCTATATCACACAAGCGGATATCAGTTTGAAAGTTATTCTCCAACTCTGACGCAAAATCGGATCTCTGATGCAAAGATAGACCCGTTTAATGAAAAATATTTTCCCAGCAAACCCTATCACAGGAACCTTTTAATAATAAACGCATAACTTCTTGTGAATATACAAAGTGAGCGTAAAGGTTCATTCAGGCGGATGGCAGGTTAATGTGAATACTGTGCCCGCGAAATATTGTGCTTTTAAATAGAAATATTATACACAATAGATGCAAATGAAGCGTTCTGTGGCATCTGATTTAATAATGTTCTGCCAGAAACACCTGCCGTTGTTTTGTAATTGGGCTCATATCAACGCACTCGAAAAGATCTGATGTGGGCAGCACATGACTTTCCCTGCAGACTTAAATTCATAGTTTCTTTATTTTTTAATAATTCATTAGATTGAGTATAATTGCACCAAATAACACTAAATTTGCATATTTAATTCAATTTTTGTTTTTATTTGGTCCGATAGCGGTTTTTCCGATAGCGGCTACACAAAAATCCAAGAAATCTCAAATATCTTGAGAACGGTCAGACCTAAAGTATAATGGAGTGTGGTATATTATTTTCCTCGTCAAAAATTGCGTATAAAACAATAATTTAATTGATACAATTCAGCATACGTAATCTTTTTTTTTAGATTTTTGCGATTTTTGCGGGCCATTTCGTAAAAAAAGGCAGGTTGTTCTTTTCCGAATTGTACCAAAATCTGATCAGCACCAGAGTATCTCCCAAGTAACTTGTCTACCAAATTTTGTGATATTTGGTCAATTAATATTTTAGCAAGGGTGGATACAAGAAGTTTTTGCGGGCCATTTCGTAAAAAAGGCGGATTCTTCTTTTCCGAATCGTATCAAAATCTAATCAGAGTATCCCACAGATAACTTATCTACCAAATTGTGTGAAATTTGGTCAATTAGTATTTTAGCTAGGGTGGATGCATCGAATTTTTGAGGGCCATTTCGTAAAAAAGGCAGGTTGTTCTTTTCCGAATCATACTAAAATCTAATCAGCGCCAGGGTAACTTACAAGTAACTTATCTACCAAATTTTGTAAAATTTGATCCATTAGTTTTTCAGCTGGAGTCGAGAAAGTCATTTTTTGCGGGTCATTTCGCAAAAAAAGCGGGTTGTTTTTTCCGAATCGTACCAAAAACTAATCAGCACCAGGGTCATACACAAGTGACTCACCTACTAAATTTTATGAAACTCGGTTCATTAGTTTTTGAGTTAGAATGGATGCATACATTGCACAGATACACAGACAGACAGACAGATGGACAGACAGACACACACACACACACAGACGTCACGCTAAAAATAGTTTTTTCGTATTCTAGAGGTGAGAGAACGTGAATAAGTCTACAAATCATGTGCTGGCCACATTAATTTTTTCATTTGTCACTCATTTTTTCACAAAATAATGGGTTTGCTTTAATAGAGATTAATGAAGTGAAACAATTACACCTCGAAGTATTCAACACTGCAACCTTTTATATATCTTGGGAAATTAGATAAATAAGCAAATAAATTAAGAACTGTATAAATTAGTATTATTATTTGGAACAATAACTGCATTCGCCGTGGGTACCTACTTTCCATATTCATCTACCACCTCTAGATTGATTAATACCGACAACAATGTACAAAAATACAACTAAACAATATATGTAAAATTGAAAACAATATGAATGCTATTGAAAAAGATCCTACAATATAAGTCAAAGCATCATTTTATCTAGTCCAAGACGCTTTTTACTTTCCCTTTTTTATTTTTTACTTTCCCTTCATTACATGGTAATGTATAGGGAAAGTATTGGAATCATGTCGAAAATCGCAACTCGAGTTTTCGACTGGATCTACACTTTTCGAGACCTCTAGAATACGAAAAAACTATTTTTAGCGTGACGTCTGTGTGTGTGTGTCTCTCTGTGTGTGTGTCTGTCTGTCTGTGTGTCTGTCTGTGTGTCTGTGCAATGTATGTATCCACTCTAACTCAAAAACTAATGGACCGAATTTCATAAAATTTAGTAGGTAAGTCACTTGGGTGAGATTCTGGTGCTGATTGAGATTTTGGTAGGTTTCGTAAAAACAGAACCCGCCTTTTTTTGCGAAATGGTCCGTAAAAATTTCATGTATCCACTCTAGCTAAAATACTAATTGACCAAATTTCACAAACTTTGGTAAATAAGTTACTTGTAGGATACTCTGTTGCTGATTAGATTTTGGCACGTTTCGGAAAAGAACAAACTGCCTTCCTTTGCAAAATGGCCCGCAAAAATCGTCAAAATCTAAATTAAAAAATTACGCATGCTCAAATATTTCCATTAAATGCTTGTTTTATACGCAATTTTTAACGATGAAAAGAATAAGACCAACCCCATTACAGTAGGACTAGCCGTTCTCGAGATATTCTAGTTTTTTCTTTACGCCATCTACGAAAATGAATCCAGCTGCCAAATGATTAAATTAAAAGCGATTTAACTTTAATTAAAATAAAGAGAACGCGTATATAAGTCTGCAGGGAAAGTCATGTGCTGCCCACATCAGATTTTTACTGTTGTGTGTGGGAGGGGATATGAACCCCTTAGAGCCCCCTCTAGACCTCTTAGTGCAAACTATATAAATACAACCTACACGTAAAGTGTTGGAGTGGGGATTTTAAGTGGGATTACTAATATAATGTGGCAGAAAATATAAATGTGAATTATACTGTGCAGAAATTTAAACTGACGGTTAAGCCTTATCGCGGAAAAATTTTAACTGACGGTTGACATTTTAACGGACGGTTAAGCTTGCCATTAATAACTGACAGTAAAGCCTGCCATATAATAGAGTGAAATACGTTTTGTAAATTTTCCCTATCATTTACTTACCTGCAGTACTTTCGTTCCTAAAATCTCTGGATACACATGGATTATACATCTCATTCGACGGACATAACTAGTTACTATCTACCGTTACAGGGTCGTACATTAATTCCATGCACAGAAAAATTATATAAAAAAAAATCTGATGTGGACAGCACACGACTTTCCTTATATAATGCAATGAATTTACTACTTTTTCAGTAAAACAAAATATGTTATTCTTATAGTAGATACTTATATTCTTTCCAAGATAGTGAATTTTCGTCGATAAGTCGTCATTTTCTATGATTTAATCGTCATTTCTTTAATTGTTTTTCATCCATTTGGCGAGATTTTCGTTAATTTGGAGACATTTAAAAAAGTTGCCAAGTTGACAACATTCCGCCAAATTTGTCGCCAAAATCTCGCCAAGCGTTATGTACGGAGACATAAGTTATTCTTATAGCAGATAAATGACTATTGGCGTTCAAATACAAAAGTATTACTCAAAGTATTTTTTCTCATGAATGGAATGAGCTAGATCCACGAGAATGATGTCACTAAATTTATCGCATGGCATTACATAGGAAAAGTGAACATATTTCTCAATAGGAAATATTCTTTCATTACTTTATATGATTTCTTGATAACTTTTTTGAAAAATGTGAAATATCTCGAGAACGGTTCATGTTAGCGTTCTAAAATTTACGTCAATCGTTTTTTAAGGAAAAATTACGTAAGAAATGTCTATTTGCGCAACTGTATTAAAAGTTTTGATTTTTTGATGATTTTTTCAGCATTTCACTCGAAAATTTAGGGGGTTTCTGAATAATCGATTGCGTTTAAAAACTGTAGGATTCCAGTATTCATGAATGTAATTTTTGTACTAAATTTCTTTCGAATAACTCTATTCGTTCGTGAGATATCGTCTCCACACACATACTTTCACACACACACACATACTTTCAAACACACTCACACACACAGACATCACCTCAAAAATGTTCGGTTCGTGATCAGGGATGCTTAAAACGTGCTCTCCCGTCGAAAACTCGAATTCGAATTTTCGACCCCTTCACAATACTTTCCTTGTAAATTATATGTATATAAGATAAGTAATACAAATTTTCTAAAAAATCCTAACAAAGGGGTCTCCCCAGCAAACAGTCACTCTTACTGTGACACAAAGTAACAAATAATTGAAAAATACAAGCTGATTATTCTTAAATATATCGACTTTTTTATTATTCTTTACAGGTTGTACTGGTGCGATTATTGGCAATTCTGGAAAACCCAACTCTGACTTCCTATTATAGCCTTAAGATGTGAATCGTTAAAGGGGGAAATGAACGATCATCTTTAAAGCTAGCAGGTCATTAATTTTACCCAATTAGAGAATGTGTCAGTGTCATCGGAGACTGCTTTTCTCATTGCACTATTATTACTGGATTTCTTAACTGGCTATACATTTTAAATAGACACCGTGCTTCTTGTTAGTGCAAATGTCGTTTCATTTCGGAATAGATATCTCCATTGAATCCATTGTCCAACAACCAAACTCTGTGAAATAAATGATTTGCTGCAGCAGTTTTAATTTGAACTAGCAGTATACCCGTTCTTCGTACGGAGTGTATAATATAAAGAAACTTAAAATCCACGATCATATGCAAATTCTTATAGTATGCTAAAGGATATTGTTAATCGAAATATTCTATTAAAATATTTAATTTAATACTCCAAAAAGAAGTTTAATAATATCTGTTCTCGCTATACAAAATTATCTTCACGGGCAGATCTGAAGAAAAAAACATCCTGGCCCCGTTTGTAAACCGATGTGCAAAAAAATCTGATAAGGGCAGCACATGACTTTCCTTATATACAATGAATTTACTACTTTTACAGTAAAAAAAAAACAGATTATTTTTATTGTAGATATTTATATTCTTTCCAAGATATTGAATTTTCTTCAATGAGTCGTCACTTTCATTGATTTAGAGTCATTTTTATCCATTTGGCGAATTTTTCGTTTATTTAGCAACATTTAAAAAAGTCGCCAAGTTGGCGACATTCCACCAAATCTCGCCAAGCGTTATGGATGGAGAAATAAGTTATTCTTACAGCCGATAAATGACTATTGGCGCTCAAATACAGAAGTATTACTCAAAGTATCTTTTTTCATGAATGAAACGAGCTAGATCCACGAGAATGATGTCATCAAATGTATCGCATAGTATTACATATGAAAAGTGAACATGTTTCTCAATAGGAAATATTTTTTTTTAATTTTATATGCCTTTTTGATATTTTTTTTTAAATGTACAGTATCTCGAGAACGGTTCATGTTAGCGTTCTAAAATTTATGTCAATCGTTTTCTAATAATAAATTACATAAGAAATGTCTATTAGCGTAAATTTATTAGATGTGTTGATTTTTTGACGATTTTTTCAAAATTTCACTTGAAAATTTAGGGGGGAGGGTTCTGAACATTCGATTGCGTATAAAAACAATGGACTTCCCGTGTTTACGGATTGTAATTTTTGTACCAAATTTCGTTTGAATCGGTTCATTCGTTCGTCAGTTATCGTCTCCACTGGCATTCACACACAAACACACACACACACACACACAGACATCATTTCAAAAATGTTCAATTCGTGATCAGGGATGCTTGAAACGTGCCCTCCCGTCGAAAACTCAAATTCGAATTTTCGACCCCGTCACAATACTTTCCTTATACATTATTGTATATAAGGAAAGTAAAAATATGAAATTGAACCTATATATGCAAATTAAAAGCGGAAAAATTGTATTAGACCAGTTATACTAATATTCGCAAATATTAGAAGATATACCCGTGTATGAATAGCAGATTACACGTGCTACAGAATATGAGTTTCTAAAATCTTTGTCAAAGTAAAACAGATGGCGTAAAAAATTGATAATATCCACAATCCCGTAATCTTTGAACCAAAATTCCGTAATTCATTCCAATATATGTCAAATTAAATGTATACCTATAAATATATATATATATACCTGTACTACTAATATTGTCGTAGATTAGAAGATGTACTCGTGCATTTGTAGAAGATTACCTGTGCTGGGTACAATATATGAATTTTAACAATTATTACCAAAATAAAACCATGACGTAATAAAGTAAATATATGAATAATCTACGAATCAATAATTCTCAAAAATATGAATAATAATAATGTTTAAACCTAAAGACCGTAATTAAAATCAACAAGAAATATGAATCATGCATAAAGCTTTGATTATGAAACATTTTCCAACTACAATGCAATTTTATTTAAACATCTCCAAAATGCGGTACATTCAGGATACATTCGACGGTAATATTTTTAAAATTATCACAGTACTACATTAATTTATTATGTTTGAAAACTTAAAACTTCATACAAAAAAATTAACTTATTCAAATGACGTCATTGAAATATAAATTGCCTGATTTAAACATCTTAAAAATGTGATATATTCAGAGATAATATTTTTAAAATTGTCACAATACTACAATAATTTATTATATTTTAAAACTTAAAACTTTATCGAAGAAAAAATGAAACCATAACTCTTAGAAGATATTTGGATTTGATTGAGTTGGTTTTGAATGAAAACATACTATATGACGGTACGCATTACTACAGACAAGTCAAGGGCATACCCATGGGTGGTGCATGCTCATCAATATTGGCGGATATTTATCTATCCAAATATGAAAGAGGAACCCATATATTACCGGAAATACCTTATTTCCGTTATGTTGACGATGTGATATTAGGGGGTTATGCAAACACCCCTGACATAGATTTTGCATTCTACCCAAAAGAATTAGACTTAATTGAAAACCCGATCAATGAGGATGGATCGACAGACTTCCTGGATTAGTCAATAAGAAAACACCAACAGTATGGAATTTATACAACTATACACGACAAGCGAAATTCATACAATATCAAAATTAATAATATTATTGATTGGAATTCAAACCTCACTAAAAATATATTCAGAAATATTATTATCGGATACTTCAGAAGAAACAGAAACTACAGTACTTTTAAAAAGACTGCATTTATGAATGTAATAAAATAATAAATGATGCATTGAAAAGAAATTACCCTAGATATTTTTTTACAACATTATTACTATTCCTTTTTCAAAGAAAGAAATTGTGCTTTGTTTGAATCTAAATGAGCATTTTTAATCATATATATATTCATATCTGCGATCCTATCCTCATGAAGTCTTTCCGCGCATGTGCGACTTTCCCTTATAAAATGTTGTGTTTTCATGTTGGATTGTAGGGTGTATCTCTTCCTTGCTTGGTTCCATCTTTGTTTTTGTGTCCGTTCGGGTGCTTCTGTCTTTGCACATGTGGGAGATTGACCATTGAGTTACATTGGTGCAGTGAGCGTTGCACGGGGCGTAAAAGCTGCTTTAAGCGGGAAAGGGGTGTCGCAATCCACCCCTGCCATTCTATGCAAATCATATGGTCACTCCTGTTTTCGCTTATTTTTTCTTCTTGTTTATATCCTTATATATATATATATATATATATATATAATTATGATTTTTGTATACTACTATTCCCCTTATTCCCATTATACCATTGTAACGATAAGTGAGCAATTATTTTTAAAAACACTTTACAATCAAGTTGAATAGTGTTTATACATTCTGTCTGTCTGTATGTCTTAGCACGATAACTGCCGTAAAAATGACTTAATCAAAATGGAATTTTAGTATGTTGTTAAGACGGTCGGTAGGACCTATGGGAATATAAATGAATAATATCACCCAATTAGTTTTGGTTGAAAAAATGAAATACATTGAACCCTATGGGACCTAATTTTTCAAACATTTTTTAAGCGGATTTAAAATTCACAAATTACTTCGAAAATTTTAGGAAATATTCAAATTATCCCATAAAATATATCAAAAAAAATTCAGCAAAATATATTCTGTAGTTTTTGAAATAAAAATTAAAATAATAATTACACCTCTTATATGAAGCGATCGCGTGACCATTATATGAAGAGATCACGTGACCCACTTTAAAATGATATATGGCATCCATCTCGTGTCAAAATCATGATCTTTAACGTTCTTTTTATTTCATGGTGTTGTATCCGTCCTAAAACCGCTTTACTTTTGCTTAAATTCTGTGCATCTACATACTGAAACAACGCAATATATATATTGAGTATATATATATTGAGTATTTATATAGTATATTGCAATATATTACAATATATTTGAGTTTAAATGATCATCCAAATTTGATTATTTCCACAACAATGTATATTTCTCACTTATGTAAAATGTAAACAGTAAAATATGCAGAATGAGTTGTACAAGAAT
This sequence comes from Amaurobius ferox, assembly GCA_951213105.1. Taxonomy (NCBI): domain Eukaryota; kingdom Metazoa; phylum Arthropoda; class Arachnida; order Araneae; family Amaurobiidae; genus Amaurobius; species Amaurobius ferox. Next base: position 74,187,012 of record OX578155.1, read on the forward strand.
TGCTGCATTTCTTTAACGCAAAATTATTTAGCTCATGGAGTCTGCATAGCTGATATGAATGAAATATTAATTGATTTTACAGAGAGAAGGACGATTTTTTTAGATGAAGTTTTTGACATAGAGTTTAATTACATGCAACTCCGAGGTCTTAAATTTTTAAATAAAATAAATTATTATAGTATTGTGATGAATGAAATGAATGGGAAAATGTTTATGAATGGAATGCTCGCTTTATAGAGAGAGCCAGGCGTGTTATATTTCGACGGCGTCATTTGAATACATTTCAGTTGTTTTTGATGAAGTTTTCAAATATAATAAATTATTGTATTATTATGATAATGTTAAAAACATTGCCGAGGAGTCAGGCGATTTATATTTAAATGACGTCATTTGAATGAAATTCATTTCTTTTATGAACTTTTAGGATTTTAAATATAATAAATTAATATAGAATTGTGATAATTTTTAAAATATTACCGAGGAATGTATCGCCTTTTAGAGATGCTTAAATGAAATTGCATTGAAGTTGGAAAGTTTTTCATAATCAATGCTTTATGCATGATTGATCTTTCTTGTCCTTAGTCTTTATCTATAGTTTCCTATTTGCAACAGATGCACTAGAAACAGGTTTTTGGTACTTACTGTAGTTAATGCATAGTTATCGATTAAAACATCAATTACATATATGTATATATATATAATTGATTATATACATATATATATATATATATATATATATATATATATATATATATATATATATATATATATATATATATGTTGCAAAATTACAAACGCTGATATCAGTTCGAAAGTTATTTTCAAACGCTGACGCATGATTGGATCTCTTATATATATAGTGAGAAATACTTTTTTGTTACCGTTTGATGAGAAATACTTTTCCAGTAAGCTCTCTCATAATAACCTTTAAATAATAATTCCTCGTGAATACACAGGGTATCCCAAAAACATCGACCTCGGCTTTTATACCTTGAATATTGGTCTTAGATATATATAATAAATTACAAAGTTGCTTTAAAAAGGTACAGAATTTCATGAACTCGATAAACATTTTCAGGGGATTAAATTTAAAAAAATAAAAAATTTATATTTTTATACAGTCCCCGTACAAAATCATTTTTAATGAGTAATATGTGCCCCATACACTAATAAAGTGGTGTACACAAAATTTCAGCATTTTATCATAAAAAATCCCAGATATATGTTTAAACAAAGTTGGCGAGGGATTAATCACAAATTAAAATGTAAATGTTTACAACAGGAGCGCAAATGACGTAATGCAGAAATGCATCATAGGCAAATAATATCTGCCTCTTATCTCTAATGGATCTTTAGCGTGGATGGAAAACATTTTGAACAAATTTTGTAATCTTTATAAAGTTATTATTTCTACACAGTGTAGATAATTTTGTACCAATAAATAGCAAAATTATTATTTATTTATGCAATCATTATTTTCTTTCGTAATTTGTGTATGAGCCCTGAAACGCGATCTGCCGACAAGATTTTTCGCCTTTGAGGACCCATGTCGATGCAGCGAAAAGTGGTTTAAGTTAGCATTCTTGTCCCTTCATATCTCTGGGAAATCTTATGATAAAATGCTGAAATTTTGTATATCACTTTATTAGTGTATGGAGCATATTTTACTCATTGGGAATGTTTTTGTATAGGGGCCGTATAAAATTTATTTTCTTATTTCTTGAAATTTAATTCCCTTGAAAATTTTAATCGATTTCATAAAATTCTGTACCTTTCTTTACGCAACTTTGTAATTTATTATATGTATCTGAGATCAATATTAAGGAATAAAAGCCGAGGCAAATGTTTTTATACACTCTGAGCAAAGTGAGCGTACTGTTTTATTCAGGTGGATGAAAGACTAACGTGAAAACTTCTGCCCGAGAAAAAAAATAAGCAATATACGCTTCTAAATATAAATATTGCACACAGAAGATTCAAATAAACTGTCTGCACTAGAAACTAATTCAATAGTGAAACACCAGAAACGCCCGCCAATGTTTTGTAATTGAACTTATATTGTCTTTAAAACAATTGTAGCACAATGTATAAAAAATATGGTTGCAAATGCTTCAAATATTTAATTTTTAAACGAAACTATTAAGCATTATTTTATATATTGCATGCGTATTTTTTACAGTCATACGAGTTTGCGAAAAAACCTTAAAGCGACATCTCCATAACCAGAAATACAAATCTATACATGTAAACGTCTTACATCCTCCGGAATTTAATGTGGCATTGATATCAGTCATCGTCTAATCTACATGTATAGCAGATCCCGTTAAATAAATGTTTCAAAGAAAATGTAAATTTCTTATGCGGTATTGATATCTCCAGAACCAGAAGTGGAAATCCATAGTGAATCTTTTTACCAACCCCGTAATTTAATACTGAATCCATATCAGTCATTCTATCACTAACCTATCTATTACCAATGCTTGGAAATAGCTGCTTCAACAAAAATTTTGAAACCGAAAGTTAACCTGAAAGTGGAAATTGTTATTGAACCAACCTACCTCCTCCATAATTTGATACTGAATCCATATCAGTTATATTCTAAGCTATACCTGTAATCAAACTTGTGAAACAGATGTTTCAAGCAAAATAAAAATTTTAGTGGAAATCCTTAGTGAACTATTAAATTAAAGACAATCAATCAAAGGTTTAAAAATTCCTTTAATAAAACCACCTTTCTTGACGTACATAAGGTTACAAAGCCAAAGCGGTTTCGGGCATCACCATGCCCTTCATCAGTGCCGAAATGAAAAATTGAGTGTCAGCAAATGCTTACATATAGGCCATATCGGCAGGCAAAATTTACATATTATTTATTTACGTTTTTACAATAAGTACATTATATTATTTTATAAACAAGGTATTTAGGATTTAAAAAATTATTAAATACAAATACAATAAGGAAGAAGTTTCATGACCAAAAAGTATGTCGGTGTAGCGCAAATTACATTAAAAGGTAAATTCACATAACTTAAAGTATGAACAGGATCAGAATTACAAATAGAACCTTAGAATAGATACCTTAGTGAAAACTTATTCCCTTCCAATATTTAATACTGAATCGCTGTAAATCACCATCTGAGCTTCACCGAAAGCAGATCCTGGAATGCAAATATTTCAAAGAAAATGTTTTCGCAAAGAAAATAGCAAGGTAACACATAGTATGGTAACATTGTACTTAGCTGTGGAGTAAATGTTATTTGGGATGGAATCGTGCATTAATTCCACTTGCAAATCCTACTGAATGATAGTTAGTCACCATATGAGATCCAACCACAGCAGATCCTGGAATATAGATATTTCAGAGAAAATTTTTTTGCAAGGAAAATAGTATGGTAACATTTTTGTCATCAATCAACTAATTTTCTTATGCCTGCTCACTTCAAAGATATTCAAATTTATATTCTCTGGAGCAACAATTTATTGAGTGGGAATGCTGTATTTACAAACCCAAAAATCTGATGTGGGCAACACATGACTTTCCTTATATAATGCAATGAATTTACTACTTTTACAGTTAAAAAAAATATTATTCTTATAGTAGATACTCATATTCTTTCCAAGATATTGAATTTTCTTCAATTAGTCGTCATTTTAATTTATTTAGCGCCATTTTTATCAATTTGGCGAGAATTTTGTTAATTTGGCAACAATTGAAAATGTCGCCAAGTTGACGACATTCCGCAAAATTCGTCGCCAAAATATCGCCAAGCGTTATGGAGAAATAAGTTATTTTTACAGCAGATAAATGACTATTGGCGTTCAAATACAAAAGTATTACTCAAAGTATCTTTTTTCATGAATGGAACGAGCTAGATCCACGAGAATGATGTCACCCAATTTATCGCATGGTATTACACATGAAAAGTGAACATGTTTCTCAAAAGGAAATATTTTTTTTTATTTTATATAACGTTTTGATAATTTTTTTGAAAAATGTACAATATCTCGAAACGGTTCATGTTAGCGTTCTAAAATGTATGCCAATCATTTTCTAATGAAAAATTACATAAGAAATGTCTATTTGTGTAACTTTATTAGCGCTTTTGATTTCTTGACGATTTTTTCAAAATTTCTCTCGAAAATTTAGGAGGGTTCTGAACATTCTATTGCGTATGAAAACAATAGGCTTCCAGAATTTACGGATTGTGATTTTTGTACCAAATTTCATTCGAATCGGTCCACTCGTTCGTCAGTTATCGTCTCCACAGACTCACTGACACACACACACACACACATACTTTAACACACACACACATACTTTCACACACACACACATACTTTCACACACACACACACACAGACATCACTTGAAAAATGTTTGATTCATGATCAGGGATGCTTGAAACGTGCTCTCCCGTCGAAAACTCGAATTCGAATTTTCGACCCCGTCACAATACATTCCTTATACATTATGTATATAAGGAAAGTAATAAATACTAATCTGTGGAGTAAATGTTATTTGGGACAAAACCTTGCATTAATTCCGCTTGCAAATCCGTCTAATATATGATCACATATGCGTTTAAATTAAGTCAAATATGTTGGCACAATCTACGTAAATTATTTCGGTGTGTCGGGACAGTTAAGGGCGATTACTCATGTACTGTCGTCAATAAACTGAAATATGGATATTTTAAGATTTATACTAATAGCAAAGTGTTAAGCTCAATAATGTTCGGTAATGTTTATTATCCGATTAGGTATTATACTGTATTACTTTCCTTAAATACATAATGTATAAGGAAAGTACTGTGATGGAGTCGAAATTCGAATTCGAGTTTTCGGCGGGAGAACACTTTTCAAGCATCCCTGATCACGAATCGAACATTTTTGAGGTGATGTCTGTGTGTGTGTGTGTGTCAGTGAGTCTGTGGAGACGATATCTCACGAACGAATGGAGCGATTCGAATAAAATTTGGTACAAAAATCACAATCCAGGCATACTGGAAGTCTATTGCTTTAAAACACAATCGAATGTTCAGAACTCCCTAAATTTTCGAGTGAAATATTGAAAAAATCAAAACCTTTAATAAAGTTAAGCAAATAGACATTTCTTATGTAATTTTCCCTTAGAAAACCATTGACATAAACGTTAGAACGCCAGCATGAACCGTTCTCGAGATATTGCACATTTTTCAAATAGATTTATCAAAAAATCCCGTAAATTAAAAAAAAAAATATTAACTTTTCAGAAACATGTTCACTTTTCATATGTAATATCATGCGATAAATGTGGTGACATCATTCTCGTCGATCTAACTTGTTCCATTCACGAGAAAAGATACTTTGAGTAATACTTTTGTATTTGAACGCCATTAGTTATTTATCTGCTATAAGAGTAACTTATTTCTCCGTCCATAACGCTTGGCGAGATTTTGGCGACAAATTTAGCGAAATATCGCCAACTTGGCGACATTTTTAAATGTTGCCAAATTAACGAAAATCTCGCCAAATGGATAAAAATGATGCTAAATCAATAAAAATGATGACTAATTGAAAAAAATTCAATATTTTGGAAAGAATATAAGTATATACTATAAGAATAACATTTTTTTAAATTCTAAAAGTAGTAAATGCATTGCATTATATAAGGAAAGTCATGTGCTGCCCACATCATATTTTTACTTTCCTTATATACATAATGTATAAGGAAAGTATTGTGACGGGGTCGAAAATTCGAATTCGAGTTTTCGACGGGAGAGCACGTTTCAAGCATCCCTGATCACGAATCAAACATTTTTGAAGTGATGTCTGTGTGTGTGTATGTGTGTGTGTGTGTGTGTGTGTGTGTGTGTGTGTGTGTGTGTGTGTGAAAGTATGTGTGTGTGTGTGTGTGTGTGTCAGTGAGTCTGTGGAGACGATAACTGACGAACGAATGGACCGATTCGAACCAAATTTGGTACAAAAATCACAATCCGTAAACACTGGAAGCCTATTGTTTTTATACGTGATCGAATGTTCAGAACCCCCCTAAATTTTCGAATGAAATTTTGAAAAAATCGTTAAAAAATCAAAACCGGTAATAAAGTTACGCAAATAGACATTTCTTATGTAATTTTTCATTAGAAAACGATTAGCATAAATTTTAGAACGCTAACACGAACCGTTCTCGAGATATTGTACATTTTTTAAAAAAATTATGAAAAAGTCACATAAAAAAAAAAAAAAATTCCTATTGAGAAACATGTTCACTTTTCATATGTAATACCATGCGATAAATTGAGTGACATCATTCTCGTGGATCTAGCTCGTTCCATTCATGAAAAAATATACTTTGAATAATACTTTTGTATTAGAACGCCAATAGTCATTTATCTGCTATAAGAATAACTTTTTTCTTAGTGCATAACGCTTGACGAGATTTTGGCGACGAATTTGGCGGAATGTCGCCAATTTGGCGACTTTTTTGAAATGTTGCCAAATTAATGAAAATATCGCCAAATGGATAAAAATGATGCTACATCAATGAAAATGACGACTAATTGTCGATATTCAATATCTTGGAAAGAATATTAGTATCTACTATAAGAAAATCCTATTACTTTCCTTATATACATAATGTATAAGGAAAGTATTGTGACGGGGTCGAAAATTCGAAATCGAGTTTTCGACGAAAGAGCACGTTTCAAGCATCCCTGATCACGAATCAAACATTTTTGAAGTGATGTCTGTGTGTGTGTGTGTGAGAGAGAGTCTGTGAAGACGATAACTGACAAACGAATGGACCGATGCGATCCAAATTTGGTACAAAAATCACAATCCGTAAACACTGGAATCCTATTGTTTTTATACACAATCGAATGTTAAGAACACCCCTAAATTTTCAAATGAAATTTGGAAAAAATAGTCAAAAAATCAAAACCACTAATAAAGTTACGCATATAGACATTTATTATGTAATTTTTCATTAGAAAACGATTGACATAAATTTTAGAACGCTAACATTAACCGTTCTCGAGATATTGCACATTTTTCAAAAAAATTATCAGAAAGTCATATAAAATAAAAAAAAAATATTTCCTCTTGAGAGACATGTTCACTTTTCAGTAATACCATGCGATATATTGGATGACATCATTCTCGTGGATCTAGCTCGTTCCATTCATGAAAAAAGATACTTTGAGTAATACTTTTGTATTTGAACGCCAATATTCATTTATCTGCTGTAAGAATAACTTATTTCTTTGTCCATTATGCTTGGCGAGATTTTGGCGACGAATTTGACGGAATGTCGCCAACTTGGCGACTTTTTGAAATATTGCCAAATTAACGAAAATTTCGCCAAATGGATAAAAATGACGCTAAATCAATGAAATGACTACTAATTGTCGAAAATTCAATATCTTGGAAAGAATATTAGTATCTACTATAAGAGAAACTATTTATTTTACTGTAAAAGTGATAAATTCATTACGTTATATAAGGAAAGTCATGTGTTGCCCACATCAGATTTTTTAATTATGTGGTAGACTATCCAGATGGCTAATTGGTTTATAATTTAGTTAATGAAATATTTAGTTTTTTTGCAACTGAGGCAAATAATTTACGTGCGTGGGTCACATATTTTGACCGAATACAACGGCGAAAAGCATGTAAAGAATATTAATTCCTGGCCCTACAATATATTTTGTATATAAAAGAATAAAAGAAATTCTCAGTAATTTATTTTCATCTATATTATCGAAATAAATTCTTTTTTTTTTTGTGTGCTAACATTATTTAAATGACAAAATACATGGATTAATCTTTTGTCAATTTTCAGACACACACACACACACACATATATATATATAATATATATATATATATATATATATATATATATATATATAATGTATATATATATATATATATATATTAGAAATATATAATAATAATAGCCAATTCCAAGTACTTATAAATATTAAAATCCCCAAAGCAGTTAAACCACGACTACAACGCCGATAAAAGACATGAACAGCATCGTCTTAATTTTGGTGGTTAACCAGATTTAGATTCATAGTTAGGTCTGAGCATGTAATTCTAATTAACCCAAACACATGCTTGTTTTAGATGTGGCAGTAGTAAGTTACTATAAATGCCAAAGCACAGAGTACAAGCATTAAAAGAGGAAAAATTGAAAAGTTATTGAGAATTCAAGAATTACCATGATCTATGAGGCAGGAACCCAGGTTGCAGGTGTATTGAAAGTTAACATCTGTAACTAAATGAAAAATTTAATCAATATATTGGGAAATACAAGATACAAAATCTTCCAATGCAATTGTCATTCATGGTCAATAAATCAACCATTGAGAGAATCAAAATAATATGAAAAGCTAAATTCAATGGCAAAGTATAGAATTATAATATAGGAATAACAGATAGAAATTCTAGATATTATAATAAAAGTACTAAAAAGTGAGATAAAGATTAGGATAAAAATTGAGATAATATATATATAGATACACGATTTTTCTCTGCAACATCGAACTTGGACTCAGCGAGTCAAATCATCTTTTCTTCTTCTGCTTTCAGTCGAGAGTTTAGAAAGCAAGTGTTCGTTCTTCCACCGTTACCTGCGTCCACCGCTTCTTCCACAGCTACCTCCCCCCTCCCCCACACACACATCTGCGACAGTTTTTGTGACATAACCCCACAATGTCAAATTACTGGACCAGCTGTGCAAACCTGGAAGAAGCAAAATGGCTTAACGGAGATAACCTCTTTTCCAGTCTTCCTTTCTATGTCAAGAGAGGGGTTCGTCACACTATGTTTTCTTGTTTAACTGCTGGAAGGCTTTTTGTTCGCACGCTGTTCAAGACATCAGGCCGAAATGTAATCACTGGATTAGAGAACACAATTTTTATTAACATCACTTATACTACAAACAGCTGTTTGCCATGATAGTGGTAATATTAAATTTAGCCTTAAAGGCTCCTTTGTTTTGTCAGATTGATTAGAACAAAGTGAAAAGCATAGTGGCTGAAATACTATGAATGGTGACTAGGAATCGTATTCTAGGCACTGTAGGACAAAGTGTACCAGCCAGCCCAGCCCATCGCTTCGTTTTGCCGTTAGGAGATCATTGCAAAAGAAACGTTCGCACAAGCAGGATATATTTTATCCCCGTGCGTTTCCACAAATTTACATAAAGTTAATTGTGGTTTCAGTTCAACACAAGCGTTCAGAAGTACTCATAAATTACCATTTGTAAACTTTCCAAAATGACGTGATTATGTCCATTGGCTTTGAATTATTTTTGTCGTTTTAATTAATATCTAATATATTTCTTCAGCTAGTAAGCAAGTAGGGAGGGAAAGAGCTAGTTAAGCAGTTAATAGTTAGGAGTTTAGTAGTAGAATACTAACAATACATTTTTTTTATATTTCCAGGACACCTACAATAAAATACTGCTTGCCATCGCAACGACATCTTCAATTCATCGCAACATGTTAACATGTTTCAAGATTTCCTCGGAGTTTCAATACTGAATTGACACTAGTCAGTCTTACTATGCCTAATTTCGTTCTTTTCTCTAATGGAACGGAGCTGAATTTCAACGTCACCTTCAACTTCAGTTTTGCACAAGTCCTTGATGTCCTGGAGGAACACTTCTCCAAGGACAGAATATTCGAATACAAGACAGAGACAATAATTATCACATTTTATGTGCTGTTGATGGCGATGGGTCTTTTCTGCAACATTCTTGTGTGCAGCGTAGTGCTTGGGAATCCAAAAATACGGTAAAGTATACCTAAATTTTACTTTGTAAAGCACGGTAAATCAATCCTTTCAGAAAGTCAAGCAAATAGTCATTTCTCATGTAATTTTTCGCTAGAAAGCGATTGACATAAACTTTAGAACGCTAGCATGAACCGCTCTCGAGATATTGCACTTTTTTCAAATGAATTTATCAAAAAATCACATAAATTAAAAAACTATTAACTGTTGAGAAATATGTTAATTTTTCATATGCAATATCATGCGATAAATTTGGTGACATCATTATCGTGGATCTAGCTCGTTTCATTAATGAGGAAAAATACTTTGTCGTTGTTGTTGAGACCCAGATCGTCCGACCTACCAGAAAAGTGTAAGGTAACTGTTTCGACGGACGGGAAGTGCCACCCAATTTAGACCGGAACCCAGTGGGGGAGGCATCCACACTATCCACTCCACAGGGACCGTTCCACCAACCTCTCGGAGGGACTTACGGACCCACATGTTTAAAGTGATCGTACTCCGCATGAACACGGCGGCAGTTGTGGCAGCGTGCAAATCCAGCGCGCAAACCACAGGGCTACCGTGCCCGAAATATACTTTGTGTAATACTTTTGTATTACACAAAGTTGTTGCAACTTTGTTGAGTCAGAATAATATTTATTGAACTGTAAAAAATCTGATATGGGTTGCACATGACTTTTCTTATTTTGTTTTTATTTATTTTTTTCAATTTACGTGGCAACTACAGATGAAATCCAGTTACAGTAGCCACACAGAAATAAAAAGAACATAATAAAAGATACAAGAATACTAAGTCCTACACATGTCGAGCGTATTCAAACAGGTATTTTAAAACAGGTAGGAGTCAAATTAAATATATCAACATCAGTTCAATAGGTATTATATAGATCAACAAATTTATAGATAGAATAGCATTTAAGGTAGTTGTGTTTAACAGTAGTATTGTGAAACAAAGTTTTTTTCCAACTATTATTAACAGGTATATGAAATTCCAGGAAAGAATGTAAGATGGGGCAATCAATAGTGTTATTTTAAACTTTATTATAAAACAAAAGGCAGGACCATTTTCTTCTTTTTTTAAGAGACATTAAACTATATTTCCGTCTAAGTTCACACCTATCCATATCATAAAGATAAAAACCAGATAGTCTGTAATCTATAGTACGTAAAAGTTTATTTTGCACAATTTCTATTCGTTGAGAATGCAGATCTTATTCAGTAGAACCTGCTTTAAATGGAATTTCAGGGGACTGGAATATAAACTCAATATTCTTACACTGTTTTTCTCAAAGTGTTTGTTAAAAATTTTCAAAAAATTAGAGTCTGTCTCTGAACTAAAAGTTGGAAAAATCTATAATCCTCTTATGTTTATCTATTAAAATAATCTAAGCAAATGCCATTTATTTATCTGCAGCCGATCGTACGATTGTATTGCACCATTGTAGGCAATCGAAGGGTTTATGTTAACCATGAATAAATAGTTCACACGGCGTAGCGCAGCGGCATACACCGGCTAAACATTTGGAGCACTGTGGGGACTTAGTAGAATATATTGAGACGAAAAAGATATTTTCCCGAAGTTATTTAATTTCTCTTTTCTTACGCGTTGTTAAAACGATGGAAAACGACGCTGGTATATTTGGTTCAATAGGTTCGATTTGAGATGTCTATCTTTAGCTGCCACTTCTAATTTAGTTGACATGTGACAAAATCCTTATAGACTTGCACATGTAAACATGACAGATACCTCAAAACTACATACACTCACATATTCACAGATAGATATTTTATTTAAACTGTGTAAGATGTGTCCATTTTTACTTTGCTTATATACAATAATGTATAAGGAAAGTATTGTGACGGGGTCGAAAATTCGAATTCGAGTTTTCGACGGGAGAGCACGTTTCAAGCATCCCGAATCACGAATCAAACATTCTTGAGGTGATGTGTGTGTGTGTGTGAAAGTATGTATGTTTGTGTGTGTGTAAATGTATGTGTGTGTGTGTGTGTGTCAATGAGTCTGGGGAGACGATAACTGACGAACGAATGGACCGATTCTAACAAAATTTGGTTTAAAAATCACAATCCGCAAACACTGGAAGCCTATTGTTTTCATAGGCAATCGAATGTTCAGAACCCCTCTAAATTTTCGAGTGAAATTTTGAAAAAATCGTCAAAAAATCAAAACCTCTAATAAAGTTACGCAAATAGACATTTCTTATGTAATTTTTCATTAGAAAACGATTGACATAAATTTTAGAATGCTAACATGAACCGTTCTCGAGATATTGCACATTTTTCAAAAAAAATTATCAAAATGTCATATAAAATAAAAGAAAATATTTTTTATTGAGAAACAAGTTCAATTTTCATATGTAACACCATGCGATAAATTGGGTGACATCATTCTCGTGGATCTAGCTCGTTCCATTCACGAAAAAAGATACTTTGAATAATACTTTTGTATTTGAACGCCAATAGTCATTTATCTGCTGTAAGAATAACTTATTTCTCGATCCATAACGCTTGGTGAGATTTTTGCGACGAATTTGGTGGAATGTCGCCAACTTGGCGACTTTTTTAAATGTTGCTAAATTAACGATAAACTGGCCAAATGAATAGAAATGACATTAAATCAATGAAAATGATGACTCATCCACGAAAATTAAATATCTTGGAAAGAATATAAATGTCTACAATAAAAATAATTTATTTTTTTTTAACTGTAAAAGTAGTTAATTCATTGCATTATATAAGGAAAGTCATGTGCTGCCCACATCAGATTTTTTAAATTCTTCTCTGTAAAAATATCGGATTCAAAATTCAGCTAGTTGTCTTCTCTCCTAGCAACGCTATGATCATTGTTGTATCGCATTGCTTAGGGGAAAAGAATGAATAGAAATGACGTTAAATCAATGAAAATGATGACTCATTCACGAAAATTCAATATCTTGGAAAGAATATAAATATCTACAATAAAAATAATCTATTTTTTTTTAACTGTAAAAGTAGTTAATTCATTGCATTATATAAGGAAAGTCATGTGCTGCCCACATCAGATTTTTTAAATTCTTCTCTGTAAAAGTCTCGGATTCAATATTCAGATAGTTGTCTTCTCTCCTAGCAACGCTATGATCATTGTTGTATCGCATTGTTTAGGGGAAAAGTTAATAATTTAAATCCAAAAACTAAATGTTAAATATTTAAATACCACAAATTTTTAAAACCTTCCAAACAAAAATATATAACCATCGACGCATATTTATAATTTAGATTCCGAGCAGACTGCGTTGTGTTAGTCCTTGTAATGTTACCAGGACCATTACCAGGTTCGAACACGATGGTAGAGAAGGAGTCGGGGTCCACCACCAGAATTGCATTGGTTTAGATCCGGGCCATGACGTAAGTTCCTAGTACTTTATTTGGAAGCCTAAAGTGGATGACATGCAGTGCACGCATGAGCTGCCGGAGATAAATATATTATTAACCAGAAGTCCTAGTGTTAATAAAGTGTTGGTCTGTCGCACCGGATCACTAGACAGGCATAGGTTACTTGCAGGCGAGTTTACTGCCTTTATCAGAGTAGGCAGATTAATATTCCTTAATATCTGCAGATTAATGCTTATTAATAAAGAGGCTGTAATAAAGAAAGTATTCCTTCCTGTAGTCTAACAGGCAGCTGTTACCTTCACGACCTTTGTGCGTTTGCAACGACGGTGGTAGGGCTCTTGAAAAACACATTTTTTAAACACGAACCCCGGAATTTTAACCAGAAAGTTCAATCATGCTTAAAGCATTGATTATGAAACACTTTCCAACTTCAATGCAATTTTACTTAAACATGGCTAAAATGCTATACATTTCTCGGTAATATTTTGAAACTTATCACAATACCATATTAATTTATTATATTTGAAAAATTTAACCTTCATCGAAAAAAATGAAATTCATTCAAATGACGGCATTGAAATATAAATTGCCTGGTTAAAACATCTCTAAAATGTGATACATTCCTCGGTAATAATTTTAGAATTATCATAATACTACGATAATTTATCATATTTGAAAATTTCATCGAAAGCAACAGAAATTCATTCAATTCATTCATATAAAAAATAACATGCCTGGCTCTCTCTATAAAAGCAGCATTTCATTCATAAATAATTTCCCATTCATGTCATTCATCACAATACTATAATAATTTATTTTATTTAAAAATTAAGACCATGGAGCTACACGTAATTAAACTCTATGCGTAAAACATCATCGAAAAAAATCGTCCTTCTCTTTGTAAAATCAATGAATATTTCATTCATATCAGCTACGCAGACCCCATGAACTAAATGATTTTGTGTTAAAGAAATACAGCAATTCTAATACAACTCATTCAACATATTTTGCTGTTTACATTTTACATAGGTGAAAAATAGGCTTCGTTGTAGAAATAATCAAATTCGGATGAGCATTTAAACTCAAATATATTGTGATTGCGCTGTTTCAATATGTAGATGCACATAATTTAAGCAAAAATAAAGTGGTTTTAGGACGGATACAACACTCAATATGAATTAAAAAGAACTTTAAAAATCGCGATTTTGAGACAAGATGGATGCTATATTTCATTTTGAATTGGGTCACGTGATCGCTTCATATAAGAGGTGTAATTATTATTTTAATTTTTACTTAAAAAACTTCTGAATATATTTCGCTTAATTTTTTTATATATTTTATGGAACAATTTGAATATTACTTAAAATTTTCGAAGCAATTTGTGAATTTTAAATCCGCTTAAAAACTGTTTGAAAAATTTGGTCCCATAGGGCTCAATGTATTTCATTTTTTCAACCCGGGTTCAATCCAAAACTAATTGGGTGATATTATTCATTTATATTCCCATAGGTCCTACAGACCGTCTGAACAACATACTAAAATTTCATCTTGTTTAAGTCAATTTTACGGCAGTTATCGTGCTAACAGACAGACAGACAGACAGACAGAATGAACAAAGTCATAAACACTTTTCAACTTTGTTGTAGAGTGTTAATAAAACGAGGGCTATGTTGAAAAGAGTTTGCTGCTGTGCTGCATCCAGAAGCTCCACTTCTGCTTCAATATCTCGATAACGGTTCATGCTAGCGTTCTAAAATTTATTTTAATTGTTTTCTAATGAAAAAAACATAAGAAATGACTATTTACGTAACTTTAGTAAAAGTTTTTATTTTTTGGTGATTTTTTCAAAATGTCACTCGAAAATTTAAGGGGTTCTAAAAATGCGATTGCGTATAAACACAATAGGCTTCCAGTATTTATGGATTGCAATTTTTGTACAAAATTTTGTTCCAATCGGTCCATTCGTTCGTCAGTTATCGTCTCCACAGTCTCACTGACACATACACACAAACACACACATACTTTTACACACACACATATTTTTTCGCACACAGACATCATCTCAAAAACGCCTGATTCGTGTTCAGGGATGCTTGAAACGTGCTCTCCCGTCGAAAACCCGAATTCGAATTTTCGACCCCGTCACAATACTTTCCTTATACATTATATGTATATAAGGAAAGTAACAAGGATCATCTCCTCTACAATAAAATCAGTTTTATGTTAAGAAACGTTCAATATTTTTTCGTAAAATTATGATGACTAAAATCTCCGTAAGAAATTAACTATTCTAAAGAAATGGCACAAATAAACGGATAACAACTTGAAAATATTCTGTATATACATCAATAAATCCTTCAAATTGCAATAGCGGAAATAAAGATGTAGTAATAATGCATTTTATTACGTTTAGTACCTGCTTACATTTAGTTTTTAATAGATCCAACATTAGACCATGTGAAATAATGGTAATTTATGTAAATCATTAAATGATTCAACTAAGGATTTACGGAATAATTTTCCAATACCCTATATTTCTATACCAATACCCTATATTTCTTCCTCTGGACGAGTCGGACGGCCTGGGGCTTTCACCCTATATTTCTATCGATTAATTTTAATCTTTTGTGATTTTGGATTAAATATTTCTAATATATGAGCACAATTGCTCAAATATGGGACACTAAGCCTAGTTTACCCCACAATCTTTTAAGAATTGTTGAAATTTCCAAAATCTTTTTACGAGATTTACGGCGTTCCATAAAAATATTTACTATTCATTTTTAACACTTTACAACAAAGTTGAAAAGTGTTTATGACTTTGTTCATTCTGTCTGTCTGTCTGTCTGTCTGTCTGTCTGTCTGTCTGTCTGTCCGTTAGCACGATAACTGCCGTAAAAATGACTTAATCGAAATGAAATTTTAGTATGTTGTTCAGACGGTCTATAGGACCTATGGGAATATAAATGAATAATATCACACAATTAGTTTTGGATTGAACCCGGGTTGAAAAAATGGAATACATTGAGCCCTATGGGACCTAATTTTTCAAGCATTTTTTAAGCGGATTTAAAATTCACAAATTGCTTCGAAAATTTTAGGCAATATTCAAATTGTTCCATAAAATTTATAAAAAAAAATTCAGCGAAATATATTCAGTAGTTTTTTAAATAAAAATTAAAATAATAATAACACCTCTTATATGAAGCGATCACGTGTCCATGATATGAAACGATCACATGACACACTTCAAAATGATATATGGCATCCATCTTGTGTCAAAATCGTGATTTTTAAAGTTCTTTTTAATTCATATTGAGTGTTGTATCCGTCTTAAAACTACTTTATTTTTGCCTAAATTCTGTGCATCTACATACTAAAACAACGCAAGGACAATATATTTCAGTTTAAATGCTCATCCAAATATGATTATTTCTACTATTAAGCCTATTTTTCACCTATGTAAAATATAAACAGCAAAATATATAGAATAAGTTGTATTAGAATCGCTGTAATTCTTTAACACAAAATAATTTAGTCCATGGAGTCTGCTTAGCTGATATGAATGAATATTCATTGATTTTAGAAAGAGAAGGACGATATTTTTCGCTGAAGTTTTACGCATAGAGATTACTTACTCAATGGTCTTAACTTTTAAATAAAATAAATTATTATAGTATTGTGATGAATGACATGAATGGGGGAATTATTTATGAATGAAATTTTGCTTTTATAGAGAGAGCCAGGCGTGTTATTTTTTTATGACGTCATTTGAATGAATTTCAATTGTTTTCGATGAAGTTTTCAAATATAATAAATTATCGTAGTATTATGATAATTCTAAATTTATTACCGAGGAATGTATCACATTTTACAGATATTTAAACCTGTATTGCATTTTAGACATGTTTAAATAAAATTGCATTGAAGTTGGAAAGTGTTTCATAATCAATGCTTTAAGCATGATTGATCTTTCTTGTTTACTATTCATTCATTTTCATACGGTGGGAAATATAGCATTTGTGGGCATCACGTAAGCCGCGCCTCCTGATTCGTTCAAGTTATTTTCCTGACGTACGGTTTCGTATTCCTATACAGCCAGATGGCGCTGCTTTCGAATTAGGGACCAAACGCCAAGGAGTTAACATTAAAACTAATCCTAATGAAAATGAAATTACCGATATCTATGGAAATAACTGAAGAGTTAGTGTGAAATTTTGTTTGATCATTGCAAGTGGCATACACAAAAAGTCGTTTGAGTTTCAGACGGACTGAAATAAAGATATATATTTCAATTTTTAAAATTTCTTTAACTTGATCTGGTGTTCGTTCAAATATTTTAGGTCCAAAATAATCAGGTTCAATTCACCACAGTACCGTAATATTTCATACGACGTTTTCTTTTGTGGTGCTTTACAGTTCTCTCGATGTTGAATTTATCGGGCTAGATCGTCTTGAGCCCGCCAAAGAATGTACCCGTTTTCTGAGAATAACTCAAAAATCAGAACAAGTAGAAAATCTGAATTTAATATATCTTTTTCTTTTGGAGTATATTTAAATTCTTTCGATTTTGAACTGTATCGGATTAGCCCGTTTTGGGCACGCCCTAGAAATTCACCCGTTTTTGCAGAATAACTCGTGAAAAGGAGTACCTAGAAATTCTAATTTTAGCATGTCCTTGTCATTTGTGTTATATTTTAACTCTTCGGAATTAAAACCTTATCAGGCCAGCCCGTCCTGAGCCCCAAAAAATTATTGTACTCGTTTTTCAAAGAATGTACTCGTTGTCGTAACTCAAAAATCGGAGTATTTATGTCTAAATTTAGTATATCATTGTCCTTTGGGATATATTGTATTTCTTCGGATTACGAGCCTGATCGGGCTAGCCCTTAGTGGGCCCGCATAGAAATAGTCGTTTTTCAAGATCAACTCAAACGGAGCAGCTAGAAAATCTAAATTCAGTGTATCATGGATTATATTTTAATTCTTTGGATTAACCTTACTGGGCCAGCCCGACTTGGGTACGCCTTAGGAAAGCATTCGTTCCTTCTGAATAACTCGAGAACCGAAGTAGTTAAAAATTCCATGTTTGGCATGTCGTTGTCTGTAGTAGTACATTTTAGTTTATTCGATTTTGAACTTTTTCGGGTTAGCCCGTTCTGGGCCCGACATAGGAATGTACTCATTTTTTGAGAATAACTCGATAATCTGAGCAGCTAGAAAATCTAAATTTAAAATATTGTTTTCTTTTGGGGGATATATCTATTTTGACCCTCATTGGTCTTTTCTTTTACGGTATATGTTAACTCTTTGGATGTAAAACCCTTTCGGATTCGTCAGTCCTGGGTCCACCATAGGAATGAACTTATTTTTAAAAATAAATTGAAAAGCGAAGCAGCTAGAATGTCTAATACATCATATGTCATTGTATTTTGGGGTATATTTTAATTCTTTGGATTTTGAATCTTATCGGACTATCCCGTCTTGGACCCGGCATAGGAATGTACTCGTTTTTTTATAAATTACTCGAGAAGGGGAGTAGCTGTAAATTTCAAGTTTAGTATACCGTCCGTATATTGGTTATCGATATATTTTGAATTTCAACCTTATTGGATGTAGAAACCTCATTGAACTAACCCGGCCTGGACTCACAATATAAATGTACATTTTTAGAATAACTCGAAATTCGGAGCAGCTAGAAAATCTAAATTGAGTATATCATTTTCTTTTGGAGAATATTTTAATTCTTTTCATTTTGAATTTTGGACAATAGAAAGCAACTAGAAAACTCAAATTTGACAGATCTTTATTAATAAAGTCTACATAACATATGCAATGTCTATATTTAGTACTAGAAAATATACCTGGCGCTGCTTGTGTCCTAAATAATCTCCCCCCTGCTTAAATATTACAGATAAGCCTTTGTTACGCTCTAAATAAGATTTTTTCATGTGCCCAAAATAAAACTATTGCAATTCGACATCATGTAAATAGAAATACTTGACGTTACGAAAATGAAAAAATGCTTTCACCCCGGAAGTAAAATTCGCAAATTCAATTATCTTAGCGAATTTTAATTCGATTGAAATCAAATTTTAGAGCACTCTTATAATATTGAAATAATACTATGTGACCAAAATTTTGAATGCATCTTTTGGATTTGCGAATTCAGAAAATAGCGATATTGATTATACAGTACATGTCTAGATAGACACTCTACGTTCGCCCTTCTGGAACTCGTGCACAGAATAATCAATCAAAATATTCGTGTTGTTGTTTTTGAGACCCAGACCGTCCGACCTACCAGAAAGGTGTAAGGTAACCGCTTGGACTGCCGGGAAGTGCCACCCAATTTAGGCCGGAACCCAGTGGGGGAGGCATCCACAGGGACCGTACCCTCCTTCCCCTACAACCAACCTCTAGGAAGGACTTTCGGACGCACATGTTTAACGTGATCGTACTCCATATGAACACGGCGGCAGTTGTTACAAAGTGCAAATCCAGCGCGCAAACCATCTTACTAAAAACATTCGCGTGTACCACTTACAATAATCAAACCAAATGTTATACCTGTTCTTTCTATATACTCCAGCTGTCGAGTTATCCTCCCAAAATGAGTAAGTGCATGCTTATGGTGGCCCCAGTGTTTCTTTCAAGAGTATTTGGGGGGGGGAGGGGAAAGCGAATAAATGTTTAGGGGGGTGAGTTTTCTATTTGCACTATATGAATATATCTCAATGATGTTACATAAATAGAAACTAGGTTTGCAGGTAAAATGCCTGTGGGGGGCGAATAATCGCCTCCTGGGCGCTTTGCCCCCTCCCCTCCCCCTCGAAGATATGCCTGAAAGAAACACTGGGTGGTGGCTGGACGGGCTAGCCTGATAAGATTCAAAATCGGAAAAACTGAAATATATCAGAGAAGGTTAAAGAGTTTATTAAATATTTCCATTTTCCGGTTCTGGATATGTTATTTGCAGTTTTTACAAAAATTCGCATGAGTGTACGAAATAAGTAAGCAAAAGAGAATAAAATTACTAAATTGTTGTGTCAAAACTGAAGTGTGCGCACCATGTTGCTCCATAAATTCAAATCTTCATAAATTTCATTTTGTTAATTATGTCTACCGAAAAATCGTATTTTATATGCCGTCCCCTTCTTGTATTTAAATCATCAATACAGCCTTCCCAAATAAAACATTTTCCCCTGCTTGAAGTAAAGGTTTTAACTACACCACACAACTGCAATGTAATTACAATTGAAATTTTTATCATCTGAATCATAATCACACTATCCAAATCCCATCAACGCGTACTACATTATATGACAATTGGAAATCTGCCTCTCTCATTTATACTAAATTCCATGCTAAATGCTTCTTTTACTGTTTTGTCTAGATTAAGAATTTCTCGAATTTATTATTCACCTCATGATTCTTTTCATATAATTGGATAATTATCGGGATACATAACGGCTTCGTTAATTATATAAATATGCTGCGTTGACACGTATAGCATATTTTACTCTCTCTTCTTATTATACACTTACTAGTTTACGAAACGTGATGCTAATAAATTATTTTAATCACGCATTGAAAATTGCGATAATTACACCATGGGCACCCATAGGGGAGAGGAAAGGCAGACATTAAAGAATTCAATGTTCACGTTTTATTCTTGAATCTAACACCCATAACAAAAAAATCTACTTGCGCCCATGCATGTCATTTTTAACACTTTACAACAAATTGAAAAGTGTTTATGACTTTGTTCATTCTGCCTGTCTGTCTGTCTGTCCGTTAGCACGATAACTGCCGTAAAAATGACTTAATCAAAATGAAATTTTAGTATGCTATTCAGACGGTCTATAAGGACATATGGGAATATAAATAAATAATATCACCCAATTAATTTTGGAATGAAACCGGGTTTAAAAAATAAAATACATTGAGCCCTATGGAACCTAATTTTTCAAACATTTTTTAAGCGGATTTAAAACTCACAACTTGCCTCGAAAATTTTAGGTAATATTCAAATTTTTCCATAAAATATATAAAAAAAATTCAGCGAAATATATTCAGTAGATTTTTAAATAAAAATTAAAATAATAATTACACCGCTTATATGAAGCGATCACGTGACCACGATATGAAAAAATCACGTGACCCACTTCAAAATGAAATATGTCATCCATCTTGTCGCAAAATCGTGATTTTTAAAGTTCTTTTTAATTCATATTGAGTTCTGTATCTGTCCTGAAACCTCCTTATTTTTGCTTAAATTCTGTGCATCTGCATACTGAAACAACACAATTACAATATATTTGAGTTTAAATGATCATCCAAATTTGATTATTTCTACAACGAAGCCTATTTTTCACTTATGTAAAATGTAAACAGCAAAATATGTAGAATGAGATGTATTAGAATTGCTGTATTTCTTTAACGCAAAATTATTTCGCTCATGGAGTCTGCATAGCTGATATGAATGAAATATTTATTGATTTTACAAAGAGAAGGACGATTTTTGTTTATTTGCTTTTATTTACTTTTTTAGCACTTTACAACATAGTTGAAAAGCGTTTATGACTTTATTAATTCTGTCTGTCTATCCGTTAGCACGATAACTGCGTAAAAATGACTTTATCAAAATGAAATTTTAGTATGAATTTTAGTAATGAAATTTTAGTATTTATCACGTGACCATTAAATGAAGAGATCACGTGGCCCAATTCAAAATAAAATATGACATCCATCTTGTGTCAAAATCGTTCTTTTAAGTTTTTATTTGGTGTTGTATCCGTCCTAAAACCGCTTTATTTTTGCTTAATTTCTATGCATCGATATTCTGAAACAACGGAATTACAATGTATTTGAGTTTAAATGATCATAAAACTTATATTATTTCCACAACGAAGACTAATTTTCACTTATGGAGATTGTAAGCACATCAAGCTGTGAGATGAGCTGTATAAGGATTTCTTGAATTTCTTTAACGCGACATTATTTAGCGCTGGAGTTTGCAATATAGTTGATATGAATGAAACAGTCATTGATTTTACATGGAGAACAGGCGATTTTATTGCAGACTTTTTCGGTGATGTTTTAAGTACATAGTTAAATTACTTTTACCTCCATATGGTTTTAAGTTTTTAAGTAAAATAAACTACTGTAGTGTTGTGATGAATGAAAAGAATAGACTGCTTAGGAATGAAATCTTTTCTACTTTTCATAGAGAGTCTGGCAATTTAAATTTCAATGACGTCATTTGAATAAAGTTCATTTTTTCGATGAAGTTTTCAAATATAATAAATTATTGTAGTACTGTGTTAATTTTAAAAATATTACCGCTGAATGTATCACATTTTAGAGATGTTTAAATAAAATTACATTGCAGTTAGTAATGTGTTTCATAATCAATGCTTTATGCACTATTGATCTTTCTTGTTTTATTATTCCCCGCACGCTTTGTCTACCCCCTAAACTTGTTACCCCTGCACATCTCACTTCACAAGCTATTTCAAACCAAACTAAAGTTTAAATCCGTAAACAATTAATTTCATCGTGTTTTCCTATTATGTTTCTATAAATGTGCCAAATGTAATATTTTTGAATGCTGTAGTTTTTACTGTAGGACACAGAGAAGATTGATGAGCTTGCCGATACGAAAGAACATTTTTCACTTCAGAAGTGCATTAAAATTAAAATATCTCGATAGCTTTTGAGTCTGGAATAAAAGTGATATGAATGAAATATTCATTGCTTTTACATAGAGACCCAGACGATTTATATTTCAGTGACGTCATTTGAAGTTCCTTTCTTCGATGACGTTTTAAGTTTTCAAATATAATAAATTATTCTAGTACTGTGTTAATTTAAAATATATCAGCGCTGAATGTATCGCATTTTAGAGATGTTTAAATAAAAGTGCATTTCAGCTGGAAAATGTTTCATAATCAGTACTTCATGCATGATTGATGTTTCTTATTTTCATGTAGAGAGATACTAATTAGCAGGAGTTGATGACAAATGAGTATTTGCATACGTGCATTGTTGTGATTCTGTTTCTCAGTGTCACTTTCATGAATTAAGTGTTAAGTGCATTAACATTTTTGCACTCGCTGATTTTATGTCAGAAGATTTCGTTTCTTCTAAGGAAATATTTCACCAATCGTCAACAATATTTGGCGATTTAAGAGGATTGCTTTTACACTATCGTGACAGTGAAAATGAGACAATAAGAAGGAGTGGGCAGAAAAATATGCTAATTGCAGGGCATACGCAGCTCACCGAGTTATGTAAATGATGTGAAATACGCAGCTGTCCCGCGCACGTTGAGTGAGATATAATGGAAGGAACCTGCAAAATTGGTAGTAATCGCGCCGCACTGTCTTCCTGGGAAATCATTTTGCTATTTATTTTTCTCACAGGACATGTGTAGTAGCAGAGAATGCCAGACCGCCGCAAACAGAGGCAGTTCCAGCAGACAGATGATTTCACGAGGGGTAAGGTGATCGGATTCAAAAGGACAGGTTACTCCATACGTCAAATTCCATCCGAAAGCCACCTACACGCGTCCACGGTTCACCGGCTATGGCGAAGATGGTTGGAATAAGGGAATGTGGTACATTTGAGGGGTGCCGATACGGACAGCCGGTACGCCACACACGAACACTGTTTCCAACATCGTGCCACGATGGTATCAGAATGGCCCAGATGGCGAGCGATTCATATGGCCGGCCAGCCTATTTCGAACAATCCCACTACATGACAACCCTCAAAGTTACGCAGTTGACCATAAGGTTGTTATGTGCATCTTAAGCACATTACTGGCAGCAAAAGAAGTCAGTGCAGTGGCGTTAACGACTCAAATATTTACACTGAGCTCTTAGATCGCAGGGTGTGTATTTAAAATGTGCTCTGGAAACGATGATATTGGCGTTAATATTGGCATTCATATTGGCGTTAAATGCGGATCATTTTCTTGCCTGGGAGACAGGTATATTAACACTCTTGATTCTCGAAATATTTTATAGGAGTTCTCCGAATTTTTTGTCAAATTGTATATTATTTGTGTGTTTCGTAAGTCGTGTATTATTTATGGTTATGTCTAATGATGCAAAATCTTCACAGATAATCATCATTTTATGTTTTCTGATTATTTATTTTCTTACTGCAAAGACAACTGTAACGATTATGTTCCATACTTCGAAAACAATGTGAGGATTCTACTATATTAAATTTTTGTTCCCAGAATGTGGGCTTGGGTTCGAGTTTCACTTCTGACACCAGTGTAATGATTATGTTCCCCACTTTGAAAACAGTGTGAGGATTCTATATTTTTGTTCGTTATAACATGGATACTCGAGGAAGGATAAGCCCTAGTGTAATGGGGTTGGTCTTATTCTTTTCTTTGTTAAAAATTACGTATTAAACATGCATTTCATGGATATATTTGAGCATACGTAGATTTTTATTTTAGATTTTGGCGATTTTTGCGGGTCATTTTGCAAAAAAATGCAGGTTCCTTTTTCCCGAATCGTACTAAAATCTAATCAGCAGCAGAGCATCCCACAAATGATTTACCTACAACATTTTGTTTAATTCGGTCTATTTGTTTTTCAGCTAGATGGATACAAGATTTTGCGGGCCATTTCGCAAAAAAAAGGCGGGTTCTTTTATCCCGAATCGTACCCAAAACTAATCAGCGCCAGATTCGCCCACAAGTGACTTACCTACCAAATGTTATGAAATTCGGTCAATTAGTTTTTTAGTTAGAGTGGATACAAAATTTGCATAGACAGACAGACAGACAGACACACACACAGACGTCACGCTAAAAATAGTTTTTTCGTATTCTAGAGGTCTCAAAACGTGTAGATCCGTCGAAAACTCGAGTTGCGATTTTCGATATGATTCCAATACTTTCCCTATACATTACCATGTATTGCAGGGAAAGTAAAAATCATAAAATAAATTAAAAGTTGTCTTCAAACAATTAAAGAGTCACATATTAGAAAATATTTAACTTATTGATTAACTTAGATGATTAACTTAAAAGATAAACGACAAACTTAGACTTATATTAAGATATTGAATTTTATTGTTTGCGCGTATATCTTCGGAGATAGAAGTAATGTTTGAATTGGAATAGTATATATTTATATAAATATGCATTATTTGTAATTTATACATCAAATTTATTCTGGATTTACTACAAAATTTCTAAACAATAAATGTAATGTTTATTATTTGTGAAAGACATTGGTTATGTAGTTTTTTTTATAGATATATGAATATTTGTTGTTTGCAAAATCGATAATTATAAGTAATTGCGTTCACTATTTTTGCCTTTAATTAACTTCTTCCATGATGATTTCGTTCATGATTTACTATTCACATGCTGCTTTTGATGTAATGAATGAATCGATAAGAACATACAAAGTACATATGATTGATCAGACGATTTCTTTCTTTCATCCTGTACCGTAAAGTCTTAAACTTCTCTCTTAATAGCAGATGCAAGCATTTACTTCTTTTTACTTTCCTTATATACATAATGTATAAGGAAAGTATTGTGACGGGTCGAAAATTCGAATTCGAGTTTTCGACGGGAGAGCACGTTTCAAGCATCCCTGATCACGAATCAAACATTTTTGAAGTGATGTCTGTGTGTGTGTGTGTGTGTGTGTGTGTGTGTGTGAAAGTATGTGTGTGTGTGTGTGTGTGTGTCAGTGAGTCTGTGGAGACGATAACTGACGAACGAATCGACCGATTCGAACCAAATTTGGTACAAAAATCACAATCCGTAAACACTGGACGCCTATTGTTATTATACGCAATCGAATGTTCAGAACCCTCCTAAATTTTCAAATGAAATTTTGAAAAAATCGTCAAAAAACCAAAACCACTACTAAAGTTACGCAAGTAGACATTTCTTATGTAATTTTTCATTAGAAAACGATTGACATAAATTTTGGAACGCTAACATGAACCGTTCCCGAGCTATTGTACATTTTTTAAAAAAAATATCTAAAAGTCATATAAAATAAAAAAAAATATTTCCTATTGAGAAACATGTTCACTTTTCATATGTAATACCATGCGATAAATTGGGTGACATCATTCTCATGAATTTAGCTCGTTCCACTCATGAAAAAAGATACTTTGAATAATACTTTTATATTTGAACGCCAATAGTCATTTATCTGCTGTAAGAATAACTTATTTCTTAGTGCATAACGCTTGGCGAGATTTTGGCGACTAAATTGGCGGAATGTCGCCAACTTGACGACTTTTTGAAATGTTGCTAAATTAACGAAAATCTCGCCAAATGGATAAAAATGACGCTAAATCAATGAAAATGACGACTAATTGTCGAAAATTCAATATCTTGGAAAGAATATTAGTATCTATTATAAGAAAAACATATTTTTTTACTCTAAAAGTAGTAAATTCAGTACATTATATAAGGAAAGACATGTGTTGCCCACATCAGATTTCTAATTTTTATTTACATTATTTTTTATTAGATCTCCAGTTAAATTAATATTACCATTCTGACAGCTTTCTATTTGCATTACTTTGCCCTGTCTCTTAGCTTTATATTTACATTACTTTCGTCTTTCTATACCATTCTGTATTACCATTTTTCACGGTTGAATATGCTACAGGAGGATTACTCATTTAATACCATCGGCCACAAACAATAAAAGTCATGGAGGTTTCTTTCAACATTTAAACGTTTCTTATTTCTTATTTAAATTTGTTATTATTTATTTTCTTATATAAATTAAATTTAGATAAGAAATGCAATGTTTCTTCACGTTTCTTATTAACAGCTTTTACGTTTCTTATCTAAAGTTGTGTTTCCCTCTGTGTTTCAGATCTTCTCGAAACGTTCTGGTAATCAACCTCAACATATCGGATATCATCCTGTGTGTTTTCTGCATGCCTTTTACTCTTCTCGTACTGATCCGTAGGAGCTGGTTCCTTGGCGCATTCCTCTGCAAGATGGTTCCATTTGTTCAAGCATCCACCATATTTGTCTCCGCGGCTACTGTACTAGCCATAGCAGTTGATCGCTACAACGCCATCATCAGTTTCAACCCACAGAATCCAAAAGGGGGAAAGCGAGAGATGTTCTACAGCACTTCCCTCATTTGGACCACTGCATTTCTCATGTCGATTCCCATCAGTGTCTTTCAAGACACAGTTCCCGTGGGTCTTCCTGGTGTGCACCTCTACTACAAGTGCGTTGAAATTTGGCCCAGTCCTGTTTCGAAAGGAATATACACCATTCTAACACTCGTTTTGCAGTTTGTCATTCCAGCTCTGGCTCTTCTAGTGACTCACTTCCACATTCGATCACACCTGAATGCAAGAATCTTCAGAGTAGATAGTGACATCTTTAAAAATCAAGGTTCCGCTATCAACCAAGAGAGGCTACAAAGAGACCTTAGGCGTAACACCAGAGCAACTATGGTTCTGCTAAATATATCAATTGTATTTACATTAAGCTGGTTACCATGGAATGGACTTAATCTTCTAGCAGAGTTTAATCCCAATTTTCTAGAACCAAAAAATTTGTACATGGCCTTTGCAATTTGCCATATGGCAGCAATGTCTTCGTCTGTGACGAACCCGATCTTGTACGGATGGCTCAACAGCAACATCCGTCGGGAAATGGTCAGGATGGGAGGGGTGATTGCCAAAGCTGGATCGACTTTTGTGTCGAATCGCAGTTCTCAAAGTGATAATCAAGTGATACCACAAAACAATTCTTTGATACGTTCCTTAGGAGGCGATTCTACACTGAATAAAAGTAATAATCCAGAGAGTCACGTGTAAATGGAAATTTCAACAACCTCGTAAACCAAAATTAGGGGATTTTAAACAAGATCAATCATGCTTAAAGCATTGATTATGAAACACTTTCCAACTTCAATGCAATTTTATTTAAACATCTCTAAAATGCAATACATTCCTCGGTAATATTTTAAAACGTATCACAATATTACATTAATTTATTATATTTAAAAACTTAAACCTTCATCGAAAAAAATGAACTTCATTCAAATGACGGCATTGGAAAATAAATTGCCTGGTTTAAACATCTGTAAAACGCGATATATTCTTCGATAATATTTTGAAAATTATTATAATACTACAATAATTTATTATATTTGAAAACTTCATCGAAAACAACTGACATTCATTCAAATGACGTCATAGAAAAAATAACACGTCTGGCTCTCTCTATAAGAGCAGCATTTCATTCATAACATTTTCCCATTAATTTCATTCATCACAATATTAAAATAGTTTATTTTATTTAAAAACTTAAGACCATGGAGCTACAAGTAATTAAAATCTATGCTTAAAACTTCATCGAAAAAAATCGTCCTTCTCTCTGCAAAATCAATGAATATTTCATTCATATCAGCCATGCAGACTCCATGAGCTAAATAATTTTGTGTTAAAGAATTACAGCAATTCTTATACAACTCATCCTACATATTTTGGTGTTTACATTTTACATAAGTGAAGAATAGGCTTGGTTGTAGAAATAATCAAATTTGGATGATTATTTAAACTGAAATATATTGTAATTGCGTTGTTTCAGTATGTAGATGCACAGAATTTAAGCAAAAATAAAGCGGTTTTAGGACGGATACAACACCCAATATGAATTAAAAAGAAGTTTTAAAATAACGGTTTTGAGACAAGATGGATGCCATATTTCAATTTGAAGTGGGTCACGTGATCTTTTCATATCATGGTCACGTAATCGCTGCATATAAAAGATCGCTTATTATTTTAATTATTATTTTAATTTTTATTTTAAAAACTACTGAATACATTTTGCTGAATTTTTTTATATATTTTATGGAATAAATTGAATATTACCTAAAATTTCGAAGCAATTTGTGAATTTTAAATCCGCTTAAAAAATGTTTGAAAAATTAGGTCTCATAGAGTTCAATGTATTTCACTTTTTCAACCCGGGTTCAATCCAAAACTAATTGGGTGATATTATTCATTTATATTCCTATAGGTCCTACAGACCATATGAACAACATACTAAAATTTCATTTTGATTAAGTCATTTTTACGGCAGTTATCATGCTAACGGACAGACAGACAGACAGACAGACTGAACAAAGTCATAAACACTTTTCAATTTTGTTGTAAAGTGTAACAACTTTTTGTTGTAAAGTGTAAATAACTTTGAAACAAATCTTCCTCCTGAGCGGTCTTGTCACCATTCTGTTCAAATGATGTTCTGTTCCCTAATGTGCAACTAAGCCTCAATTTCTTTCTTTCACTCGCCCAGATCGTTCGAACCTACCCGAAGGTGTAAGGTATCTGAAAGCCTTAACTTGTACCTTTATGTACTGTAGAACTTTGAAAATTTCATGAATTCAATTAGAAAAAAATCACAGTACATACATTTTTATTGTCCTCGAAAAAGTACGATCATTTTTCGTATATCTAGTCTTTTTCGGCTACCTTCTCATTTTACTTACCTTGACCTTCATTTTCCCATGTCTTTAAACAGGAAGCTTGCAACAAACAAAATTACACTCACATAATAGCTACATGTGTACTTAATTTGATTTCAATAGTTTATGTACATTGCATTGACTCTGATTAAATTTCAGAGATGTATTCATGCAATTTTCCCATTTCTGTAGCAGTCTAACTTTATAAATAATTTGGTTTAAACATGTTGAAACATGGTGTGTCTTAAATTCATAAAGTAAAATGCTTATGCACGTATTGCGCATGCTTATTCGCATACTGCCCAGGGTACTGAAAAAAACTAAAGCGAAATAATGGTGGTATTTTCAGCGTAATGGTCTATATTAGTACCAAAGTTGGGTAAAATTTTTTTTGTAGTTTCAGAGAAATTTCAATACAGTTCAAAATACATATGTTCAACATACACAACACCAGGTGAAAAAAAATGATGTGCATTAATAACACATGAAAATCCCCAGTGATTAGTAAATGTTATTAATGTCAGATGATAATTAATTATGTATTTACTATAAATGAATCTCGCTAAGAATAAATAGAATTTTTATTCAAATTGGACAAACTACTGCTAGAAGTATGAAAGGTTTTAACTTTTAGCATGAAATCTCATAAAACGTAGAAATAACAATGTTTACTTGTTTTGAAGGCAAATATTAAAAAAATTGAGTTAAATCGATCTTGTAGTTTCAGAGAAATTGCAATATAGTTAAAAAATCTGTTGGCAGCACATGAATTTCCTTATATAATGCAATGAATTTACTGCTTTTACAGTAAAAAAATAGGTTATTCTTATAGTAGATACTTATATTCTTTCCAAGATATTGAATTTTCGTTGATTAGTAGTCGTCTTCATCGATTTAGCTTCAATTTTATCCTTTTGGCGAGATTCTCGTTAATTTGGCAACATTTAAAAAAGTCGCCAAGTTGGCGACTTTTTTAAATGCTGCCAAATGTATTACTCAAAGTATATTTTCTTATGCTGAGCGAGATAGATCCACGAGAATGATGTCACCAAATTTATCGCATGATATTACATATGAAAAGTGAACTTGTATCTCAACAGTAAATATATATTTTTTTTAATTTAAGGGATTTTTTTTTATAAACTTATTTGAAAAATGTGCAATATCTCAAGAACGGTTCATGCTAGCGTTCTGAAGTTTATGTCAAGCGTTTTCTAAGGAAATATTACGTAAGAAATGTCTATTTGAGTAACTTTATTAAAGGTTTTGATTTTTTGATGATTTTTTCAAAATTTCACTCAAAAATTTATGGCGGTTCTGAACATTCGATTGCGTTTAAAAGCAATAGACTTCCAGTATTCACGGATTGTGATTTTTGTACCAAATTTCATTTGAATCGCTCCATTCGTATGTGAGATATCGTCTCCACAGACTCACTGACACACACACACACACGCACACACACACATACTTTCACACGAACACACATACTTTCAAACACCCTCACACACACAGACATCACCTCAAAAATGTTTGATTCGTGATCAGGGATGCTTGAAAGGTGCTCTCCCATCGAAAACTCGAAGTCGAATTTTCGACCCCGTCAAAATACTTTCCTTATACATTATGTATATATAAGGAAAGTAATACATATGTTCAGTATATACAACACCACGCAAAAAGAAGAAATAAAAATATATGCCATACCAACACTTAACAATCCCTAACTAGAAGTAATATCCATTAATGCCAGATATTAATAACAAAAATTATGTCTTTAATATAAATGAATCTCGCTAAGAATCAGTAGGGTTTTAATTCGAATTTGCGAAACTACTGATAAAAGTATGCAATGCTTTAACTTTTAGCATTTAATCACATAAAACGTAGAAATTATAGTGTTTACTAGTTTCACAGGCATAAAAAGAAAAAAAAATAATTTTCTACTTCAGGACTAGCAAGAATAGCGACTTTCACTTACCACAGCAAGATCGACATTTGCCGGTATAGAATAGCTAACATGGATGAGGTGAGAATTTGCTTTATAGAAGATAATTGTCACTTTTACTTTCACCTTAAAAATTTCTGGTTTGATTTTCAAAACCTTCTGCTTCCTTCACTTCTCGACTATTTTTATACATATTTCAAGAACTTTTGTTAATTTACACCTCATTTGTTGAAAAAGAGTGGCTTACATTATCTGCAAACCAATTGGTTCCTTTATTTTGTTATCACCTTAAAACCAGTCTTTTACTGACTGGTAGTTTTAAATAGTATATTTTTTATTAGAGCAGTTGAAGTTAACTCATATTGCAAAGGACTTTCTTTATTTAATTGCCCATATTTTCTGTTAAATTCAACTTATTTTTGTTGATTTACACAGCATTTGTTGAGAAAGAGTGACTCACATTACATAAAAATCAAATTGATTCTTGCATTCTGTTATCATCTTAAAACCAGTTTTTTATTGACTGGTAGTTTTATATATATATATAAATAGTATATTTTTATTACATCAGTTGAAGTTAGCTCATATTGCAAAGAACTTTCTTTATTTAATTTTCCTTTATTTTCTGTTAAATTCAACCTATTTTTGCTGATTTACACACCATTTGTTGAGAAAGAATGACTTACATTAGCTCATATTGCAAAGGATTTTATTTAATTCGCCTTTATTTTTTGTTAAAATCAACTTATTTTTGATGATTTACACAGCATTTGTTGAGAAAGAGTGACTTGCATTACCTGCAAAATAAATTGGTTCCTTTATTTTGTTATTACCTTCAAACCAGTATTTTACTGACTGATAGTTTTAAATAGTACATTTTTTATTAGAACAGTTGAAGTTAATTCATATTGCAAACAACTTTATTTATTTAATTTTCCTCCATTTTCTGTTAAATTCAACTTATTTTTGTTAATTTACACAGCATTTGTTGAAAAAGAGTGGCTGACATTATCTGCAAAGCAATTGCTTCCTTTATTTTGTTATCATCTTAAAACCAGTCTTTTATTGACTGGTAGTTTTATATAGTACATTTTTATTAGAGCAGTTGAAGTTAGAATATA
Source organism: Amaurobius ferox (assembly GCA_951213105.1). Classification (NCBI taxonomy): domain Eukaryota; kingdom Metazoa; phylum Arthropoda; class Arachnida; order Araneae; family Amaurobiidae; genus Amaurobius; species Amaurobius ferox. The sequence goes on from OX578155.1 coordinate 74,219,759, forward strand.
TTGCAAAGGACTTTATTTATTTAATTTGCCATTATTTTCTGTTAAATTCAACTTATTTTTGTTGATTTACACAGCATTTGTTGAGAAAGAGTGCCTTACATTACCTGCAAAGCAAATTGGTTCTTTAATTTGTTATCACCTTAAAGCCAGTCTTTTACTGAATGATATATTTAAACAGTATGTTTTTTTATTAGAGCAGTTGAAGTTATCTCATATTGCAAGCGACTTTATTTATTTAATTTGCCTTCATTTTCTGTTAAATTCAACTTATTTTTGCTAATTTACACAGCATTTGTTGAAAAGAGTGGCTTACATTACTTGCAAATCAAATTGGTTCCTTAATTTTGTTATCATTTTGAAACCAGTCTTTTATTGACTGGGAGTTTTATATAGTATATTTTTATTAGAGCAGTTGAAGTTAGCTCATATTTCAAGCGACTTTATTTATTTAATTTGCCTCCATTTTCTCTCAAATTCAACTGATCTTCATAGTTATCTTTATAGTTCCTCATACTTTTATAGCTTGTTTAAATAACTCGTATAACGTCAGAAACCGAATAGTTTCCTTTCAGTCGAATACCCGTTGAAAATCAACGGTTTCACAATTAGCAACCACTGACAAACGTGAATTTTTGTATAATTCGATTTTTCCGGTGGTCTTTTTCAAACTGCTCACTCGTGCAGCAAATTTCAAATATCCGCCACATTTAAGACAGTCCATTTCTGATGTATTCAGCCAATTAAACATTTAAGTGTGCGGCATCCCTAAATTAGCAAATGTAGAAAGCTGAAATTTTACACTTTATTTGTACCTAGTGATCTGTCCTTTCACTTATTTTAAAGTGACTATTTCTTTGCAAAGTCCGTTTTACTATCATTTCATATTTCGATAGTTTTTCTGTTGAGCACTCATTAAATAATTATATGTGAGAAATACTGTTTTTTCCCTGAGGTTTTATCAATCAATTGACCCGTGCGGTAAATTTTAAGTTTTTATCTCTCATTTCACCTTTCGAATGCTTAGGTCTGGATTCCCCCCCCCCCCCCCTACACAAACACACACCGCTACAGAACACTTTTGAAAAACTCGATTTTTCCTTCAAATTTCAAGTCTATATCTGATTTAAGATAAGGCTTTTCTGATTTATTTCGCAATTAGAACATTTTGGTGTGCGACACATCTATAGAAGAAACAATTTGAAGACTAGAAGTGTTATTTATTATTCTTTTAATTATTGTTCCTTTATTTATTATTATTATTATTTATTATTATTATTATTATTATTATTATTATTATTATTATTATTATTATTATTATTATTATTATTATTATTATTATTATTTATTATTATTTATTATATATAACATTATTCCTTTCGAATGCCCCGCCCTCATACACATGTTAACCTCATACACATTCCCACACTCATACACATTTTACATCTATATCTGATCAAGAAGTATATTTTTTATCATTTCATTTTTCAAACGTTTCTGTCTGGAATACACCTCTTTACACCTCTTATTTTTAAAAAATTCGATTTCTTTCCGATGATTTTATTGAATAATGATTCACTTGTGTAAAAAATTTCAATTCTCTATCTCACTTTAAGGAAGGTGTTTATAATTCGTTCGGCAAATCGAACATTTTGGTGTGTGACAAACCCTAAAGTATTGAAAATCTAAAATTGAGCACTTTCTTTCTTTAAAAGTTGTTTACCTATATCTTAATTTGGGGTCTCTATCTCATCACGAAATATATACTTTTCTATCGTTTCACATTTCGAACGTTTTTGATGTGGAGCACTCCTGTACAGAATTTTTTTGAAAAATTCCGATTTTTCAAGAGGGTTTTATTGAACGATGACCTGTGTACCAAATTGCAAGACTAAATCTCATTTAAAAAGGCTTTCTTTATTTATTCGGCAAATCGAGCATTTTAGCGTGCAACTGTTCGATATTTTGGGTATTAAATACTTTAGGGGTCAAATTAAAGAAAAAAATGAACAATATAAACAATTAATGAACGTTGAATGGATCTCTAAATTAATGATCTTTACCGACTTGTTCCTGCATTTAAATGAATTTGAGGTTAAATTGCAAGGTGTTTTTAATACGGTTATTTTCATGTATGATTTAATCCAAGCAGTTCAAATATTTAAACCCGACACCATTTCAAACATTCTCGAGTATTTTCAAAATTTAAACAAATTCTTCCCAGATGTGTAATGAATTGAGAAACCAGACCAAGTTGAACTGACATAAAAGGTGTCAGCAGTTATTGATTCAAAAATCAACGTGTTTCCGCTGAGTTCAGTCATGGCAATTTTTAGAAACAAAACGGCGGCACATAAACTCAATTTGGAAAATTTCCAGTGTTTGAGTTTGGAAAACATCGAAGTGCGGTAAATAGATTTTCAATACAGTTCTTCATAGAAATAAAAGTTTGTTAACTTGGGAATTGATTAGTTACAATCACGTACGTAATAAGCTTAAATAAGAATATCGGATATAATTAAAAAATAAATAATTGAATATTATAGAAAAAAAATCTTATGTGGGCAGCACATGACTTTCCTTATATAATGCAATGGATTTACTAGTTTTACAGTCAAAAAATCTGATGTGGGCAACACATGACTTTCCTTATATAGTGTAATGAATTTACTACTTTTACAGTAAAAAAAAATCTGATGTGGGCAACACATGACTTTCCTTATATAATGTAATGGATTTACTACTTTTACAGTAAAAAAATAGGATTTTCTTATAGTAGATACTAATATTCTTTCCACGATATTGAATTTTCGACAATTAGTCGTCATTTTCATTGATTTAGCATCATTTTTATCCATTTGGCGAGATTTTCATTTATTTGGCAACATTTAAAAAAAGTCGCCAAGTTGGCGACATTCCGCCAAATTCGTCGCGAAAATCTCGTCAAGCGTTATGCACTAAAAAAAGAGTTATTCTTACAGCAGATAAATGACTATTGGCGTTCAAATGCAAAAGTATTATTCAAAGTATATTTTTTCATGAATGGAACGAGCTAGATCCACGAGAATGATGTTACTCAATTTATCGCATGGTATTACATATGAAAAGTGAACATGTTTCTCAATAGGAATTTTTTTTTTATGTGACTTTTTCATAATTTTTTTGAAAAATGCACAATATCTCGAGAACGGTTCATGTTAGCGTTCTAAAATTTATGCCAATCGTTTTCTAATGACAAATCACATAAGAAATGTCTATTTGCGTAACTTTATTAGCGGTTTTGATTTTTTGACGATTTTTTCAAAATTTCATTCAAAAATTTAGGGGGGTTCTGAACATTCGATTACGTATAAAAACAACAGGCTTCCAGTGTTTACGGATTGTGATTTTTGTACCAAATTTGGTTCAAATCGGTCCATTCGTTCGTCAGTTACCGTCTCCACAGACTCACTGACACACACACATACTTTCACACACACACACACACACACATACACAGACATCACTTCAAAAATGTTTGATTCGTGATCAGGGATGCTTGAAACGTGCTCTCCCGTCGAAAACTCGAATTCGAATTTTCGACCCCGTCACAATACTTTCCTTATACATTATGTATATAAGGAAAGTAATAGGTTTTTCTTATAGTAGATACTAATAATCTTTCCAAGATATTGTATTTTTGACAATTGGTCGTCATTTTCATTGATTTAGCGTCATTTTTATCCATTTGGCGAGATTTTCGTTAATTTGGCAACATTTCAAAAAGTCGCCAAGTTGGCGACATTCCGCCAAATTCGTCGCTAATATCTCGCCAAGCGTTATGGACGAAGAAATAAGTTATTCTTACAGCAGATAAATGACTATTGGCGTTCAAATACAAAATTATTACTCAAAGCATCTTTTTTTCATGAATGGAACGAGCTAGATCCACGAGAATGATGTCACCCAATTTATCGCATGGTATTACATATGAAAAGTGAACATGTTTCTCAATAGGAAATCTTTTTTTTTTTTATATGACTTTTTGATAATTTTTTCCAAAAATGTGCAATATTTTGAGAACGGTACACTTTAGCGTTCTAAAATTTATGTCAATCGTTTTCTAATGAAAAATTTCATAAGAAATGTCTATTTGCGAAACTTTATTAGTGGTTTTGATTTTTTGACGATTTTTTCAAAATTTTATTCGAAAATTTTGGGTGGTTCTGAACATTCGATTGCGTATAAAAACAATAGGCTTCCAGTGTTTACGAATTGTGATTTTCCTACTAAATTTGGTTCGAATCGGTCCATTCGTTCGTCCGTTATCGTCTCCACAGACTCACTGACACACACACACACACACACACACACACACACACATACTTTCACACACACACACAGACATCACTTCAAAAATGTTTGATTCGTGATCAGGGATGCTTGAAACGTGCTCTCCAGTCGAAAACTCGAATTCGAATTTTCGACCCCGTCACAATACTTTCCTTATACATTATATATATAAGGAAAGTAAAAATAATGTAAGATCCACCGCGCTGTGTTTTTATCATTGAATTGCTGTGCATTTGGCGATTTTCCGGATGACAATATGTAAAACTATTTTAAAATACACAATTAACTTATATTTCGCGCAACTCTAAATAAACAATCATCAATATTGATAGCATCCTCAATAAACGATGTAGTCAATATATTAAAATACTTTAATAATAACGTCATCAATTAGGAGTAATTTTCATTAATTTAACCGCATGTTTGCAATTTTGACGATATTTTTGTCAATCTGGGCCGAAATATCGTCAAGTTGGAAATACTTTGCTAAATAATTCGCTAAGTTTGCCAAATGCAACACCAAGTGTTACAGACAAACGGAGAGAAGAGTATTTCTTATATACTAGAAGGTATACAAGTCATATGACGGAAATCAGAATTCACGAGACATTACTTCCCATTTGGTGTCATTTTTATCAATTTGGCGACATTTTTGTCATTTTAGCAACATTTAAAACAGTCGCCAAGTTGGCAACGTGCCGCTAAATTTCTCGCCAAACGTTACGGACGGACTGAGAAATATGTTATTCTTATAGTCTACGTCTTATAGTCTACGCTTATGTTCTTTCCAAGATATTGAACTTTCATCCTCTAGCTGTCATTTTCATTGATTTAGCGTCATTTTTGTCAATTTGGCGACATTTTCGTTAATTTGGCAACATTTAAAAAGTCGCCAAGTTGGCGACATTCCGCCAAAATCTCGCCAAGCGTTATGAACGGAGATATAATTTATTCTTGTATCAGATAAGTGACTGTTGGCGTCCAAATACAAACGTATTACCTAAAGTATTCTTTCTCATGAATGGAATTAGCTAGATCCACTAAAATGATGTCATCAAATTTATAGCATGATATTACTTATGAAAAGTTAACCTATTTCATAATAAGGAATATTTTTTTTTATTTTATATGATTTTTTGATAATGTTTTTGAAAAATGTGCAATATCTCGAGAACGGTTTACGCTAGCGTCCTAAAATTTATGCCAATCGTTTTCTAATGAAAAATTATATTCGAAATGACTATTTGAGTAACTTTATTAAATGTTTTAATTTTTTATGATTTTTTCAAAATTTCACTCGAAAATTTAGGGTGGTTCTGAACATTCGATTGCGTATAAAAACAATATGCTTCCAGTATTCATGGATTGTAATTCTTGAACCAAACTTCGTTCGAATCAATCCATTCGTTCGTCAGTTATCGTCTTCACAGACTCACTGACACATACACACACAGACATCATCTCAAAAACGTCTGATTCGTGATCAGGGATGCTTGAAACGTGCTCTCCCGTCGAAAACTTGAATTTTCGACCCCGTCAAAATACTTTCCTTATACATTATATGTATATAAGGAAAGTAATAATTGAGTTTTACTGAAAGATAATTATATATTGAAAGATTATTGGATATTATGGAAAGATAAGGTAATTGCATATTATGGAAAGATAAGATAAATTGATATTATTGAAATATAATTTTTAAATAATTGGATATTATTGAAAGAGATCGATTATAGGCAACAATTTCATACTTAATATGCGAATAGGAAATAATGACAACTTATGATATCATCCAAGAAAACTTTAAAGAGAAAGATCAATCATGCATAAAGCATTAATCATGAAACATTTTCCAACTAAAATGCAATTGATTTACATTTTAAGCTGCTTCAAAAATCGCCATCTACAAAATTAATCTTAAAACTTCATCGAAAAAGACAATGCTAGTTACATAAAATGAATTTTATTTAAATGACGTCATCGACAATTTGCGATCTGTTTACGATGCTTTTGCAGTTAATATTAAGTCACATTTATAATATTTCGTTATCATCGAAACCATATTTCTTGCTTAACTTATGTTAAATTCGAAAATGACAAACCATTTCCTTTTATGAAGCGCCTGCCTCTCTATGTAAAATCAATGAATATTTTATTAATATCACTTATATTCCAGACTTCAGAGCTAAATAATTTTATGCGTAAAAAGTTCATCAATTCATATGGAATTCACCTCTTAGTTACAATCTATATGCTATAGTTTAGCGTTAAAATTAGTCTTCGTTGTAAAACTAAAGAAAGTGCGGTGATTATAAAGAAGATAAGTATGTATGTATGTATGCATGTATGTATGTATATGTGCATGTATGTATGTATGATCCTACATCACAGGAGAACGGCTGAACCGAATTTGATAAAATTTGGTGGGTAGTCTTGAAATAGCCCCACTTAAAATTTAGTCCAGGTTTCTACGACCCGTGGTTCTCGAGATATTAGTGAAAAACTATACTTTCGTTTATCTCATCATCACGGAAAAACGGCTACACCGAATTGAATGAACGTTGGTGGGTAGCTTTGAAATACCCACCCATAAATTTACTCCAAGTTTCGAGTTTCTAAAAATAGGGGTTGTCGAGATATTAATGGAAAACGAAAATTTTCCCTAGGAGTTCTACTCTCTAACTCCATGATTCCCAACGAAAAAGGAAAAAAAACATCGAGGTAAATTCCGAGCAACGCCGGGTAAACTCTGCTAGTTTGAAATAAAAAGTATTGTAATTGCGTTGGCACAGAATTTAGATACACAGATAATGCACAGAAATAAAGCGGTTTTATGACGGATGCAACGCTAAATATAAATCTTAACGACCATTAAACATTTATGGTAACAGCGTTAAAATTGGAAGCCATATTACTTTCCTTATATACATAATGTATAAGGAAAGTATTGTGATGAGGTCGAAAATTCGAATTCGAGTTTTCGACGGGAGAGCATGTTTCGAGCATCCCTGATCACGAATTAAATATTTTTGAGTTGATGTTTGTGTGTATATGTGTGTGTATGTGTGTTTGAAAGTATGTGTGTTTGTGGGGGGGGGGGGGGTCAGTGAGTCTGTGGAGACGATATCTCACGAATGAATGGAGCGATTCGAATGCAATTTGGTACAAAAATCACAATCCGTAAATACTGGAAACCAATTGTTTTTAAACGCAATCGAATGTTCAGAAACACCTAAATTTTCGAGTGAAATTTTGAAAAAATCATCAAAAAATCAAAACCTCTAATAAAGTTACGCACATAGACATTTCTTTTGTAATTTTTCCTTAGAAAACGATTGACATAAACTTTAGAACGCTAGCATGAACCGTTCCGAGATATTGCACATTTTTCAAATACATTTATTAAAAAATCCCATAAATAGAATAAATTTTTATTAACCGTTAAGAAACATGTTCACTTTTCATATGTAATATCATGCGATAAATTTGGTGAAAATCTCGTCAAATGGATATAAATGACGCTAAATCAATGAAAATGATGACTCATTGACAAAAATTCAGCATCTTGGAAAGAATATAAGTATCTCATATAAGAATAACCTATTTTTTAATGTAAAAGTAGTAAATCCATTGCATTACACAGTGCGCGAAAAAAGTATAATGACAAGCGAAAACTCGCCAAATCTAGAAATCTTTTAGACGGAAATGTATGCAAATTTAAGTAAAAATATTGACTAAATTAAGTTTTTTTCATGCAAATTAGTTGAATTTTTCAGAAATAAATATGTATTAATTTATTTTATAAATTTAAAACCCACATGATATTGGATAAATGTATAAGGACAACTGTTTTTTCACCTACAATTACAGTAAAATTTGCATATTTGAAAGCAGAAATGACCATTTCAAACATAATGACTGGATTTCTAAACAAAATTCCCACCTCATTTTTTAACGATTTTTGTACGATGCCTAAAGGAACTCATCTGTCTGACCTTGAAAAAAGGGAAATTCTTGCTTCTAAAGAATGTGGTTTGAGTGGGCATGAAATTTTGAAAAAAATTAAAAGATCTAAAACTGTAGTTTATAATTTTCCAAAAGAACCTGGAATATATGTAATGAAAAAACGAACTGGAAGATCAGAAATTCTATCTCATCGACAGAAAAGAATGGTTCTAATAAGAGCTTCCGAGAAAAAAGAAACTGACTGCAAATGAAGTTAAAAGAAATTTGGACTTACCATGTTTCACACGAACAGTTCAAAATGTTTTGAATAAACATCCAAATATTTGGTATGGAAAGGTAATATCCACGGCCGCCTCTTAAAAAGAAACATAAGGAACGAAGACAGGAATAAAAAAAAATTCATTTCTCTCGGTCCAAAATGGATTGATGTAATCTTTTTGGACGGAAAGAAGTTCAATCTTGATGAGCTAGATGGTTTTCGCTATTTTTGGTATAATCTGCGTAAAACCAAAGAAGTTTTTTCCAAACGTCAATACGGTGAGGGCACAGTAAGGATTTGGGGTTTTTTGCAGCAAACGGAACCACGCCTATAGTCATTACAACTACAAAATTAATTCTGACTAATATATTGATATGTTCGGCGAACATTTGTCACTTGAGGCCCCACCAATTACCTCAGCAGACTATATTTTCAAACAGGATAACGCTTCCACACACGTTTCTAAGCGTGCAAAACTCTGGTTTGAAGCTAATTCAGTAAATTTACTTGATTGGCCGGCGAGGAGTCCCGACCTCAATCCAATAGAAAATTTATGGGACCTAGCCCGAGAAGCTTATAAACATGGCACACAATATCAGTGTAAACAGGATCTTGTGTTAGCCATCAAACAAGCTTGGAATAACATTTCAATAGACACTTTAAAAGAACTTTCAGCATCGATGACCTCTCGACTAATTCAAGTAATTGAAAAAAAAAGGCTGTTTTCTTGATTATTAAGAGAAATTTTAAGTGTTTTAGAACATGTTCTTATACTTTTTTCTATATTTTCTTTAGTGATAATCTTTATAAGGTCAGCTTTTGTAAGGTTCATATATGTTGCTTTATGTGTTGTAAATGTTATTGTATAATTTCATATGAGAGATTAGAAATATCAAAAATTCATTTTGATAAAGTGAAAATAAAGTATATTTTCATTCAATTATATGTTGTCCTTATACTTTTTTCGCGCATTGTATAAGGAAAGTCATGTGCTGCCCACATCAGATTTTTTTTTATTTTGAAACGAGTCACGTGATCTCTTCATGTAATATGGAGCAATTATGATTTCAATTTTTATTTTAAAAACCACCCAACATATTTTGCGGATTTTTTTTTTTTTTTTTGCACATTTTATGTAATAATTGGTATATTTTCTAAAATTTTCGAAGAAATTTATGAATCTTAACTTTAAAAATGTTTGAAAATTTAATTCTCATAGGGTTCAATGCATATCATTTTTTCAATCCGAGTAAACAGTTTCCAGTCCGAAACTAATTGGGTTATATTACCCATTTTCGTCCCCAGACATCAATAAGTAAAATGCACTTTGTGCGAAAGTATAAGGAAAACTTGAGCAATGTGTATAAACACAAATGAAATGATAATTTTATCACTTTATTTGTGCTTATATATGTTGCTCAAGTTTTTTCTTATTATTTTATTTGTGCTTATACACATTGCTCAAGCTTTTCTTATCATATTATTTGGACTTATACACCTTGCTCAAGTTCCGGCCATTCATTGAGTTGCTCTTAGTCCTTGGACGAGTCGAATGGTCTGGGCTTTCGACCTTGCTCAAGTTTTCCTTATCTCGTAGACCGGTGCAACAACATACAAAATTGTTATTTCGATTAAGTCATTTTTACGGCAGTTATTGTACGAAAATACAGACCAGGCAGACAGAATGGCCAAAGCATAAACACATTTCCTATATTCTGAAAAGTGTTAAAAACGCTATCAAAGTCTGTATTAGCATTCTTCTCCATATATGGCTGCATTATGTATGGCTTCTCCATATATGGCAGTATTATGCATGGTTTCTCCATATATGGCAGTATTATGCATGGCTTCTCCATATATGGCTGTATCCTGTATGGCTGTATCATGTATGGCTGTATCATGAATGGCTTCTAAAAATATGGCTGTCTTCTCCATATATGACTTCTATATGGATATATTAAAATACTTCTCCATATCTTTTCAATTCTTCTCTATATATAAATCGTTTTTTTTCTAAAATGAATTTTATAAAAGAAAGTTTTAGAAGTCAAAGCTGCATTAGCAACTTCGGTTTCCGAACTAGTTCTAGCGACTAATGATTACGCTGGTTGTTTGTCCTGACGAAGACGGTTACTTCTTGTTTTCGAAACTGGTCAGCATTATTAATCTCGTATTGCATGCTGCCTTAAATGAATATTTTTATAGCTTTATTACATAGAAGCAACATTACCGTCGCTTTTTGGTTAACTTTAGAAGAGATATATAACAAAGCAATAGTTTTGGAAAATGTGGTTTGGTGAAAGTCCAGTAGACAACTCAGCTGTTAGCATGCAGAGATTGAATTAGGATAACCCGAATTGGATTCCCTGCTCAGCCCAAACTGTTCCTATGTTCACGTTGAGTACGAGCACGTGAAATATGTTGGTCCGTAAGTCTTTAGGAGAGGTTGGTGATAGGTGAAGGATTTTGCGTCCCTGTGGATGTCGACCCCACTGGGTTCAGTCTAAAGTGAGTGCGGCTCTGTCCCGACAGTCCAAACATATACCTTACACCTTCGGGTAGGTCTGACAGTCAAGGTCGGAAAAAAAAGACAGCAGTTTATTTAGATATGGAGTGGTGTTATCAGTTTCTCTGGTAACGAATGGGAATTAGTTCTGATTTTGCATAAAATAATATATCTGTGATTCTGTCTGTCGTCGTCTGTAGCGAAAAATTGAAGCGTCATATAGCGGAGAAATTTGGGACATAGATAATTCAGGTCCCCGTAATGTACATTTCGGCAAGATTTTTTTTAACTTTCCCTACAATATATGATAATGTTGGGGGAAAGTATTGGAATCGTGATGAAAACCGCAACTAGAGTTTTCAACGAATCTACACATTTCAAGCACTTTAGAATTCAGAAAAAACTATTTTTAGTCTGACGTTTGTGTGTGTGTGTGTGTGTGTATGTGCGTATGTGTGTGTGTGTGTGTGTGTGTGTGTGTGTCTATCTGTCTGTCTGAGCAATGCATATATTCACTCTAGCTGCAAAACGAATTGACTAAATTTCATACAATTTGCAGATGAGTCACTTGTGGGTTTTTCTAAAGCAGTTTAGATTTTGGTACAATTCGTAAAAAAAAGAACTTGTCATTTTTGGGGAAAATGGCTCTCAAAAAATTATGTATCCAATTCAGCTGAAAAACTAATTGGCAGAATTTTACAAAATTTTGCAGACAAGTCGCCTCTGGCATACTATAGTGCTGATTAGATTTTGGTAAGATTAAAAAACAAAGAACCTGCCATTTTTGCAAAAGTTGCCAAGATGTAAAATAAACGACCACGTATCCACAAATGTATCAATTAAATGCTTGTTCCATGCGTAATTTTTGATGACGGATAAATATATCCCCCTTATGGACCAACCCCCTTAATTTCGTGTTTTTTGTCACGTCGTCCTTCTACGCCCAGTCGCCAATGAAAATTGAAATTGAATTAAAACTGCAAATTCAGCGTAATTTCGTATAATTATTACTTTCCCTGCAATACATGGTAATGTATAGGGAAAATATTGCAATCATGCAGAAAATCGCAACTCGAGTTTTCGACGGATCTACACGTTTCGAGACCTCTAGAATACGAAAAAACTATTTTTAGTGTGACGTCTGTGTGTGTGTGTGTGTGTGTGTGTATCTGCGTGTTTGTCCGTGTGTCTGTCTGTGTGTCTGTCTGTCTGTCTGTGCAGATGTTGTGTCCACTCGAAATAAAAACTAATGGATCGAATTTCATAAAATTTGGATAGGTCACTTGTGGGCGAATCTGGTGCTGATTAGTTTTGGGTACGATTCGGGATAAAAGAACCCGCCTTTTTGCAAAATGGCCCGCAAAAGCGTGTATCCACTCTAGCTGAAAAACTAATGGACCGTTCACAAAATTCGGTAGATAAGTCACTTGTGGTGCACCCTGGTGCTGATTATATTTTGGTACTATTCGGAAAATAATAACCTGCCCTTTTTTTGCAAAATGGCCCGCAGAAATCGCCAAAATTTAAAATAAAAACTACGTATGCTCAAATATATCCATTAAAGGCTTGTTTAATACGTAATTTTTAACGAAGAAAAGAATAAAACCAATTCCATTGCACTAGGACTAACCGTTATTGAGATATTTTAGTTGTTTCGTATTTTCTCTACGCCACCTCTGGAAATAAGTCCAGTTATCAAATGAGAACGAAAATTGAATTAAAAGTGAATTAAATTTAATTAAAATAAAAAGAACGTGAATATAAGTCTGCAGGGTAAGTCCTGTGCTGCCCACATCATTTTTTTTATTTTGTAGGTGTAATTAAACTCAGTTTAATGAATTAGGAAAGAGAGAAACGTGGAAATGATTTTGAGTCTGTAGCTAACGTCATGCCCTGCCCACATCAGATTTTTTTAAGTGCATCGATTTATTCAGATTGATGAGCATATATACACATAAGGTATAAGAAATCTAAACAAAAACAACACTGTTGTTTACATTAGATATTTTAAATTTCAAATTAGTTTAAAAGTTATGAAATTTTAACGTCTGAAACCATTTTGTGCCTAACGAGTATTGTGATAAAATTTGATTTAAATTGAAGGAATTTGACTTAAATAGGATGAAAAAAATTTTTTTTTATTTATTTTACTTAAATGAATGTTTGAGGAATTATTTTACTACTTCAAGTATTTTCATTTATTTGTGTCGCGAGAATGATTTTAGTTCAAAACAGGCGATTTGTAAATTAAGTGCTATTATCTGTTTCTTTATTGTTTAAGTAGAAAGCGCTTATTCAGGACCTGAGCAACATCGTTAATTCATAAAAGGGAGTTTAATTGCACAAAATTACACACATTTGATATTATACCTAATTCGCAGTTTTAATACATATTCTTTTTCATTTGGTAACTTAACGAGTTATATAGTGAACTTAAAAATGCCTAAAATTCTAAATATCTTGATAACGGATCATCAGAGAGTGGATCTTAGTTTTTTTTTTTTTTTTTTGTTACAAATTACGTATAGAACATGGGCTCATGACATCACATGGACAATTTTGCCTTAACGTTTCAAAACAAAGTACTCGTATGCTTAACAGTATGGAAATTTTCGCCATTTCTGCATTAAAATCGTTTATTTAAAAAATTTACAATCGTTCAACTCCTCATTTCAGTAGGATATATCTAAATTTATCTTCTTTGGTGGATCTTTTTGATTTACTGGACAAAAATTATTCACTTTCAATAAAATATACAGAGTTTTTAAGAAAAATTCGTTATATACCTTTCTGTTCTAGCTCGCATATACACTACAGAATTTGTCAGTAAATGATCCTCACAACGCTATATAGTGACTACTATAAAAATGAGTAGTAGTGTACATACATTTAAAATCACTTAATACACACTTTAGCAAATTAAATTTTTAATAGCTACTTAAGTTTCTTTAAATAATTTATTTTCAGCATAAATATAAATTTCGAAATTTATTGGGTCTAATTTAAATTCTTATTGACAATCATCGTCAGTTTTCCATTACTCGCTATCGTAAAAGTAATGCCCTTTTGCCCTTACGTTTCTGCGCATTCTACTGCGCATTCTACTGCGCATTGTACTGCGCAGGCTGTTTATTTACGCTCGTGCCCATGCTCTATAGCAAAACAGTCAGATGTGTACCTAAACATTTTCTTTTCATTTCTTCAATAGTTCATTAAATTGAATTTAATTGCATAAAATGACACGCATATTTGTTTGAAATTACTCTGAATTTGCACTTTTAATTCAATTTTCGTTTCCATTTGTAAACTGGCCGTTTTTTTAAAGAAAAAATGAGGAATGCGTTTCAAAAAATTGTGTTTCAAAAATGCGAGAAAACTAAAATATCTTTGAAAGACAAGTCCTAGAATAATGGGGTTAGTCTCATTCTTTTCATCGTTAAAAATTACGTATAAAACAAGCATTCAATTCATACATTTGTACATATGTAATCTTTTATTTTAGATTTTGACGATTTTTGCGGGCCATTTCGTTAAAAGATGCAGGTTCTTTTTTTCCTAATCGTACCGAAATCTAATCAGAACCAAAGAATCCTACAAATGACTTATCTACAAAATTTTATGAAATTTGATCAATTAGTTTCTTAGCTACAGGGGATATATAAGAATTTTGAAAGCCATTTCGCCAAAAAAAAGGCGGATTCCGTTATTTCGAACCGTACCAAAATCTAATCAGTACCAGGGTTACACACAAGTGACTCATCTATAAAATTTAATGAAATTTGGTAATTTAGTTTTGGAGCTAGAGTGGATACATACATTGCACAGAGAGGCAGACACATAGACAGACGACACGCTAAAATAGATTTTTCGTTATCTGCAGTTCCGAAAACGCGTTCAGCCGTCAAAAACTCGAGTTGCAGTTTTCGATACGATTCCAATACTTTCCCTAAACATTACCATGCATTGCTGTAGGGAAAGTAAAAATCTGATGTGGGCAGCACATCACTTTTCTTGCAGACTTATATTCACGTTCTCTTAAAACTTTACAACAAAGTTGAAAAGTGTTTATGACTTTGTTCATTCTGTCTGTCTGTCTGTCCTTTAGCACGATAACTGCCGTAAAAATGACTTAATCAAAATGAGATTTTAGTATGTTGTTGAGACGGTCTGTAGGACCTATGGAAATATAAATGAAGAATATCACCAAATTAGTTTTGGATTGAACCCGGGTTGAAAAAATGAAGTACATTGAACCCTATAGGACGTAATTTTTTAAACATTTTTAAGCGGATTCAAAATTCACAAATTACTTCGAAAATTTTATGAAATATTCAAATTATACCATATAATATAAAAAAAAAATTCAACAAAATATATTTAGTAATTTTTTAAATAAAAATTAAAATAATAATTACACCCTTTATAAGGAGAGATCACGTGACCGTTATATGAAGAGATCACGTTACCCACTTCAAAATAAAATATGGCATCCATCTTGTGTCAAAATCGTGATTTTTAAAGTTCTTTTTTATTCAAATTTTGTGTTGCATCCGTCCTAAAACCGCTTTATTTTTGCTTAAATTCTGTGCATCTACATATTAAAACAACGCAATTACAATATAGTTGAGTTTAAAAGATCATTCAACTTTGATTATTCATACAACGAAGCCTACTTTTCACTTACAATTCATTGAATTTAAGCATAGAAGCAAACGACTCTTCGATGTTTTAAGCATAGAGTTAAACTACTTGTACATCCATGGTTTTAAATTTTTTAATAAAATAAATTATTATAGTATTGTGATGAATGAAATGAATGGAAAATTTTTTATTAATGAAATGCTGCTTTTATAGAGTGAGCCAAGCCTTATATATTTTGACGACGTCATTTGAATAAATTTAATTTGTTTTCGATGAAGTTTTCAAATATAATAAAATTTTGTAGTATTATGATAATTTTAAAAATATTATCAAGGAATGTATCGCATTTTTGAGATGTTTAAACCAGGTAATTTATGTTTCAGTGCCGTCATTTGAATGAAGTTCATTTTTTTTTCAATGAAGTTTTATGTTTTCAAGTATAATAAATTAATATAGTATTGTGGCAATTTTAAAAATATTACCGAGGAATATATCGCATTTTAGAGATGTTTTAATAAAATTTCATTAAAAGTGGAAAGTGTTTCATAATCAATGCTTTAAGCACGATTAATCTTTCTCGTTTTAATTAAATTTAATTCACTTTTAATTCAATTTTCGTTATCATTTATAACTGGACTTATTTTCAAAGATGGTGTAGAGAAAATACGGAAAAACTAAAATATCTCGAGAACGGCTTGTCCTAGTGTAATGGGGTTGGTCTTATTCTTTTCTTCGTTGAAAATTACGTATAACCAAGCATTTAATGGATATATTTCAGCATACGTAGTTTTTATTTTAGATTTTGTCAATTTTTGAGGGACATTTTGCTACAAAAGGCAGGTTATTTTTTTTCCAAATTTTACCAAAATCTAATCAGCACCAGGGTAATCTACGAGCAACTTATCTACTGAAATTTGTAAAATTAGGTCCATTAGGTTTTCAGCTAGAGTGGATAGAGTCTTTAGCGGGCCATTTCGCAAAAAGAGGCTAGTTTTTTATTCCGAATCGTACCCAAAACTAATCAGCACCAAACTCGCCCACAAGTGACTTACCTACCAAATTTTATGAAATTCGCTCTAATAGTTTTTTGAGTTAGAGTGGATACAAAATCTGCACAGACAGACAGACACACAGGCGTCAAGCTAAAAATATTTTTTCGTATTCTAGAGGTCTCGTAAAGCGTAGATCCGTCGAAAACTTGAGTTGCGATTTTCGACATGATTCCAATGCTTTCCCTATACATTACCATGTATTGCAGGGAAAGTAAAAAATCTGATGTGGGCAGCACATGACTTTCCCTGCAGACTTATATTCACGTTCTCTTTATTTTAATTATATTTAATTCACTTTTAATTCAATTTTCGTTTTCATTTGATGACTGGACTTATTTTCAAAGATGGCGTAGAAAAAATACGAAAACACTAAAATATCTCGAGAACAGCTAGCCCTAGTGTAATGGGGTTGGTCTTATTCTTTTCTTTGTTAAAAATTACGTATTAAACGAGCATTTAATGGATATATTTGAGCATTCGTAGTTCTTTATTTTAAACTTTGGCGATTTTTGCGAACCATTTTGCAAAACAAGGCAGGTCATTTTTTCCAAATCGTACCAAAATCTAATCAGCACCAACGTGATCCACAAGTGACTTATCTACCAATTTTTGTGAAATTCGGTACATTAGATTTTTAGGTAGAGTGGATACAAATCTTTGCGTGCCATTTCGCAAAAAGATGCGGGTTCTTTTATTCCAAATCTTACCTAAAACTAATCAGCACCAGATTCGCCCACAAATGACATACCTGCCAGATTTTATGAAATTCGGTCAATTAGTTTTTTAGCTAGAGTGGATACAAAATCTGCACAGACAGACACGCAGACACACAGACAGACACACAGACACACAGACACACACACAGACGTCACGCTAAAAATGGTTTTTTCGTATTCCAGAGGTCCCGAAACATGTAGACCCGTCGAAAACTCAAGTTGCGATTTTCTACATGATTCCAATACTTTCCCTATACATTACCATGTAATGCAGGGAAAGTAAAAAGTAACAATTTCAATTTACTGAAACAGCCTGATTTTGTACCATATGTAATATCAATCCGTTAAAAAGTATGCGAACAACCAGTGAAACAAAGGAAACATTTTTCCCGACAGAAAAGCGAAATAACTGAATGTCAAAAGTTATATTTTTCTTCCGTTATTAGCTCATTCCAACATTTTCAATTTGGAGTCCCAGCACGAAATCGATTCTTAGACGAATTCCTTTTAGAGAGGAAAGCAAATATTTAACTAGAATTTCCAAAGCGTAAATTTTCAAAATTCGAAATTAAAATATGTAATAATTCAGTACGAGCAACATGCGAAGGTATTCGATATACATTTAAATTATCCTAAATTGATTTCAAGTGTTTCTTTATTTTTAGTGCACACACTATTAAAAAATCTGATGTGGACAACAGATGACTTTCCTTGCACAATGCACTGAATTTACAACTTTCACATTAAAAAAAAATAGGTTTTACTTATAGTAGATAATTATACTCTTTCTAAGACGTTGAATTTTCGACAATTAGTCGTCATTTTCATTGATTGAGAATCGATTTCTTTCGTTAATTTGACAACATTTAAAAAAATCTGATGTGGGCAGCACATGATTTTCTCTGCAGACTTATATCCACGTTCTCTTTATTTAAATGAAATTTAATTCTCTTTTAATTCAATTTTCGTTCTCATTTGATAACTGGACTTATTTTCAAAGGTGGCGTGGAGAAAATACGAAAAAGGAACTAATATATCTCAAGAACGGCTAGTCCTAGTGTAATGGGGTTGGTCTTATTATTTTCTTCGTTAAAAATTACGTATTGAACAAGCATTTAATGGGTATATTTGAGCATACGTAGCTTTTTACTTTAGATTTTGACAATTTTTGCAGGCCATTCTGCAAAAAGAGGCAGGTTACTTTTTCTGAATCGTACCAAAATCTAATCAGCACCAGAATGACCTATACGTGACTCATCTAGCGAATTTCGTGAAATTCGGTCCATTAGTTTTTCAGCTAGAGTGGATACAAGCTTTTGCGGGCCATTTCGCAAAAAAAGGCAGGTTCTTTCGTCTCGAATCATACCCAAAACTAATCAGCACCAGACCCGCCCACAAGTGTCTTACCTACAAAATTTTGTGAAATTCGTTGTATTAATTTTTTAGTTAGAGTGGATACACTCACAGACAGACAGAAACACAGACACACAGACACACACACGGACATCACGCTAAAAATGGTTTTTTCGTATTCTAGATGTTTCTATACTTGTAGATCCGTCGAAAACTCGAGTTGCGATTTTCGACATGATTCCAATACTTTCCCTATACGTTACCATGTATTGCAGGGAAAGTAATAAAATGTAGAGTTGAACACCAAATAAAAGAAAATCACGTACACTACACTAAAAATCACGTAAATGATAAAGTACCACAGAGGCGGACTGTGAAAGATTTCAAATTAAATCTTAATATCAAAAATAACTATGAAGTTAGAAGTTTTAAAAGAATAATTTTAAGATTTCAGAATCTTAATACATGAAAGCATATAGTTTTTTTAAAAAATTGAGTATTAAATTAAGCAAAATAGAATACAGGACAGCAATAAAATCGAAGTAACGCATTTGATTCGCAAAAATGTATTTAATATGCAGTAGCTCGTTCAAATCATATTACATGTAAATGCACACGCTTCGATTATCTTATGGGGATAAAAGTATGAAATTAAAACTCCATACTGAGAAAATGCCAATATCATTTGAGACGATCATTCAGATGGCGCTGCGATAAGATATGTAGCCCTGCATTGTATGCATTTCTATGGTGAAAGGTCAAAATATTTATTTAAACTGTCAATTTTGTAAAAATAAATCAGTAGTGTAATGCAATTTATAATTAAAAAAATGTGATGTGGGCAGCATTTGATTTTCCGTATATAATGCTATGAATTTCTATTTTTACAGTAAAAAAGAAATAGGTTATTCTTATAGTAGATACTTATATTCTTTACAAGATATTGAATTTTTATCAATTAGTCGTCATTTTTATCCATTAGTCGATATTTATGTTAATTTGGCAACATTTAAAAAAGTTGGCGACATTCCTCCAAATTCATCGCCAAAATCTCGCCAAGCGTTATGGACGGAGAAATAAGTTATTCTTATAGCAGATATATGACTATTTGCATTCAAATGCAAAAGTATTACTCAAAGTATCTTTTCTCATGAATGGCACAAGTTAGATCCATGAGAATGATGTCACCAAATTTATGGCATGATATTACATAAGAAAAGTAAACACGTTTTTCAACAGTTAATATTTATTTTAATTTATGGGATTTTTTGATAAATTTGTTTGAAAAATTGGCAATATTTCGAGAACGGTTCGGCCTACCGCTCTAAAGTTTATGTCAATCATTTTTTAAGGAAACATTACATAAGAAATGTCTATTTGCGTAACTTTAATAAAGGTTTTGATTTTTTGATGATTTTTTCAAAATTTCACTCGAAAATTTAAGGGAGTTCTGAACATTCGATTACGTTTAAAAACAATAGGCTTCCAGTGTTTACGGATTGTGATTTTTGTACCAAATTTCGTTCGAATCGGTCCATTCATTCGACAGTTATCGTCTCCACAGACTCACAGACACACTTTCTCACACACACACACACACACACACATACACACACACACTTACACACACACACACATACACACACACACACACTTTCAGACACACACTTTCACACACGCACACTTTCACACACACACACTTTCACACACACACATCACTTCAAAAATGTTCTGAACATTCGATTATGTTTAAAAATAATAGGGTTCCGGTATTAATTTTTGTACCAAATTTCATTCGAATTGGTCCATTATTTCGTCAGTTATCGTCTCCACAGACTCACTGACACACACACACACACACACACACACACACTCACAAACACACACACACACACACATACTTTCACACACACACACACACACACACGCACACACAGACATCACCTCAAAAACGCCTGATTCGTGTTCAGGGATGCTTGAAACGTGCTCTCCCGTCGAAAACTCAAATTCAAATTTTCGACCCCGTCACAATACTTTCCCTATACATTATATGTATATAAGGAAAGTAATAAAAAGAAATATCTCTATGTATTCAATATAATTTTACTTTTCAATTTATTTTTATATCTCTGTATTCTCCCTACAACTGTGAAAAAATACTGAATAATTATACTGATAATTAGGGTATCTTAATTTAAAATAATAAAAAGTACATATACTCACTACTATGCCTCTCAATATTATGCATTAATTTAAGAATAATAAAAAATACATATGCTCAATACTACGCCCTGCCAGAAAGGGCGATTTACTAACACTAGCGGCACGTAGATGTAATTCTCAAATGCTTTCCCGTACGTTCAACCATGCCCACAGTTTTGAAGCCTCAATTCCGAAAAAAAAAGGAGTTTTCGCTTCAATCTATTCTTATAGCTTCACTTAAATATTCATTATAAATTTATAAATAGCGTCATAGCGTAATAAAAAACCTGATGTGGGCAGCACATGACTTTCCTTATATAATGCAATGAATTTACTACTTTTACAGGTAAAAAAAATCTGATGTGGGCAACACATGACTTTCCTTATATAATGCAATGAATTTACTACTTTTACAGTTAAAAAAATGTTATTCTTATAGTAGATACTTATATTCTTTCCACGATATTGAATTTTCTTCAATTAGTTGTAATTTTGATTGATTTAGCGTCATTTTTATCCATTTGGCGAGATTTTTGTTAATTTGGCGACAATTAAAAAAGTTGCCAAGTTGGCGACATCTCGCCAAATTCGTCGCCAAAATCTCGACAAGCATTATGAACGAAGAAATAAGTTATTCTTACAGCAGGTAAATAACTATTGGCGTTCAAATACAAAAGTATTACTCAAAGTATCTTTTTTCATGACTGGAACGAGCTAGATCCACGAGAATGTTGTCACCCAATTTATCGCATGGTGTTACACATGAAAAGTAAACATGGTTCTCAATACGAAATATTTTTTTTTATTTCATGACTTTTTGATAATTTTTTTGAAAAATGTGCAATATCTCGAGAACGGTTCATGTTAGCGTTCTAAAATTTATGTCAATCGTTTTCTAATGAAAAATTACATAAGAAATGTCTATTTGCGTAACTTTATTAGCGGTTTTGTTTTTTTGACGAATTCTTCAAAATTTCACTCAAAAATTTAGGGGGGTTTTGAACATTCGATTGCGTATAAAAACAATAGGCTTCCAGTGTTTACGGATTGTGATTTTTGTACCAAATTTCGTTCGAATCGGCCCATTCGTTCGTCAGTTATCGTCTCCACAGACTCACTGACACACACACACACACACATACTTTCACACACACACACACACACACACACACACACACACACACATACACACACACAGACATCACTTCAAAAATGCTTGATTCGTGATCAGGGATGCTTGAAACGTGCTCTCCCGTCGAAAACTCGAATTCGAATTTTCGACCCCGTCACAATACTTTCCTTATACATTATGTATATAAGGAAAGTAAAAATGTTATTCTTATAGTAGATAATTATAGTCTTTCCAAGATATTGAATTTTTTTCAATTAGTTGTCATTTCATTGATTTAGCGTTATTTTTACCCATTTAGCAAGATTTTTGTTTTTTTTGGCAAAAGTTAAAAATGTTGCCAAGTTGGCGACATTATTCTAAATTCGTCGCCAAAATATCGCCAAGAGTTATGGACGGAAAAATAAATAATTCTTACAGCAGATACATTCTTGCGGCAGATAAATGACTATTGGCGTTCAAATACAAAAGTATTACTCAAAGTATTTTTTCTCGTGAATGGAACGAGTTAGATCCATGAGAATGATGTCACCCAATTTATCGCATGGTATTACAAATGAAAAGTGAACATGTTTCTCAATAGGAAATATTTTTTTTTTAATTTTATATGACTTTTTGATAATTTTTTTTGAAAAATGTGCAATATTTCGAGAACGTTTCATATTAGCGTTCTAAAATTTATGTCAATCGTTTTACGTGAAATCGTTTTACGTCAATCGTGAAAAGTTACATAAGAAATGCCTATTTCCATAACTTTAATTAGAGGCTTTGATTTTTAGTCGATTTTTTGAAAATTTTACTCAAAAATTTAGGGGGGGGGGGGGTTCTGAATATTCGATAGCGTATATAACGATAGGCTTCCAGAGTTTACGGATTGTGATTTTTTTATCAAATTTTGTTCGAATCGGTCCATTCGTTCGTCAGTTATAGTTTCCACAGTCTCACTGACACACTCACACACACACATACTTTCACACACACACACGCACACGCACGTATACACACACACACACACACACACATCACTTAACAAATGCTTGATTCGTGATCAGGGATGCTTGAAACGTGCTCTCCCGTCGAAATCTCGAATTAAAATTTTCGATCCCGTCAGAATACTTTCCTTATACTTTATTGTATATAAGGAAAGTAAAAATACATTCGAATGCAAAGATAACAGTCGATGCTTTACGAAACAAAAATAATAATTGTGCGATATTTTTATTTTTTGAAAGACGAATTTAAAAAGGAATTTGTTGAAAAACGTGTACTTTGATGTATTTTCAAAAAATGTTATTAGATACCGTATATTCCGGCGTATAACGCGCACATATACTTTTAAATTGCATTTTACAATTTTTAAGTATATTCGCCGTATAACGCGCATCCATTTTTACTTTCCTTATATACATAATGTATAAGGAAATTATTGGGACGGGGTCGAAAATTCGAATTCGAGTTTTCGACGGGAGAGCACGTTTCAAGCATCCCTGATCACGAATCAAACATTTTTGAAGTGATGTCTGTGGGTGTGTGTGTGTGTCAGTGAGTCTGTGGAGACGATAACTGACGAACGAATGGACCGATTCGAACGAAATTTGGTACAAAAATCCCAATCCGTAAACACTGGAAGCTTGTTGCTTTTATACACAATCGAATGTTCAGAACCCCCCCAAAATTTTCGAGTGATATTTTGAAAAAATCGTCAAAAAACTGCTAATAAAGTTATGCAAATAGACATTTCTTATGTAATTTTTCATTAGAAAACGATTGACATCAATTTTAGAACGCTAAAAGGAACCATTCTCGAGATATTGCACATTTTTCAAAAAAATTATCAAAAAGTTATATAAAATAAAATAAAAATATTTCCTATTGAGAAGCATGTCCACTTTTCATATGTAATACCATGCGATAAATTGGGTGACATCTTTTTCGTGGATCTAGTTCCTTCCATTCATGAAAAAAGATACTTTGAGTAATACTTTTGTATTTGAACGCCAATAGTCATTTATCTGCTGTAAGAATAACTTATTTCTCCATCCATAACGCTTGGCGAGATTTTGGCGACGAATTTGGCGGAATGTCGCCAACTTGGCGACATTTTTAATTGTTGCCAAATTTACGAAAATCTCGCCAAATGAATAAAAATGACGTTAAATCAATGAAAATGACGACTAACTGTAAGAAAATTCAATATTTTATAAAGAATATAAGTATCTACTATAAGAATAACATTTTTTAAACTGTAAAAGTAGTAAATTCATTGCCCACATCAGATTTTTTACCGGATAACCTTGAAAGGTACATGTGCAATACTTCTATTTTTTGAAATCATTTTTTCGAAGAATTTCGCCAGGCGTTCGAACAATAATATACTTCTAGAACTACAACTCTAAAGCGCAAGCAAAGAGGGGGAGACAAATAGACAATTTGATATATGTACAGCTCTTTTTTTTCATTCTCATCATTTCTTTATTTTTGCAGCTATCATTTTTATATCCAGCGCATAAAGCGCACTCGTTATTTCCGAACTTATTTTTTGTGTTATAAGTACGAGTAATACGCCGGAATATACGGTAGTTATTTTTAAATATTTAAATATTTTTAAATTGTTATTTGCTTATTTCTTATGGTTTCCGTTTAAATATCTCTTCCTTTTGCACACACACATTTCTTGGACTTCGGGTTTGTTAGTTAGCTTGCACTGAAGAAGGGGATTCAACGTATTCTCGAAACAGCTGTATGCAGCATTATTTTGCGTTATTTTTACTTATATACATTGCTCAAGTTTTCCATACCACTGAATTAGCTACAACATTACAGCATTTACAACATTTACAACAGTTACAACATATGTGGCAGAATTTTCAGCAGAGGAACATAAGCAACTTTAATGACCATATATCGCCCTAAATATCGGCTTATATAGCTTCCAGGAGAGAATTTACCATTTACTAAAGTGCCATATACCTGCTGCCACCATTTCTTAATAGCACGTTTTTACTTTCCCTGCAATACTTGGTAATGCACAGGGAAAGTATTGGAATCATACCGAAAATCACAACGCGAGTTTTCCACGGATCTACACGTTTCGAGACCCCTAGAATACGAAAAACTATTTTTAGCGTGACGTCTGTGTGCGTGTCTGTGTGTCTGTCTGTCTGTATGTGCAATGAATGTAATGTATCCACTCTAACTAAAAAACTAATGGACCGAATTTCATAAAATTTGGTAGGTAAGTCACCTGGGTGTGACCCTGGTGCTGATTAGTTACGATTTGGATTAAAAGAACCCGCCTTTTTTTGCCAAATGGTCAGCACAATTGCCTGTATTCACTCTAGCTGAAAAACTAATGGACCGAATTTCACAAAATTCAGTAGATAAGTCGCTTGCGGGTTACCCTTTTGCTGATTAGATATTGGTACGATTCGTAAAAAAAAAATAAACTGTCTTTTTTTGCAAAATGGCCCGCAAAAATCATCAAAAACTACAATAAAAAAACTACGTATGCTCAAATATATCCATTAAATGCTTGTTTTATATGTAATTTTTAACGAAAGAGACCAGCCCCATTACACTAGGACTAGCCGTTCTAGAGATATTTTAGTGTTTTCGTGTTCTCTCTAAGCCACCTTTGAAAGTAAGTCCAGTTACTAAATGAGAACGAAAATTGAATTAAAAGTGAATTAAATTTAATTAAAATAAAGAGAACGTGGATTTAAGCCTGCAGGGAAAGTCATGTGCTGCCTACATCAGATTTTTACTTTCCCTGCAATACATGGTAATGTATAGGGAAAGTATGTCGAAAATCGCAACTCGAGTTTTCGACGGTTCTACACGTATCGAGACCTCGAGAATACGAAAAAACTATTTTCAGCGTGACGTCTGTGTGTGTGTCTGTCTGTGTATCTGTCTGTCTGTGCGATTGTCTGTGTGTCTGTCTGTGCAGATTTTGTATCCACTCTAACTAAAAAACTAATGGATCAAATTTCATAATATTTGGTAGGTAAATCACTTGTGTGTGACCCTGTTGCTTATTAGTTTTTGGTAGATTAGTACGATTCGGGATAAAATTACCTGCCTTCTTTTGCTAAATGGTCCATAAAAAATGTCTGTAACCACTCTAGCTTAATAACTATTAGATCAAATTTTACAAAATTTGGTGAATAAGTCAATTGTAGGTTACCCTGGGGCTGATTAGATTTTGGTTCGATTCGAAAAAAAATAACCTCCCTTTTCTAGCGAAATGGCACAAATCTTCAAATTCTAAAATAAAATACTACGTATGCTCAAATATATCAATTAAATGCTTCTTTTATACGTAATTTTCAACGATAAAAATAATAAAACCAACCCCATTGCACTAGAACTAGCTCTTCTCGAGATATTTTAGTTTTCTCGTATTTTCGCTATGAGTATTGTATGAGATTAAAGTATGAGATTGAAAACAAAGAATAAACTTTATTGGAGTTTTACGTTACTTTATTAAAGTCTTATGATATACGCTAGAAAAGTTGCCATAGATCCATATTATATGTTTTCAACAAAACAGATGAAATTAAAAATAGCAAATAACTTTCTGAAATTTATTAGAGTTTTATGTGAGTTTATTGGAGTTTTATGATATTCGCCATACATTTACCATAGGCTACATGTTGTAAACGAAACAGATGAGATTGATAACAACAAATAAACTTCTTGAACTTTATTATAGTTTTATGAGTAGGTGTTATGGTAGTAGAACACCTTTGAAAATAAGTCCATTTTATAAATGAGAACGAAAATTGAATTAAGAGTGAATTAAATTGAAATAAAATAAAGAGAACGTGAGTATAAGTCTGCAGGGAAAGTCATGTGCTGCCCACATCATTTTTTTTCTCTCTCAAATTCTAATCCTTTGCATGTCTCCTCGATACATACATATGAAGTATCCGATTGTAGTTCAATTTCTTATGGGTGCATATATATTTCTCGCAGCAGAGCGTATAAACAACATTGAATATTAATGCATGAGATAATAGAATGGAGATTTCCTCTTTAGGTTCCTGTAAACTGCAATATATAGTTTCGTATTACATTCCCGAAATATCTGCTTTACATACTACATATCTCATAAATCTATTAAGGACATCAATCTTCTTAACCCTATATATAGGATGCAATACTACGCTAAAGAAGTTAAATTGCATGGCAGTATGCGTATTATATTTTATGCAATATGGTACAAGCATTTTGTAACATTACTGACAGAAATCTCAAACATGCATTTTCTCTTACTATTGTATAAAAAGTATGCGAAATAAATATTCTATATTTCAAAGACATGTTATTTCATTATATAGTGCTTATTGTACATGCATATCTATATTTAATTAAAGTATTTTTTCGCTATGTACTGTAATCTATGCATTTATATTTTGTTACATAAGCCGTTTATGGATTTTACTTTCCCTGCAATATATGGTAATGTACAGGGAAGGTATTGGAAAATCGCAACTCGAGTTTTCGACGGATATACACTTTTGGGGACCTCAAGAACACGAAAAACTATTTTTTAGCATGACGTCTGTGTGTGTGTCTGTCTGTGAAGATTTTGTAACCACTCTAACTGAATAACTAAGTGGCCGAATTTCATAAAATTTTATAGATAAGTCCCTTGTGGGTAGCCCTGCTGGTGATTAGATTTTGATAAGATTCTGTAATAAAACAACCCGCTTGGTTTTCTTTTTTTTTTTTTTTTGCTAAATGTCCCGCAAAAATTACCTGTATTCGCTCTAACTAAACAACTAATTGACTAACTGTTGTAAAATTTGTAGATAAATCACTTGTATGTTAATCTGATGCTTATTAGATTTTGGTACATTTCGGAAAAATAACCTGCCTTTTTTGCGAAGTAGCCCGCAAATATCGTTAAATATGAGGCGTTAAATAAAAGACTACGTATGCTCGAATATATCAACTAAATGCTTATTTTATACGTAATTTTTAACGATGAAAAGAATAAGACCAACCTCATTACACTAGATCTAACCGTTCTCGAGATATTTTAGTTTTTAGAATTTTCGCTACGCCGCCTTTGTAGTATGTAGGGAAAGTATTGCAATCATGCCGAAAATCGCAACTCGAATTTTCGACGGATCTACTTGTTTTGGGACCTCTGGAATACGAAAAACTATTTTTAGCGTAACGTATGTGTGTGCAATGTATGCATCCAGTCTCATTCAAACTAGTGGACTAAATTTCTTAAGATTTAGTATGTAAATATCTTGTGTGCGACCCTGTTGCTGATTAGTTTTTGGTACGATCAAAACCCGCCTTTTTTTGCGAAGTGGTTCGCAAAAATTGCCTCTATCCACTCTAGCTGAAAAATTAATAGATTAAATTTTACAAAATTTGGTAGATAAGTTACTTGTAGGTTACCCTGGTGCTGATTTGATTTTGTAACGATTTGGAAAAAAATAACCTGCTATTTTTTTGCGAAATGTCTTGCGAAAATCGTCAAAATCTAAAATAAGAAGCTTCGAATGCTCAAATATATCAATTAAATGCCTGTTTCATACGTAATGTTTAAAGATTAAAAAAATATGATCAACCCTATTACTCTATTTCTAGTCGTTCTCGAGATATATATATATATATATATATATATATATATATATACATATATATATATATATATATATATATATGTAGGGAGGGGGAGTCGCAAAACATATATAAGATAGCGAGTTGGGCAAGATTCACTTTTGGTCCAGTTTCCTTCTGTTTGGTTGGTCTTGTTCTTCCGTATTCGGGTGCCTTCGTATTAGCACGCAATGGGGACCAACCTTTGCTTTGTATTGGTACCGTGAGCGTTTGCCTAGGCTGGAAAAGCAGCTTTAAACGGGAGGGGGAGTCGCAATCCTCCCCAACCATTAAATGCAAAGCATTTGGTTATCCCAAGTTCCTTTAATTCTTCTTTTTCTTGGATTACATTCTGCTTCGGAGTATAGAGCGGCTTGGCGCCTTTTCCTGAGTAGTGCTTTTGATTTTTGTGGATATGCATAGGAATTCTATTTGAATTTGTTTACTGGCTTTTATATGATATATATATATATATATATACATATATATATATATAAATTTGCGTTTTCTCTACGCCACCTTGGAAAACAAGTCCAGTTCCCGAATGAAAATAAATATTGAATTAAAAGTACAAATTCAGTGTAATTTAAAATAATTATGACTGTTGTTTTGAGCAATTAAACACAATTTAATAAATTATTGAAGAAATAAAGAGAACGTGGATATGAGTCAGCAGTGCAAGCCATGTGTTGTCCACATTAGATTATTTAAGTAGAAAGAAGCCGGGGATGACCCCCATACCTCTAGAATTAACCATTCTCGCGATATTTTAGTTTTGAGTTTCTTTGCCACGTCACCGTTGTACGTTCAGTCGTCAAATGAAAACGAAAATTGAAATAAATCTGCAATTTCAGCGTGATTTCCTATAATTATCCATGTTATTTTGTATAATTAACTCAATTTAGGGAATTTTAGGAGAAAGAAAGAGGCAGTGAGTTTGAATCTGTGGAGAAAGTTATATGCAGCTTATATCAGATATTTAATAGTTCGAATTAGTTTAAAAATTATGAATTTTTGACCATTTTGCTCCTTAACAGTCATCATCGTCATCATCACTCTTCTTCACTCTTCATCACATCTTCTTCATCATCACTCTTCATCACATCTTCTTCACTCATTGTGATTGATAACGATGATCATCATCATCATCATCATCATTATCACATATTATCATATGAGTAATGTGATAAAATTTGACTTATATTGGATAAAAATTCGCCGAGACAGCAAAAAAAACTTTTTTTTTTTAATTTTACTTAAATGAATGTGAGAGAAATTATCTTGCGACACACTTCAAGCATACGCCGCCTTATAAAATACGCCCAGTTTCTAAATGTAAACGAAAATTGTATTAAAAGTGCAAATTCAGATTAATTTCAAATAAATCTGCGTGTCATTTTGTGCAATTAGACTCAATTTAATGCATTTTGCAATTTTTTGTGCAATTAGACTCAATTATTGAAGACATAAAAATAACTTGGATATGAGTGAGCAGTGAAATCCATTTGCAAGTTTCGAGACCTCTAGAATACGAAAAAACAATTTTTAGCGTGACGTCTGTGTGTATATCTGTCTGTGTGTCTGTGCAATGTATGTATACACTCTAACTCAAAAACTAATGGACCGATTTTCATAAAATTGGGTATGTAAGTCACTTGGGTGAGACCCTGGTGCTGATTAGTTTTTATTAGGAATCGTAAAAACAGAATCGGCCTTTTTTTTTTTGAGAAACGTCCTATAAAAATTTCATGTATCTACTCTAGATAAAATACTAATTGACCAAATTTCACAAAATTTGGTAGATAAGTTGCTTGGGGAACACTCGGGTGCTGATTAGATTTTGGTACGATTCGGAAAAGAACAACCTGCCTTTTTTTACGAAATGGCCCGCAAAAATCGCCAATATCTAAAAAAGACTACGAATGTTGAAATATATCAATTAAATGCTTGTTTTATACGTAATTTTTGACAAGGAAAAGAATAAGAACAACTCTATTACTCTAGGACTAACCGTTTTCGAAGTATTTGAGATTTTTCGCATTTTTATTATGCCGCCTTTAGAAAAATGTCCAATTACCAAATAAAAGCAGAAATTGAATTAATATTTTAATTTTTTAAATGCGAATTTAGTGTCATTTTGTGCAATTTAACTCAATTTAATGAGTTCTTAAAGAAATAAAGGAA
This sequence comes from Amaurobius ferox, assembly GCA_951213105.1. Lineage (NCBI taxonomy): Eukaryota > Metazoa > Arthropoda > Arachnida > Araneae > Amaurobiidae > Amaurobius > Amaurobius ferox. The sequence goes on from OX578155.1 coordinate 74,250,720, forward strand.
GCATGAGTTTAAGTTTGGAGAGAAAGTCATGTGCTGCCCACATCAGATTTTTACTTTCCCTGCAATACATGGTAATACATAGGGAAAGTATTGGAATCATACCGATAATCGCAATTCGAGTTTTCGACGGATCTACACGTTTTTGGGAAATCTAGAACACGAAAACCCTATTTTTAGCGTGACATCTGTGTGTGTATCTGTCTGTCTGTGTGTCCGTATGTCTGTCTGTGCTGTGCATGTATCCAATCTGACTCAAAAACTAATGGACCAAATTTCATAAAATTCGGGACATAAGTCACTTGCGGTTGACCCTGATGCTGATTAGTTTCGGATACAATTCGTGATAAAAGAACCCGTCTTTTTTTATCGAAATAGCCGCAAAAATTGATGTATCCACTCTAGCTGAAAAACTAATAGATCAAATGTTACAAAATTTGGTGATGTGGGTTATTCTGCTGCTGATTAAACTTTGGTATGATTCGGAAAAAAAATAACCTGCCATTTTTTGCCCAATGGCCCCAAAAATCGTCAAAATCTAAGATAAAAACTACGTATGCTGAAATATATCAATTAAATGCTTATTTCATACGTAATTTTTAAACATGAAAAGAATAAGACCAATCCTATTGTACTAAGCCCAGCTGTTCTCGATATATTTTAGTTTCTTGCTACGCCACTAGTAAATAAGAAAGACCGGTTCTGGGTCAAGTCGTGCCGACGGTACAGCAGTATAGATGACTCATGAGGAAGAAGAAGGACTATGACTCATGAGGAGGAAGTATTGGGAGATGAGGGGAATTTTGAACCGATAGAGTAACTTGAAATCTGAACCGGTGACGTAGTGAGTTAACTTTGACCTTTGACCGATAACGAAACTTGGAACCGCATTGCGAGACACCGTATTGCAAGACATTATTGACATACAATTAGAAATTTCGAGATTTTGTGGCTGTAGGTACATCATAAAACCATTCCATTCTTAACGAACATTGGCAGATAACCAATGGATTGGATATTTTTTCTTTAAGAATATCTGATTTTCTTTAATGGGGAAAGAATTATAGGAATTTTAATTGTACTTAAATGAAAGTATGCTAAATGCTTATCAATTGTAGAAAGGGAAAGATGATCATATTTGAATGTATCCATTTTAACAATGTGTAGAAAATGACAGGGCGAAACTAAGATCTACAACAACAGTTACACGTCTTACAGAATGAATCACATCTTAGCAGATTTTTAGGAAACTAGTGTTCAGTGTTCGTTGATCCTCACAGTTTTAAACTAGCATTCTTTATGAATCTTTAAACATTTTAGAGAATGGAACGTAGCTTAGCATTTATTTTTAATGAATAAGGAAATACAATTTAAGAATTTTAACATTGAACACAAATTTATGAATTGAACTCTGTAAGTTGTAAATATCTTTCATTACGAAAGTTACATTTGATATGATTCGAATAAATTATTTTTTTTAATTTTTAGAAAGAGAGATTAATAAATCCAATACATTTGAATACGTAGATGCTTAACCCATAAGGACATAGCATTTTAAATACCACATGTTAAAAATGAGTCGATGGATGTAAATAAGGAGTTTAGTTTGAAAAATAGAACATATTTAATGAACCTAAACTTCATAAGATACATATTAACCACTATTTGTTGTATATTTAAACAAATAACTTAAAATAATTTTCTTATCCCACATTCATAGTTCTCTGATTTGAAAGACTTGAAAAAATTTCGATCATACCTGTAAAAACTACTTCCCCACGCAGCAAAACTTCCTTTGCTATGTAATTAATGTCAAGATTTAGATGTACATGTTCATGCACACTGTTGTACATTTCTAATGGAGTACTGTGAAGACATTCATGGTAATTTTTTGATCTTCAATTTGGACAACACAACCGACAAATTTGAAAAGTTTTCTTATATGACACATTACATTGTCATGAATACAAGAGATTAGATGATCGAATGCAAATTTTCTGTCACAGATAGCTGCTTGTATAAAGGTTATACTGTCTTTTTTTTTAATATTTGAGTAGAATGCCAATCTATGAATATGCTTTCTCGAAGTTTATTACTAGTGTTGTGAACACAATTTTTTAAACATGTTATTTGATTTTCATCTATTTTACTTTTATTTTTATTTTATTCAATTTACGTGGCAACTACAGATCAAATCCACTTACAGTAGCCACACAAGATATTAAAAAGTACAGAGCATAAGATACAAGAAAACTAAGTAGTAAACATGTCAAGCGCATTGAAACAAGCTGTTTTAAAACAGGCGGGATCTAAGACAATATCACACTGCGTTAGGCAACATTTTAAAATAGAATTGAATTATCTTTTGTAAATAAAGTTTACCATTGTCATTAAAACAGAACATTTCATTGCGACTGACGAAAAAGGTATCTACATATAGAGCATTGAACGACCACAATTTTTGAGAAAACTTACTCCAAGTAGTAACTGACATTGTAACACCTTCACGGGTAGACAGTAGTTCATTTTATTCATTAGGGTTATATTTCCATATAAGCATTTTCAGCTTCCCATGGCGAAGTTTCAAATATGCATACACATCAGAACATAAATGCCACCGACGAAGTGTATCTAGCACAGAATTTCAAGAAATAGATTCGATCGGTACAGATTTTGCAGTAGAGGATAAAACTCCACTGTGTGCTAGAGCACAATAAACGAGATCTTCAGTTGAGTTTCCGACCTTGATGACGACTTGTGAATTAGCAGTGGCATATGTTTCTGCTGGGGCTATGGAAGACATAAGAAAGGCCTCTAACCAATCCACAGCAAACTTTGGTGAGGGTGAATTTAACACATCTGTGGCGATTCCTATGGATTTTATCTCAGCTAGAGCAGGAACTGACAAGTCCACAGCATTTCCACTAAAAATTAGCTATTCGAGTGATGGCATACTTTAAATTTATGCATTATTTTTGGATAATAACATCCAAGAATCACACTTGCAGTATCAGATTTATTTCTAAAGCATTGAGATCTTAAAACATTAAAAATTTGCCACAGCTATGAATGAACCAAACCTATCCACGTAACAGCCAGAGTGGTAATGTCTTATCGGTTCATGTCATAAGTAAAATCACGTGATCTAAATCGAGTGTCGTGTGCAAACATATTACGTAAGATAAGATACGAAAGGATTAGAGCTTGTAATTTTCAGTGAATCGTAAAATTGGATAGTGCTAAATGCAATAGGAGAATATTTTATTCTTCTTTGAAATCATAAAGTGAAAATATATACCAAACATAGCTGAAGTTCATAATTTTTAATCACTGAGACATTAAATACTTAGGAAAATTTTGAATATTTTATAACTTAATTAATTTATTGTTGAGGATATGTTTGGCACGTCGGCGGAATATAAAAAATAGATATTAACAAGAAAGATCATTCATGCTTAAAGCATTGATTATGAAACATTTCCCCATTACATTCCTCTGTAATATTTTAAAACTTATCACAAAACTACATTAATTTATTATATTTGAAAACTTAAAACTTCATAAAAAAATTAACTTCATTCAAATGACGGAATGGATACATAAATTGCTTGCTTAAAACATCTCTAAAATGCGATATATTCCTCGGTAATATTTTTAAAATTATCATGAAACTACAATAATTTATTATATTTGAAAACTTCATCGAAAACAACTGAAATTCATTCAAATGACAGAAAAAAATAACACGCCTGGCTCTCTCTATAAAAGCAGCATTTCATTCATAAATTATTTCTCATTCTTTTCATTCATCACAGTACTAAAATAACTTATTTTATTTAAAAACTTAAGACTATGGAGCTACAAGTAATTAAACTCTATGCTTCAAACTTTCATCGAAAAAAATCGTCCTTCTCTATACAAAATCAATCAATATTTCATTTATATCAGCTATGCAGACTCCATGAGCTAAATATATTTTGCGTTAAATAAATACAGCAATTCTTATACAACTCTTTCTACATATTTTGCTATTTACATTTTACATAAGTGAAAAATAGGCTTCGTTGCAAAAATAATCAAATTTGGATGATCATTTAAACTGAAATATATTGTAATTGCGTTGTTTCAGTATGTAGATGCACAGAATTTAAGCAAAAATAAAGTGCTTTTAGGACGGATACCACACTCAATATGAATTAAAAAGAACTTTAAAAATCACGATTTTGAGACAAGATGGATGCCATATTTCATTTTGAAGTTTGTCACGTGAATTTTTCATATCATGGTCACGTGATTGCTTCATATAAGATGTGTAATTATTACTTAAATATTTATTTAAAGAACTACTGAATATATTTTGCTGAAATTTTTTTTAATTTCAATATTACCTAAAATTTTCGAAGCAATTTGTGAATTTTAAATTTGCTTAAAAAATGTTTGAAAAATTAGGTCCCATAAGTTTCAATGTATTTCATTTTTTCAACCCGGGTTCAATCCAAAACTAATTGGGTGATATTATTCATTTATATTCCCATAGGTCCTATAGACCGCCTGAGCAACATACTAAAATTTAATTTTGATTAAGTCATTTTTACGGCAGTTATCGTGCTAACGGACAGACAGACAGACAGATAGACAGAATGAACAAAGTCATAAACACTTTTCAACTTTGTTGTAAAGTGTTAAAAACATGAAAATATCTTACAGAATGAAATCTTCATCAACGGCCGTCTCAAACTGGAAATGAACGGTATACACACTCATTAAAGTACTACAATGAGATCTTATCAGTTCTTCTCTAAGATCCAATCTCGGATGACGTCATTCGTCCAAAGTTCAGACAATGACGTCACAGTCCAAAGCAGATTTTATTTCTTAATTACTTATTAATAATAAAGCAAATTAGAAATTAATAATTAATTAAAATAAGTAATTAATCAGTTTTTGTTCCTTTTAACTTTCGAACTCATAATGGGCAGAATCTTAGCCAATTTCAAGAAAATTATTTAAAAATTGTAGCATAAAATCGAACAGAACTAGCACATTTAAATGGGAACAAATAATTTATACAAATAATTAATGGGAAGCACATTGAAACAATCAGAGAACAACTATATTACATGAATATAACTCAGAAATCTTAGTAACAGAATTTAATATCGAGATACGATTGTATTGTCTCCTTCTTACAAAACACTCGAAAGATGATTACATTTATTTTGACGTCTTTTGTAGAAATATGTAAATGAAATAACTCCCATTTGAAGAATTTCTTTGAATGTTATGCTACACATAAAATTAATTTTGCATCACCGAGATCTCTGATAATGTAAACAAAATACAGTTATTGCATTCCTATTGTTTCTTACTCAAGGCAAAACAATAAAGATATTGTTAATATGAAACATACGCCGTAATTTCTTGAAGTGGGTTAGAGATGTTGACCGAAATAGATGAAATTTTCGGGATAGACTTGTAACAGCACAACTTAAAATTTAGTTTATTTTTGAGATTTTAAAACCAAGAGTTTTCGAGATATTAATAAACAGAAAATAACAAATTACTTAACGCTTTACAAGAAAAATGCAATTTCATTTAAACATCTTTTAAATGAGATACATTCAGCGCTGATATATTTTAAATCATCACAGTACTACAATAATTTATTATATTTGAAAACTTAAAACTCATCGAAAAAAATGAACTTTATTCAAATGATGTCTTCGAAATATAAATCGTCTGGCTCTCTATAAAAAAAAAAATCTGATGTGGGCAACACATGACTTTCCTTATATAATGTAATGAATTTACTACTTTTATAGTAAAAAATTAGGTTTTTCTTATAGTAGATACTAATATTCTTTCCAAGATATTGAATTTTAGACAATTAGTCGTCATTTTCATTGATTTAGCATCATTTTTATCCATTTGGCGAGATTTTCATTAATTTGGCAACATTTCAAAAAAGTCGCCAAGTTGGCGACATTCCGCCAAATTCGTCGCCAAAATCTCGCCAAGCGTTATGCACTAAGAAAAAAGTTATTCTTACAGCTGATAAATGACTATTGGCGTTCAAATACAAAAGTATTATTCAAAGTATATTTTTTCATGAATGGAACGAGCTAGATCCACGAGAATGATGTCACTCAATTTATCGCATGGTATTACATATGAAAAGGGAACATGTTTCTCAATAGGAATTTTTTTTTTATGTGACTTTTTCATAATTTTTTTGAAAAATGTACAATATCTCGAGAACGGTTCATGTTAGCGTTCTAAAATTTACGCCAATCGTTTTCTAATGAAAAATTACGTAAGAAATGTTTTTTTGCGTAACTTTATTAGCGGTTTTGATTTTTTGACGATTTTTTCAAAATTTCATTCGAAAATTTAGGCGGGTTCTGAACATTCGATTACGTATAAAAACAATAGGCTTCCAGTATTTACGGATTGTGATTTTTGTACCAAATTTGGTTGGAATCGGTCCATTCGTTCGTCAGTTATCGTCTCCACAGACTCACTGACACACACATACACACACATACTTTCTCACACACACACACACACACAGATACATCACTTCAAAAATGTTAGATTCGTGATCAGGGATGCTTGAAACGTGCTCTCCCGTCGAAAACTCGAATTCGAATTTTCGACCCCGTCACAATACATTCCTTATACATTATATATATAAGGAAAGTAACAATGAAAGTTTCATTCATATCACTTATATTCCATACTCTGAGCTGAATAATTTTGCTTAGCGTCTGGAACTATTGAGCTAAATAATTTTGCATGAAAAAATCAGCTATTTTTATACAACTTAAACTCACTTGTTTGCATTCCGTATCCATTCAAATTAGGCTTCTTTGTAGAAATAATCAAAGTTTGATGATCATTTAGACTAAAAAATATTGTAATTGCGTTGAGGCAGAATATAGACGTACAGAAAATACGCAAAAATAAAGCGGTTTTAGGACGGATGCAACACTAAATATAAATTAAAAAGAAATTTAAAAATCACAATTTTGACTCTGAGAGAAAAAAATCTGATGTGGGCAACACATGACTTTCCTTATATAATGCAATGAATTTACTACTTTTACAATAAAAAATTAAGTTTTTTTATAGTAAATATTTATATTCTTTCCAAGATTTTGTAGTTTCGTCAATTAGTCGTCATTTTCATTTAGTGTTATTTTTATCCATTTGGTGAAATTTTCGTTAATTTGACAACATTTAAAAAACTCACCAAGTTGGCGACATTCCGCCAAATTCGTGCGCAAAATCTCTCGTAATGGACGGAGAAATAAGTTATTCTTATAGCAGATAAATGACTATTGGCGTTCAAATACAAATGTATTTCTCAAAGTATATTTTCTCATGAATGAAAAGCGCTAGATACAAGAGAATGATGTCACCAAATTTATCGATGATATTACATATGAAAAATTAACATGTTTCTCAACAATTAATATATTTTTTTTTAATTTATGGGATATTCTGATAAATTTATTTAAAAAATTTGCAATATCTCGAGATCGGTTCATGCGAGCGTTCTGAAGTCAATCGTTTTCTAAGGAAAAATTACATAAGGAATGTCTATTTACGTAACTTTATTAAAGGTTTTGAGTTTTTGATGATTTTTTCAAAATTTCACTCAAAAATTTAGGGTGTTCTGAACATTCGATTACGTTTAAAAACAATAGGCTTCCAGTTTTCATATATTGTGATTTTTGTACCAAATTTCATTGGAATCGCTCTATTGGTTCGAGTGATATCGTCTCCACACACTCACTGACACACACACACACACACACATACTTTCACACACACACACACACATACTTTCACACACACACATACTTTCACACACACAGACTTCACCTCAAAAATGTTTGATTCGTGATCAGGGATGCTTGAAACGTGCTCTCCTGTCGAAAACTCTATTTCGAATTTTCGACCTCGTCACAATACTGTCCTTATAAATTATGTATATAAGGAAAGTAAAAAGATGGATGCCATATTTTACTTTGAAGTGGATCACGCAATCTTCTCATATTATATGGGTGTAATTATTATTTTAATTTTTATTTAAGAAACTACCGATATATTTTGCTGAATGTTTAGTCAATTTAGTAGTCAAATGACTATAACTTTTTCATAATTATTTTCAAAATCTCCAGATAAAATATTGTAGAAATGCACCAGTTTGTACCTGAGGTCAACGGCCCTACTGTGCTGAAAACACCGTTTCTCGTTAGATAACCGAAGTCAAGCAGCGTCGGACGCGGTAAGTACTTGGGTGGGTGATCACCTGGGAGCACCGCGTGCTGTTGGCAGATTTCGGGCTCGGTAGCCCGGTGGTTTGCGCACTGGATTTGCACGCTGCCACAACTGCCGCCGTGTTCATGCGGAGTACGATCACGTTAAACATGTCGGTCCGTATGTCCTTCCGAGAGAATGGTGGTAGGGGAAGGAGAGTACGGTCCTTGTGGATGCCTCCCCCACCGGGTTCCGGTCTAAATTGGATGACATTTCCCGGCCGTTCAAACGGTTACCTTACACCTTTTCTGGTAGGTCGAACGGTCTGAGTCTCAACAACAACAGAGCTGCTTCTGCAAATTGTATGTTACAAATTTATTCAGACAAATTTGAAGAAATAAGTTGTATTAAAGCAGATAAATGACTATTGGCTTTCATATACAAAAGTATTACTCAAAGTATCTTTTTTCGTGAATGGAACGAGCTAGATCCACGAGAATGCTGTCACCCAATTTATCTCATGGTATTACATATGAGAAGTGAACATGTTTCTCAATAGGAAATATTTTTTTTTCATTTTATATGACTTTTTGATAATTTTTTTGAAAAATGTGCAATATCTCGAGAACGGTTCACGTTAGCGTTCTAAAATTTATGTCAATCGTTTTCTAATGAAAAATTACATAAGAAATGTCTAATTGTGTAACTTTATTAGTGGTTTTGAGATTTTGACGATTTTTTCAAAATTTTATTCGAAAATATAGAGGGGTTCTGGACATTCGATTGCGTATAAAAACAACAGGCTTCCAGTGTTTATGGATTGTGATTTTTGTACCAAATTTGGTTCGAATCGGTCCTTTCGTTCGTCAGTTATCGTCTCCACAGACTCACTGACACACACACAGACACACACACACACATAGACATCACTTCAAAAATGTTCGATTCGTGATCAGGGATGCTTGAAACGTGCTCTCCCGTCGAAAACTAGAATTCGAATTTTCGACCCCGTCACAATACTTTCCTTATACATTATATATATAAGGAAAGTAAAAACTGATTATTTGCATCTGTGGGGAACAAAAAAACAATACATATGTACATGTTTACCAAGCATAGTGTTCTTATTTCCAGATTTAGGATTAGCTCAGTGTACAGCTAAAAGTCGCAAATTGTACAACTATAAATTTTCTGACCTGCAAGTAAAATATTAAAACTTATCCTATTTGAAGACGTAAATGTTTTATTTTTACTTTCCTTATATAAAAAATGTATAAGGAAAGTATTGTGACGGGGTCGAAAATTCGAATTTGAGTTTTCGACGGGAGAGCACGTTTCAAGCATTCCTGATCACGAATCGAACATTTTTGAAGTGATGTCTGTGTGTGTGTGTGTGTGAAAGTATGTGTGTGTGTGTGTGTGTGTGTGTAATTGAGTCTGTGGAGACGATAACTGACGAACGATTGGACCGATTCGAACGAAATTTGGTACAAAAATCAGAATTCGTAAACTCTGAAAGCCTATTGTTTTTATACGCAATCGAATGTCCAGAACCCCCTAAATATTCGAGTGAAATTTTGAAAAAATCGTCAAAAAATAAAACTGCTAATAAAGTTACGCAAATAGACATTTCTTATGTAATTTTTCATTTGAAAACGATTGACATAAATTCTAGAACGCGAATATGAACCGTTCTCGAGATATGGCACATTTTTCAAAAAAAATTATCGAAAAGTTATATAAAATAAAAAAAATATTTCCTATTGAGAAACATGTTCACTTTGCATATGTAATACCATGCGATAAATTGGGTGACATCATTCTCGTGGATCTAGCTCGTTCCATTCATAAAAAAAGATACTTTGAGTAATACTTTTGTATTTGAACGTCAATAGTCATTTATCTGCTGTAAGAATTTCTTATTTCTCCGTCCATAACGCTTGGCGAGATTTTGGTGACAAATTTGGCGGAATGTCGCTAACTTGGCGTCTTTTTTATTGTTGCCAAATTAACAAAAATTTCGCTAAAATTATAAAAATGACGCTAAATCTATGAAAATGACGACTAATTGAAAAGAAAATTCAATATCTTGGATATAATATAAGTATCTACTATAAGAGTAACATTTTCTTGTAACTGTAAAAGCAGAAAATTCATTGCATTATATAAGGAAAATCATGTGTTGCCCACATCAGATTTTCTTCTAAGAGAAATAGTTCGCAGGATGCGCAATAAATGGCGAAGTCTAAAAACAATTGTACAAAAAGACTGTGCCTTCGCACGAACTATTTCTCTTTGTAACAAATCAATCATTTACCTCTGTTTCGAGTAGAAGTTTTAACATTTTAGTTGCAAATAAAAAAAATGCCATGCTTCAATACAAATTAGGTTAGGATTGTATGTCATATTCAAAACTCTCAATTTTATTAACGAATAATATATTGATAAAATCAGAGTGTTTTAAAGAACGAAAGGTATTTTATTTAACACATCCTGAAAGACCTACAGAACATATATTAAAAACTACCAGAGCACTATCGGACGTATATACGACCTTCATTAGTGGCTACATAAATAGTAAAAACATGGAATGTTTATAGAGAGACCAGTTTAAAGCAAATTTGCATAATATATTAAATGGTAAATGAACTTACTAAAAATAATATAAGAAATATACACGGAAATTACAAAATGAGTTTAAACGCTTACGAATTTTAAAATATTACAAGAAAAGAACTAATACAAATTTTAGAAAAATGTCAAGCATGATATTCCTGAGAATAACGTCACAAATAACTTTTAAGAGGTTTGAATTGCATAGAGTCGAAAATGAGTCGCCAAGCATATCTTAAAATTAGAACAGGATCAAAATTACAAATTGAATCACGGTAAATATAAAAAATCTGATGTGGGTAACACATGACTTTCCTTATGTAATGCAATGAATTTACTACTTTTATAGTAAAAAAAATAGGTTTTTCTTATAGTAGATACTTATATTCTTTTCAAGATATTGAATTTTCGACAATTAGTCTTCATTTTCATTGATTTAGCGTCATTTTTTTCCATTTGGCGAGATTTTCGTTAATTTGACAACATTTCAAAAAGTCTCGAAGTTGGCGACATTCCGCCAAATTCGTCGCCAAAATCTCGCCAAGCTTTACTGACGGAGAGATAAGTTATTCTTATAGCAGATAAATGACTATTGGCGTTCAAATACAAAAGTATTACTCGAAGTATCTTTTCTCATGAATGGAACGAGCTAGAGCCACGAGAATGATATCACCAAATTTATCGCATGATATTACATATGGAAAGTGAACATGTTTCTCAACAGCAAATATATTTTTTTTATTTTATATGACTTTTTGATAATTTTTTTGAAAAATGTGCAATATCTCGAGAGCGGATCATGTTAGCGTTCGAAAATTTATGTCAATCGTTTTCTAATGAGAAATTACATAAGAAATGTCTATTTGCGTAACTTTATTAGCGGTTTTGATTTTTTGAAGATTTTTTCAAAATTTCAGTCGAAAATTTAGAGGGGTTCTGAATATTCGATTACGTTTAAAAACAATAGGCTTCCAGGGTTTACGGATTGTGATTTTTGTACCAAATTTCATTCGAATCAGTCCATTCGTTCGTCAGTTATCATCTCCACAGGCTCACTGACACACACACACACACACACACACACACAGAGAGAGAGACATCACTTCAAAAATGTTTAATTCGAGATCAGGGATGCTTGAAACTTGCTCTCCCGTCGAAAACTTTTTTTCATATATTTTATGGAACAATTTGAATATTACCTAAAATTTTCGAAGCAATTTGTGAATTTTAAATCCGCTTAAAGAATGTTTGAAAAATTAGGTCCCATAGGGTTCAATGTATTTCAATTTTTCAACCCGGGTTCAATCCAAAACTAATTGGGTGATATTATTAATTTATATTCCCATAGGTCCTACAGACCGTCTGAACAACATACTAAAATTTAATTTTGATTAAGTCATTTTTACGGCAGTTATGGTGCTAACGGACAGACAGACAGACAGACAGACAGAATGCACAAAGTCATAAACACTTTTCAAGTTCGTTGTAAAGTGTTAAAAATATGCACATGAAAAACAAAAACAGAAATTTAGAATAAAATGTAGAAAATGAAAATTAGAGAAAATATAAACAAAAATGGTTAAATGAAAAGAAAGAACCGAGAAAATAAGAACAGTTTGCATAGCTTTTTTTTTTTTTTAAGAAAAAATGGAGGGAGCACAATAAGTTCATATACGTTAATACGAATGAAATAAAGGGATTCATTGATCAAAATTAATTGAAAGCAGAAACTACTCTTAAGCTTAGGTCACTTTATCAGGTCATTTTTTTATTTAGGTCAATCTCGGAGGTCTGAAAGTAACATTAGGAAGACTTGCACGTGGTCTCCTGAAGACTGAGCGCTGATTTCAAATTGAGAGGATAATGATCTCTCTCTCCCTCTCTCTCTCTCCCTCTCTCCCTCTTTGTCAGTGATACTGATTATTCTATACACAAATCAATATTTAACAAACTATGTATATATTCTTTTCATGCGCCATACAACATTTTTACGACTATATATTTCTTTTCTTGTAAGGCAATTAGTGCTTAAAATAGGATTCTTAAAACTTTTATTTTAGTTTTATACATGTCTGTATTTTAGTTTTATACATGTCTGTATTTGTGTGCTACATTTGTCATTAATGATGTCATCTTTAAATATAATTTCTACAATAACTCGCTGAGCCGTGTTGTCTGGAGATGTCTTATCACGTAATTACAATTTTACCGAAACATTTCCCACTCTTTACAAATGTTTTCCGATTGTATTGTTTACATCATTATACTATTGTAATTGATGTCATATTTATGTTGTGAAATATGCTCATACTCATGTATGCCCAGCATATATTAGGAAATCTGCACTAATTCTAAAGGGCAAATTACAGTAATTACGACCGGCATTACATAAAATTACGCCATGGAATGTTTGCTGTGAGATTATTAAACTTTCATTTACGTACGGTTTATATATATTGGAAAATTTTGGATATTTTATTATGACGATGAATTAATTAAAACTTGATATATCAGCAGCACACGCCAAAATATATTAAATTTTGCACATCTCATGCAGCCATCGCTTTGCAGCTTAAATGAACTCTATAATAATATTTGCATTCCATGCCCATAAAAGTACTTAATTTTGTGAAACTTATTTAATTTGAAATCCAAGAGAAAAAGGAAAATATTTACTTTATTCGACGTTCTTAATGATCCAATTTTAAACGAATTCTTGCTGTGCCTTGATTAGGGTAGATACGCCGCCCCAACTAACCTAATAAGAATATACTCGCTTTTATGGGATTTTAAAAACAGTAAAATAGTTTCTATCCTATGAATGAATGTTGTTGTAAATACCTGAAGTGGAGTAAGTCTCCGCACAACTTCCTCATCAATTAATATATCGTATTTTTGATGAGAAACATCTTAGGGACGGGAGTGGCAAAATAAATTATTAAAAGAAATATGACGAATATTAAACGCAGAGTGAATTAGTAAAAGAAATATGACGGGTATGAAACGCAGAGTAAATTAATGAAATAAATATGACAAATATGAAAAGCAGAGTAAAGTAGTGAAAGAAATATGACGGGTATGAATCGCAGAGTACATTAATAAAAGAAATATGACGGGTATGAAACACAAAGTAAATTAGTAAAAGAAATATGGCGGGTGTAAAACTCAGAGTAAATTAATAAAAGAAATATGACGGGTATGAAACGCAGAGTAAATAATTAAAAGAAATATGACGGACATGAAAAGCAGAGTAAATTGGTAAAATAAATATGACGGGTATGAAACGGAATCATGTAACGAAAGTGACAACATATTGCTACGAATACCTAACAGGAATCCGTTCTTATAATTTAAACATCCACGTCACGCGACCTTGGCGATAAATTCAGGAATCTTGATGATACATTTTGCGAAATATCGCGAACTTGTCGATTTCTGGAAAACTCAAACTTTGCAGACTGGTTAAGAATTTCACGAGATACATGGTTTTTACAGAACTTTCTAGGAAATGTATATAAGCTCGTCATCGGTGAGTTAGATTGTTGACGTGATACGAGTAAAACAAATTGTGAATTGATGAAACGGATGTCTGAAACTTAAGTACCATCATACTGTTACAAATATCTAACAGTAAACCATTGTTATAATTTGAAGGAGCGTGTTGAATGACTCTGGCCGCAAATTCGGCGATCTTGTTGTCTAATTTGGCAAAATATTGCGGACTTGGCGCATTTTGGCCAACATTTGGCGTGAAAATATCCTGGTCTCGTTTGTAAACAAGTTTATAAAAAATATGAAATTTGATCAATATATGCCAAAATGAAAGTCATTAAAATGGTATTAGAAAATATAACAGTACTGTTTTTATTCGGTTTTAACAAGCGGCTAAAAACAATATATGAGTTTGAAAGTTTTTTTCCAAAATAAAGCAGATAATGTAAGAAATTGAAAATACTAATAATTATGACGTAATCTTTAAACCCGGAGGCCTTTATTGACATAAACCTGTCAGAAATGAGTGCTATAGAAATTTATAATTATATACATTTTTTAACACTTTAGCATAGTTGAAAAGTGTTTATAACTTTGTTCATTCTGTCTGTCTGTCCGTTAGCGCGATAAATGCCGTAAAAATGACTTTATCAAAATGAAATTTTAGTATGTTGTTCAGACGGTTTGTGAGACCTATGGGAATATAAATGGATAATATCACCCAATTAGTTTTGTATTGAACCCGGGTTGAAGAAATGAAATATACTGAACCCTATGTGACCTAATTTTCAAACATATTTTAAGCAAATTTAAAATTTACAAATTGCTTCGAGAGTTTCAGGAAATATTTCAATTATCCTATACAATATATAAAAAAGTATCAGCAAAATATTCAGTAGTTTTTAAAATAAAAATTAAAATAATAATTACACCCTTTATATAAAGAGATCACGTAACCATTATATGAAGAGATCACGTGACCCACTTCAAATAAAGTATGGCATCCATCTTGTGTCAAAATCGTGATTTTTAAAATTGTCTTTAATTTATATTTAGTGTTGTATCCGTCCTAAAACCGCTTTGTTTTTGCTTAATTTCATTTCATCTGCATTCTGAAATAGAACAATTACAATATATTTCAATTTAAATTATCAATTCCATCCATCTTGTGTCAATATTGTGATATTTTTAGTTTTTTAATTTATATTTAGTGTTGTATCCGTCATAAAACTGTTTTATTTTTGCTTAATTTATGTGCATCTATATTCTGAAACAACGCAGTTACAATTTATTTAAATTTAAATGATCACCAAACTTTGATTATTTCTACAACGAAGCCTAACTTTGACTTATAGAGAATGTAAACACATCAAGCTGCAAGATGAGTTGTATAAGACTTACTAAATTCCTTTAACGCAAAATTATTTTGTTCTGGAGTCAGCAATATAGATGACAGGAATGAAACATTCATTGATTTTATATAGAGAAACAGACGAATTAATAACAGACTTTTTCGATGAAGTTTTATGCATAGAGTTAAAATAGTTTTACTTCCATGGTTTTAAGATTTTATGTAGAATAAATTATTGTAGTATTGTTATGAATGAAAGAAAAATATATGAATGAAATTTTTACTGCTTTTGCACAAAGAGCGAAGCGATTTATATTTTGATGACATCATTTGAATCAAGTTTTTACAAGGTTTTTTTTTTCAAGATGTTTCGTCGTTTTTTTCGATGAAGTTTTAAATTTTCAAATATAATTAATTATTACAGTATTGTAATAATTTTAAAAATATTACCACTGAATGTATCGCATTTTACAGATGTTTAAATAAAATTAGAGTTGGAAAGTGTTTCATAATCAATGCTTTATGCATGATTGATCTCACTTGTTATTTTTAAGATTTAATAAAATCATCTGATGCATAAATACATTCAATTTAATCGCGTTGCTAAGCAACATGATATGTTTTTCTTCAAATAAATTGGCGATAAAAATATCTTACATATTGCTATCTTTATGGGAGGTTCGTTTTTAACACTTTACAACATAGTTGAAAAGTGTTTATGAATTTGCTCATTCATTCTGCCTGTCTGTTATTTTCCTTTTTTTTCGCTTAATTTCTATGCATCTATATTCTGAAACAGCGTAATTATAATGTATTTGAGGTAAAATGATCAATGATATATACATCTTGTGTTAAAATCTTGATTTTTGAAGTTCTTTTTAATTTATATTGAGTGCTGTATCCGTCCTAAAACCGCTTTATTGCTTTCCTTATATACATAATGTATAAGAAAAGTATTGTGACGGGGTCGAAAATTCGAATTCGAGTTTTCGACGGGAGAGCACGTTTCAAACATCCCTGATCACGAATCAAACATTTTTGAAGTGATGTGTGTGTGTGTGTGTGTGTGTGTGTGTGTGTGTGTGTGTCAGTGAGACTGTGGAGACGATAGCTGACGAACGAATGGACCGATTCGAACGAAATTTGGTACAAAAATCACAATCCGTAAACACTGGAAACCTATTGTTTTCATACGCAATCGAATGTTCAGAACCCCCCTAAATTTTCGAATGAAATTTTGAAAAAAATCGTCAAAAAATCAAAACCACTAATAAAGTTACGCAAATAGACATTTCTTATGTAATTTTTCATTAGAAAACGATTGATATAAATTTTAGAACGCTAACATGAACCGTTCTCGATATATTGTACATTTTTCAAAAAAAATATCAAAAAGTCAAATAAAATAAAAAAAATATTTCCTATTGAGAAACATGTTCACTTTTCATATGTAATACCATGCGATAAATTGAGTGACATCATTCTCGTGGATCTAGCTCGTTCCATTCACGAAAAAAGATACTTTGAATAATACTTTTGTATTTGAACGCCAATAGTCATTTATCTGCTGTAAGAATAACTTATTTCTTAGTGCATAACGCTTGACGAGATTTTGGCGACGAACTTGGCGGAATGTCGCCAACTTGGCGACTTTTTTAAATGTTGCTAAATTAACGGAAATCTCGCCAAATGGATAAGAATGACTCTAAATCAATGAAAATGACGACTAATTGTCGAAAATTCAATATCTTGGAAAGAATATTAGTATCTACTATAAGAAAAACCTATTTTTTTGCTGTAAAAGTAGTAAATTCATCACATTATATGAGGAAAGTCATGTGTTGCCCACATCAGATTTTTTTCTTTAATTTCTGTGCATCTATATCCTGAAGCAACGGAGTTACAATATATTTGAGTTTAAATAATTATTCAACTTTGATTATTTCTATAATTGGGCCTAATTTTCGCTGATGGAGAATGTAAACATAAAAGCTGTATGTAAACATAAAAGCTGAGTTGTATAAGAATTTCTGAAGTTATTTAACGCAAAATTATTTAGCTCTGGGTCTGCAGTATAGTTGATATGAGTGAAACATTCATTGATTTCACATAGAGGAGCAGACGATTTAATAGCAGACTTTTTCGATGAAGTTTTAAGCATAGAGTTTATTTACCTCCATGGTTTTTTTAAGTTTTTAAGTAAAATAAGTTTTCAATAAATGTGTATGAATAAAATATTTACTGCTTTTACATAGAGAGCCAGGCGATTTATGTTTCAATGACGTCATTTAAATAAAGTACATTTTTTTCGATGAAGTTTTAAGTTTTCAAATATTAAAATTATTATAATATTGTGATAACTTTAAAAATATTACCTCTGAATGTATCGCATTTTAAAGATGTTTAAATAAAATTGCATTGCAGTTGGAAAGTGTTTCATAATCATTGCTTTATGCATGATTGATCTTTGTTATTTATTGATATCTCGATAACCCCTGTCTTAGGAAGAAGAAATATGGACTAACAGCTCAGTGGTTAGCGCGCGCGAATTACAGTCGGACGACTCGAGTTGGATTCCCGACTCTGCCCAAACTGTCGCCGTGTTCACGCAGAGTATGATCACGTTAAACATATGGGTCTGTAAGTCCTTCCGAGAGGTTGGTAGAGCAAGGAGGGTACGGTTCCTGTGGATGCCTCTCCCACTGGGTTCTGGTCTAAATTGAGTGGCACTTCCTGACTGGCCAAACCGATATCTTACACCTTCGGATAAGTCGGATAGTCAGTCTAGGTTAAAGCCAAGATAAGACGGTTCATTACGACCTTCCTGTGTCCGAAGGACCCTAACGGCCAGATCGAATATAAAAGTGTCCACTTTAGATGAGTTTGTTCAATAGCAATATGTGATGTTAAAAGCACACATCTCATTGAGGGTGCTGTGTTGAAGTCAGAGGCAGCTGATGTTATGCCGCCTTCGTCTTGGGATGGTTGAAGCACAGATTAATAAATACAAATATTTCACTCGACTTTCAGCGCCCCCAACCGCCAACCAAGATATCAAAGTTGGCACGCTTGGCGATGGTCTATGACGGTTTTCGCCAAGACGTTCCGCTAATATAACCCTATTTGGCACTGAACGAAACACTTGAAACTTGGAAGAACTTTGTCGCATGTTTACATGTGGTTAGCATATTTTCGCTGCTATTTTGGATTTTATAATCAATTATTTTATTTTTTATGGATTACTAAAAGAAAATGAACTATGTTTACAAGGTATGTAAGTTATTTTTATTTAAATAAAAAATATTTGTTATGTATCCCATATTTCATCCTATGCACGTGTTCATCATAAGAAATTGGTGCAGTATTATCACTGCCGCCTAGATAAATTTCTAAGAAGCAGTGGGATTATTAGTTAAACAAGAAAGATCAATCATGCATAAGCATTGATTATGAAACACTTTCCAACTGAAATGTAATTTCATTTAAAAATTTCTGAAATGTGATTCATTCAGTGGTAATATCTTTTACATTATCACAGTACTACAGTAATTTATTATACTTAAATATTTAAAACTGTATCGAAATATAAATCATCTGATTCTTTATGCAAAATCAATGAATATTTCATTCATATAACTTGTATTCCAGACTCCAGAGCTAAATAATTTTGTGTGAAAAAAATTCAGCAATTCTTATGTAATTCATCTTACAATCGCTTGAGATATTTGCATTCTGCATATGTTAAAATTAGGCTTCCTTGAAGAAATAATAAAAGTTTAGGGATCATTTAAAATCACAACTATTGTAATTGCATAGGCACGGAATTTAGATACACAGATAATATATATGTGTATGTGTATGTACTCAAAGTATTGGAATCGTGCCGAAGATCGGAACTCGAATTTTCAAAGGATCTACACGTTTTGGGACTTCTAGAACACGAAAAAACTAGTTTTAGGAAGACGTCTGTGTGTGTAAGGGTGTATCTGTGTATGTTTCTGTGTGTCTGTGTGGATATTACATCCACTCTAATTGAAAAACTAATGGACCGAATTTCATACAATTTGGTAGGTATGTTTTTTGTGGGAAATCCTGATGTTCATTAGATTATAGTACGATTCGTAATAAAAGAATCTGCCTTCTTTGCGAAATGGCCGCAGAAATTGCCTTTATCCACTCTAGCTAAAAACTAATGAACCAAATTTAACAAAATTTGGTGTAAAATATTTCAATAACCTACAAGTGATTTATATACCAAATTTAACAAAATTTTGTATATAAATCATTTGTAGGTTATTCTACTACGATTCGGGAAAAAGGAACGGGCTATTTTTGCGAAATGGCCCGCAAAAATCGTTATATATAAAAATAAAAGACTACGTGTGCTCAATTATATCAATTAAATTCCTATTTTATATGTGATTTTTGACAACAAAAAGAATAAGACTAACCCCATTACTCTAGGACTAGCCGTTCTTGAGATATTCTAGTTTTTTCGCGTTTTCGCTACGCCACCTTTGACAACAAGTCCAGCTATCAAATGAGAACCAAATTTAAGTTTAACGTGTAAATTCAATGTCATTTAAAATACTTATGTTGTGCAGATAAACTCAAATTATCATTGAATAAATAAAGAGAACGAATATGAGTCTGCAGAGAAAGACATGTGCTGTCCACATCAGAATTTTTAACAATATTACAACAATGATTTATAGAAGTGAACGGGGATTATTTTCAGGCCATTTCGAAAAAAATGTATGATCTATATTTAAAGATCCATCAAATTTTTGTCGAATAAAATGTTCAACAAATTTAAGCTGTGTACCAAATTTTAACTCTCTAGGATGTAGGAAAGTGCATTTAAAATGCCATCAATTAAATTTATCATGAAGAGTTATATAAAATTTAAAAAAAATGAAAAACTGCTATCTACCAAATTTATTTTAAAATATGAAGCCACTCCCATATGCAAAACATTTAAACAAATGGCGAGATATTTATTATATAATATCTCTCTCTTTCCTTTCTGGAAGATATCCCAAAGTCAGAATTTAATTGAATTTGTTTTTTTCCCTATATTAAATAATTTTTTTAATTAAAAAACTACTTAACATATTTTACTGAATTTTTTTTTATATATTCTATGGGATAATGTGAATATTTCCTAAAAATTTCGAAGCAATTCGTGAATTTTAAATTTACTTAAAAAATGTTTGAAAAATTAGGTCCCATAGGGTTCAATGTATTTCATTTTTTCAACCCGGGTTCAATAAAAAACTAATTGGGTGATATTATTTATTTATATTCCCATAGGTCCTACAGACCGTCTGAACAACATACTAAAATTTCATTTTGATAAACTCATTTTTACGGCAGTTATCGTGCTAACGGACAGACAGACAGACAGACAGACAGACAGAATGAACAAAGTCATAAACACTTTTCAACTTTGTTGTAAAGTGTTAAAAACCTTTTCCACATTTATGTAAAATGTATAAAAATTGATATTTGGATAGCTTTTTCTAGAGGAAGTTGAATGTGTATATATTTAAATGCTTTTTACTAACTGGCGTAATGTGGAAAATAATCTCCCCCCCCCCTTTCTAATTAACGATTGAGTTCGACGCCTTTGATAATGCATTTATGTAAATTTGTTACTTAGTATAAGAATATTAGTGTGTTTAAATATATAATAAATAACAGCATCCCAGAATAAATTAAGAACTAAGCAATTTAACTATCAACATGCTAGTATACTTTTTAGGCTGAAAATATTATATAATATTTTAGTCTTTTAGGTATGTTAGCTTGTAATTTTTAGTGTATAATGATTTACAGTGATGCAATGCGTCATTTTTTTTTATTTAGTTTATGATTGCATGAATTAAATATATATCTATGTTTATTTATTTAAATTTACATATATTAAAGATAAAAGTATTTTTAAATGCTGAACATGTTTATGGTTTAAAAAATTATAAAAGTACAGTTCCGTAATTTTTTTTTTTTTTTTTTTTTTTTTTTTTTTTTTTTTTTTTGCCGCTTTAACATAAAATCGCCAATTGAGCGATAGTCGCCAAATCTAGCAGTCGAGCTCTTTATACGTCATAGCTGCAATGGTTGGCTCCTCGAATGCTAGTGTCTATGCGAAATCCTATGTTAACGATGTTGCCATAGGTCCCTATGGGAGTGAACCTTCTGAATATAGTATTCTGTGGGCTGAAGTACTGAAGCTGTGTCTGCAAAAGAAAGGGAGGGCGGTGCCAAGGATTTTAGAGCGGACCAATTGAAAACGAGTAAAGATTTCCAAGAATCTGGGTTAAGTAAGAAGAAATATAGACTAAACTTTAAGTCGGACTATTTCACGGTTATCCATAAAATTTCCTGAAATTCGATGCAGCCGTTCGTACGTGATGATGAGACAAACATACAGACAGATTGATAGACTGACATATTTTCTATTTTAATCATATAGATTAACCTTATTGGGATTTGTTTCTGTTTCACAATATTCTATACATATAAGCGAGTACACGAATATCTGTTACCCGTTTAAGTGGGACCTATTGTACCCTATATTTCTATAAAATCTGCTTAGTAGTTTCGGAGAAACAGACGCTTAGAACTGTATTTTTAGTTCTTGTTCTTGTTCACTCCTTTGATGGGACTACAGCCTGAACCGCCCACCTGACTTAGATAAAAATTGCAAACCTTGTTGCCTGTATTTTACCTACTGCCCTCTTCCACAATTGCGTCGATCTGACATTTAGAACATATTTGATAGCCAAAAAAATATATTCATAAGTTGATTTTAACACCCTTCATATATGATGAATTTTTCTTTGTTTCAAGTTCGATTTCATGAAAATATGGCAACTTTGGTGAGGAATTTGGTGACAAATGTCTAAAACTATCACTCATTTTTTTCTAGCTAAATTTACTAAAATATCTATAATTCGCGAAAATGAAGCTAAATCAACGAAAATGACTTCAAATTGAAGAATACTTTTACATTCCTTATATACAATAATGTATAAGGAAAGTATTGTGAAGGGGACGAGAATTTGAATTCCAGTTTTCGATGGGAGAGCCCGTTTCAAGCATCCCTGATCACGAATCGAACATTTTTCAGGTGATGTCTGCGGGTATGTGTGTGTGTGTGTGTGTGTGTGTGTGTGTGTGTCTCCGTGAGACTATGGAGACGATAACTGACGAACGAACGGACGGATTCGAACGCAATTTGGTACAAAATTCACAATCCGTGAATACTAGAAGCATATTGTTTTTATAGGCAATCGAATGTTCAGAACTCCCTTAAATTTTCGAGTGAAATTTTGAAAAAAAATATCAAAAAATCAAAAACTCTAATAAAGTTACACAAATAGACATTTCTTATGTAATTTTTTATTTAAAAATGATTGTGTGTGACATCAATTTTGGAACGTTAGTAGGAACCGATCTCGAGATATTGCAAATTTTTCAGAAACAATTATCAAAAAATCATATAAAATAAAAATAAAATATTTCTTATTGAGAAACATGTTCAATTTTTACATGTAATATTATGCAATAAATTTGGTGACATCATTCTCGTGGATCTAGCTCGTTCCATTCATGAAAAAATATACTTTGAGAAATACTTTTGTATTTGAGCGCCAATAGTCATTTATCTGCTTTAAGAATAACTTATTTCTCCGTCCATAACGCTTGGCGAGATTTTGGCGACTAATTCCGCGAACTTGGACTTCCGCCAACTCCGACTTCCGCCAAATATATATAATTCATGCTTATAGTAGATACTTATATTATTTCTAAGATATTGAATTTTCGTCAATTAGTCGTCATATTCATTGATTTAGCGTTTTCATTGATATTTACCATTTGGCGAGATTTTCGCTAATTTGGCAACAAATAAAAACGTCACCAAGTTGGCGACATTCCGCCAAATTCGTCTCCAAGCTCTCGCCAAGCGTTATGGACGGAGAAATAAGTAATTCTTATAGCAGATCAATAACTATTGGCTTTCAAATTCAAAAGTATTATTCAAAGTTTCTTTTCTCGTGAATGGAACGAGTTAAATCCTCAATAATAATATCACCAATTTTATCGTACGATATTACACATGAAAAGTGTACATGTTTCTCAACAGTTAATAATTTTTTTTATTTTATGGGATTTTTTGATACAATTATTTGAAAAATGTGCAATATCTCGAGAACGGTTCATGCTAGCATTCTAAAGTTTATGTCAATCGTTTTCTATCGAAACATTACATAGGAAATGTCTATTTGTGCAACTTTATTATAGGTTTTGATTTTTTGATGATTTTTTCAAAATTTCACACGAAAACTTAGGGGGGCGTTCTGGACATACGATTGTGTTTAAAAACAGTAGGCTTCCAGTATTCACAGATTGTGATATTTATACCAAATTTGATTCGAATCGCTCCATTCGTTTCCACAGACTCACTGACGCACACACACACACACACACACACACACACACACACACAAATACTTTCACATACACACACATACTTTCATACACAAACACACATACTTTCGCACACACATACATAACTTTCACACACACACATACTTTCACACACACATACTCTCGCACGCAATAAAACTATCACCCATTTTTTTTTTCTAGCTAAATTTACTAAAATGCCGTCAAATTCGTGAAAATGAAGCTAAATCAACGAAAATGACTTCAAATTGAAGGATATTTTTACTTTCCTTATATACAATAATGTATAAGAAAAGCATGGTGAAGGGGTCGAAAATTCGAATTCGAGTTTTCGATGGGAGAGCACGTTTCAAGCATCCCTGCTCACGAATCGAACATTTTTGAGGTGATGGCTGCGTGCATGAGTGTGTGTGTGTGTGTGTGTGTGTGTGTGTGTGTGTGTGTGTGTGTGTGTGTATGTGTGTGTGTCTGTGGAGACGATAACTGACGAACGAATGGACCGATTCGAACGCAATTTCGTACAAAATTCACAATCCGTGAATGCTCGAAGCTTATTGTTTTTATAGGCAATCGAATGTTCAGAACCCCCCTGAATTTTCGACTGAAATTTTGAAAAAAATCAAATAGATCAAAAAATCAAAACCTCTAATAAAGTTACACAAATAGACATTTCTTATGTAATTTTTCATTAGAAAACGATTGGCATAAATTTTAGAATTCGAACATGAACCGTTCTCCAGATATTGCACATTTTCCAAAAAATTATCAAAAAATCATATAAAATGAAAATAAAACATTTCTTATTGAGAAATATGTTCACTTTTCATATGTAATATTATGCGATATATTTGGTGACATCATTCTCGTGTATCTAGCTCGTTCCATTCATGAGAAAAGATGCTTTGAGTAATCCTTTTGTATTTGAACGCCAATAGTCATTTATCTGCTTTAAGTATAACTTATTTCTCCGTCCATAACGCCTGGCGAAATTTTGGCGACTAATTTAGCGGAATGTCGCCAACTTGGCGACTTTTTAAGTGTTGCTAAATTAACTAAAAACCAGTCAAATGGATAAAAATGACTCTAAATCAATGAAAATGACGACTCATTGACGAAAATTCAATATCTTAGAAAGAATATAGATATATACTAGGATAATCTAAGAATAATCTATTATTTTACTGTGAAAGTAGTAAATTCATTGCATTACATAAGGAAAATCATGTACTGTCCACGTCAGATTTTTTAATAACCCAAGGATAAAAATCCTGTATGATAATGCAGCCACCGCTGATTTTTTTTTAAGCATATTTAATCGTTTGTTTAAAAACTTGAACTTCATACTTTGAAATCCAGTTGTAACAAGCCCCGTGTTTTACAAGTTATCGAGTAATTTAATGGTACACTTCGGAGTTAAATATGTTTCACGGTATACCGATACCGAATATAAATTTAGACTATGACCTTCTGCCGCACCGGGTCAATCTACAAAATATATAGATCTACCTGCAAAATTACGCTTGTCACTCCACTTAACTCCTTAATTTCTTCAAAACTACCCTTCCACTCCACACTACTCCTTAATTGCTGCAAAACTACTCTTCCAGTCCACTCCTAAGATCTGTAAAGAAACACTTGCAAAAAAGAACCTCGCCAAGCGAAAAAAAATTGCACATACGGCTTTGCAACAATAAAGAATATGATGTGGGCAGTATATGACTTTCCTTATATAATGCAATGAATTTACTACTTTTATAGTAAAAAAATATATATATATAGTTTATGCTTATAGTAGATATATTTTTTCCAAGATATTGAATTTTACGTCAATTAGTAGTCATTTTCATTGATTTAGCGTTTTCATTGATTCTTACCATTTGGCGAGATTTTCGCTAATTTGGCAACATTTAAAAAGTTGCCAAGTTGGCAACATTCCGGCAAATTCGTCTCCAAGCTCTCGCCAAGCGTTATGAACGGAGGAATAAGTTATTATTACCGCATGATATTACATATGAAAAGTGTACATGTTTCTCAACAGTTAATGTTGTTTTTTTATTTTATGGGATTTTTTGATAAATTTATTTGAAAAATGTGCAATATCTCGAGAACGGTTCATGCTAGCATTCTAAAGTTTATGTCAATCGTTTTCTATGGAAACATTACATAGGAAATGTCTATTTGTGCAACTTTATTACAGATTTTGTTTTTTGATGTTTTTTCAAAATTTCACTTGAAAATTTAGGGGAGAGGGGGAGTCTGCACATTCGATTCTGTTTAAAAGCAGTAGTCTTCCAGTATTCACAGATTGTGATTTTTGTACCAAATTTGATTCGAATCCCTCCTATCGTTTCCACAGGCTCACTGACACACACACACACACTTTCACACACACATACTTTCACGCACACACACATACTTTCACACACACACACATACTTTCACACACACACATACTTTCACACACACACATACTTCTCTCCCGGCGACACATTAAACTGCCGTAAGCCCTAGACTTGGCTGTGTGGTCTGGGCCTTCAACACACACATACTTTCATACACACGCACACTGTCACACACACACATACACACATCAGCTCAAAAATGTTCCATTTATCATCAGCTTTACTTCAAACGTACCCTCCCGTCGAAAATTCGAATTCGAATTTTCGACCCTGTCACAATACTGGCTTTATACATTTTACTATGTATATAAGGAAAGTAAAGAAAACGGCCAACAAAAGTAGCGATATTTACATTGGTTGCTATGAAAGAAGCAAATACTAGGCTATTTGCAAAATTTCGGTTCTCACAGTTTGCTTGCGAGAACTTTTGTCGGGCCGCGTTTATTCCAGAAAGAGACATCAATGTACACAGACTGTAAAAACAGGGTCTCAATAGAATTATTGGCAGAATGATATCCTTTATGATTTATTATGCAGATCGCCCAAAAGTTCTCATAAGTTGTGCGAATCGAAAAATTATAATTTTTCCGCACACATTTAATGGTCTGGATCTGGCCACCGTCATGGCGACTAATACAGATATAGCTACGTTTGTTGGTCGCTGGATCTGTTTCTGCCAAACGTTTCTTACAGAGCTATTTCTGCAAAATATGTTTTACAAAGCTGTTTCTTCAAAATGTTTTTACAGAGAAGTTGCTGCCAAATGTTTTTTTACAGAACTGTTTCTAGCCAACGGCCCTACCGTGCGGAAAACACCGGTTCTCGTTGGATCACCGAAGTCATGCAGCATCGGGCGCGGTTAGTACTTGGGTGGGTGACCACCTGGGAACACCGCGTGCTGTTGGTACATTTCGGGTTCGGAAGCCCGGTGGTTTGCGCGCTGGATTTGCACGCTGCCTCAACTGTCGCCGTGTTCATGCGGAGTACGATCACGTTAAACATGTGGGTCCGTATGTCCTTCTGAGAGGTTGGTGGTAGGGGAAAGAGGGTACGGTCCTTGTGGATGCCTCCCCCACTGGGTTCCAGTCTAAATTGGATGACACTTCCCGGCCGTCCAAACGGTTACCTTACACCTTTTCTGGTAGGTCGGACGGTCTGGGTCTCAACAACAACAACAGAGCTGTTTCTGCAAATTGTATGTTACAGATTTGTTTCTGCAAGATGTTTTTACAGAGCTGCTTCTGCCAAATGTTTTTTACACAGCTGTTTCTGCCAAATGGTTTTTACAGAGCTGTTTCTGCAAAATGGTTTTTACAGAGCTGTTTCTACAAAATGGTTTTATAGAGTTGTTTCTTCAAAATGTTTTTTACAGAGCTGTTACTGCAAAATGTAAGCTACAGATACATTTCTGCAAATATTTTTCCAGAGCTCTTTTTGCCCTATGTGTTTTATAGAGCTACTTCTGCCAAATGTGTTTTACAGATCAATTTCTGCAAAATGTGTTTTACAGAGCTGTTTCTTCAAAATGGTTTTTACTTACTTTTTACAAGGGATGTTTTATAGGGATTGCATTATGAAGAGAAAAACCTGTGCCGTCCATATCAGATACTTTAGATTTAGACACAAATGGATCTGAAAAATTTAGAATATGAATGCCGCTTTACGACAACTAATTATAAATTGAAACGTACGTATAAAGAAATGCAGAGAGAAATAATTATTATATTACGCTGCGAATAACTTTTAATTAGTGAAAGATCAAAAGATAATATTATAAATCTAAACTCTCTTCGGATTTTAAGTAGGTTATTTGTTTGTTTTTTCTACTTAAATCGGAAAAATTGTAATTATTTTTAAATGAAGATACATAAATTCTTACAGTTTCTGTAAATGCCTAAAAAATTGAATAATCCCCTGTGAAAACTTTTCGAAAAGCTTAAGCAAATTATATTTTTGCACAAACTAATTTGTTTCACTCTTGTAGTTAATGAGAAGGATTTCCAGATATTAGATATTTTGAAATTTATTTGCATTTCATTGCAATCTATAAAATTCTTCTACCAGACTTCATTAACTCCGTCGTCGTGTTTTAAGCTAAGTTTGGAAGACAAAATACAATCTAGATATAAATTTAATATTTTTGTCTTTATCTGTATGGTAAATTATTTCCTTCATTTCAATTGTTAAGCTAAATTTTATTGATGTCTCATAGCTGTTTCGATCTCGTAATAATTTCTCTTGAAGTTTTGCTATTCTTCTCATTTCAATTTAGGTAATTAACAAGGAAGATCAATCATGCATAAAGCATTGGTTGATTATGAAACACTTTCCAGCTGAAATGCAATTTCATTTAAACCTCTCTAAAATGTGATTCAGTTTCACTATTTTTAAATCATTACAGTACTACAATAGTTTATTTCACTTTAAAACTTAAAACTTCAGTGAAAAATACGAACTTTATTCAAATGACAACATTGAAATATAATCGTCTGGCTTTTCATGTAAAAGCAACGAATATTTCATCCATACATTTTTATTCCAAACACCGGGGTCAGACAATTTTGTGTGAAAAAAATTCAGCAAACTTTATAGAACTCATCTTACAATCATTTGTTTTCAATTGAATTTTTTCATTTCAATTTGTTCAATTCTGCATTCATTAAAATTAAGCTTCGTTGTGGAAATAATCAAAGTTTGATGACCATTTAAGCTAAAAAATATTGTAATTGCGTTGGCATAGAATATAGAAACAGAGAAAACCCAAAAATAAAGCTGTTTTAGAACGAACGCAACACTATATATAAATTTAAAGGATCTTTGAAAATCACGATTTTTATTCTGGAAAAAAAGATGGATGCCATATTTTATTTTGAAGTGGGTCACGTGACCTCTTCATATAATATGGGTGTAATTATTATTTTAATTTTTATTTAAAAATCTACCGAACATATTTTGCTGAAAATTTTTTATATATCTTATAGGATAATTTGAATTTTTCCTAAAATTCTTGAAGCAATTTGCAAATTTTAACTTCGCTTTAAAAATATTTGAAAAATTAGGTCCCATAGGGTACAATGCATTTCACTTCTTAAACCCGGGTTCCATCCAAAACTAATTGGGTGATAGTATTAATTTACATTCCCATATGTCCCACCGAAAATATGGGAATAAACAACAACATACTAAAATTTTATTCTGTTAAAGTCATTTTTACGGCAGTTATCGTGCGAACAGGATAGACAGACAGACAGAATGAACAATATCATAAACACGTTCCAACAATGGTGTAAAGTGTTAATGAAAAAGAACATGAGATGGTCAATAGGCGCAAGCGCAACTTAAAGATTTAGTTATTTATCGAATTTTCATCCATTATATTTTTACTGTTTCATACGCTGTATTGAGAAAGATTTATTTTCGCGAAAATTTTCGATTTCGATAGTATTATGTCAATATAAGTTTTAAGACCTCCTGAACACGTTCTGACTATTTCGGCAGTAGTGACCGTCCATTCGTCCGTCTCATGCCAGTGGTTGATTTCTTATGTGAACGATAGCAGCCACAAATATTAATTGATTTTCACGAAATTTTAAATCCGACTTTGTTATCAAAATATCGAGAACTAAATAATTTTTACTTTTCTAATGTACAACAATGTAAAAGGAAAGTATTGTGGCGGGGTCGAAAATTCAAATTTGAGTTTTCGACGGGAGAGCACGTTCCAAACATACCTGAACACGGATCTGACGTTTTTAAGGTGAGGTCTGTGTGTGTGTTGTTTATGTTGTTGTTGAGACCCAGTCCATCCGACCTACCAGCAAGGTGTAAGGTAATTGTTTGGATGGCCAGGAAGTGCCACCCAATGTAGACCGGAACCCAGTGGGGGAGGCATCCACAGGGACCGTACCTTCCTTCCCCTACCACCAACCTCTCGGAACGACTTACGGAGCCACATGTTTAACGTGATTGTACTCCGCATGAACACTTCGGCAGTTTTGGCAGTGGCTGGAATCGAACCCGGGCCTACCGAGTGCAACTCCAGCGCGCTAACCACTGGGCTACCGCGCCCGTGTGTGTGTGAAAGTATATATGTGTGTGTGTGTGTGTCATTGAGTCTGTAGTGACGATAACTGACGAACGAATGGACCGATTCGAACGAAATTTGGTACAAAAATTACAATCCGTAAACACTGGAAGCCAATTGTTGTTACACGCAAGCGAATGTTCAGAACCCTCTAAATTTTCGAGTGAAATTTTGAAAAATTTTTCAAAAAATCAAAACCTCTAATAAAGTTACACAAATAGACATTTCTTATGTCATTTTTCATTAGAAAACAATTGACATGAATTTTAGAACGCTAACATGAACCGTTCTCGAGAAATTGCACATTTTTCAAAAAAATTATCAAAAAGTCATATAAAATAGAAAAAAAGATTTCCTGTTGAGAAACATATGTTCACTTTTCATGTGTAATACCATGCGATAAATTCGGTGACATCATTCTGGAGGATCTAGCTCGTTCCATTCATGAAAAAAGATATTTTGAGTAATACGTTTGTATTTGAACGCCAATAGTCATTTATCTGCTGTAAGAATAACTCATTTCTCCGTCCATAACGCTTGGCGAGATTTTGGCGACGAATTTGGTGGAATGTCGCCAACTTGACGACTCTTTTAAATGTTACTAAATTAACGAAAAACACGCCAAATGCATAAAAATGACGACTCATTGACGAAAATTCAATATCTTGGAAAGAATATAAATATCTACTATAAAAATAATCTTTTTTTTTTACTGTAAAAGTAGTAAATTCATTACATTATATAAGTCAAGTCATGTGCTGCCCACATCAGATTTTTTTTTTAATTCGAGCGAAATCTGTGATTTTAATTCGAAATTATATATTTTTTTAACATGCCAGCATATTACAAAACTTAACATAATGATGTGTTAAAAGGTTTATTGATGGCTCAATAATCACGAGACTTAAGAATTTCAATCATTGTTATGAAAAATCACCTTGATACAATTTTTTTTGTTCGTGTCGTCATTAGTCCCCTTGGAGGGCAAGTTACCACCCCGTAGGAACATTGCCAAGAATGGTATCAATCGAAATATTTGTTTCAAGCATTTTAAGGTGAAGTGTAACACGTTATAATTGCAATCATTTATACCCACGTTTCCAATTTTTCACTTTTCTTGTAAAATTTGCGAAGAATCATTTCTTGTTAGAATTGAGAATAAACATAGCATCCATCATGGGACCGAAACTAATTCAATCCACTTTTAGATTTTCCTTCGGGGGGGGGGGGGGCGTAGAAAATGGAGGTTTAAATAATACTATACTCTCTAAAAACCTCACGATGACTTAGAAGGATGACTCTTTGTACATATATAGTATCAGCAACTAGCCAGCATCTTACAAAACCGGATTGTTTATTAAGAAGAGATTATTTCAACACTAAGCACTATATATTAAGGAGTGGGATAGCCTAGTGGTTAACGCGTGGAAAATGCACTCGGACATCCCGAGTTCGAATCCGGTCCCCTTGTTAACTCGGAGTACGTGCACGTTAAGCATGTGGGTCCGTGACCCCTTCCGAGAGGTCTGTGTTAGGGGAACGAGGGTACGGCCTCTGAGGATGTTGCCCCCGCTGAGTTCCGGTCTAAATTGGGTAGCACTTCTTGGCCGTCCTAACAGATAACCTACACTTTCGAGAAGGTCGGAAGGACTGGGTCGAACGAAAGAAAATGACCACTATTTGGATTTCAAAATATTTATTTCACACTTTTTTTAGCCTAAGTTTTGGAGGTTGGCAGTAGGGGGAAGGAGGGTACGGTTTCTGTGGATGCCATCCCTGCTGGGTTCCGATCTAAATTGGGTGGCACTTCCCGACCGTCCAAACAGATACCTGACACTTTCGGGTACGTCGGACGATCTGGGTCGAAGAAGAAGAAGCACCATGTATTGTTAAAAAAAATAAAAATCATTGAAACATATTGCTCTTTTATTTCTTAGTGTTACTTTTCCTGCCTTAGACATACCTAAATACTAGTTACAAAAAACTTAATACAAGATATGCATAGATTCTACGTACAATTCATAGATTTCTGCATAGATTCTATGAAATCTATAAATGAAATACTTCTATCACTTTTATTTATATATCGCATATTTCATTCCGGAGTTAGGCTGAAGTTTGCATACAGAGTCACTCTTATATGCAAACATTCACAAAGTGTCCATTAGTTCTATTGGTTACAAATGCTGATTATTCCTATTCATCTCTGCGAAGACTTTATTTTCCCGAAATGAATTTATTTCAGGAATAATATTTTCATCTCTCTAACCAAATGTTTGGTAGGATTCTATTTACTAAAAATAATCTCATTATAGAATTCTTAGCAATATTTGGGAACATATACTGACTGATAAGCTGCACAGTAAGAACTGTCACAACTGTTGAAATCGCATTGACGTTTTGCATAAACGATTAGTGAATTGAACTAAACATCAACTTTTATAAAATTTCCTAAAAGAGAGTTGCTAACTATTGCATAAATATCTATTGTACTAATAACCGATTGTACTAATTGAATAGTAAGGCATTTAAATATAACTATATTTTTTTTAGATATAGAACTTCTACTCTTCACTTTTGACCTCAAACGAAAATGTGTACTTTAAAAAAGCAATTGTTGTGATTCCATTCCAGTTATGAAATGAAGTTTTTATTAAAAACTAGTCGCCTTCGCCAACCAGCCTGTTAGCTACCCTTGAAAATTCTGACCGTGGCAATCTCGCTTGCGCCATAACCCCGTATAGTTAACAAAGTCTGTTTTAGTTTAATGACGTTAAAACCAATAATGAAATTTTAAGATGAAAAATTTTCTAGGGGGGGGGGGGGAATCTTGAAAATTGATTTGTAAAGTGAATTTATTCTAATGTTTGTGAACTGTGATATTCTGAGGATTTCTGTACCTGTAACCCTAGAAAGCGATACCTTTGATGTGTACTCACAGCCGGGATCATTTTTAAAAAATTAATAAATGCATTTCAAGCAAATTGAAACTTAAAATGAAAAGTAATTTATTTCGAAAATAATAATTTATACTAATAAAATGGGTGGTTTGTTTTAGTTTAATGACGTACATTCATTATTTGGCAGGCACATATATCGAATGCTCTATTTGATTTCGCTATGCGTATCTGACGCAACCTCGTGAGATCCGTGACGTCATAACCGCGTCAGAACTGTGACGTCATAACCTCGCCCACCTCCCCTCCACCATAGAAACACCGTGCATCTGCGCGCGCTTGTGGGTGAAAAACCGATCTCTCCTTTCGCGGTTGACCGAGAACTTTGAAAATCATTACTTCCTTAAAATCCAGACCGTGCGGCTACTTTTTCCTATTTCTCGACCAGATTGGGCTTCTAAGAAAGCCTGATCTTTGATATTTCTAAAAATGTAAATTAGTAGTCGAAATTGTCGGTACTTTTCCGACGCGACGATATAAAACGAAAGTTCGTTTTTTGAGACAAAAGTGACTTTTGTTTTAAAATCTTTAAAAAATATTAGAATTTGGCCCTGAGATTTATAATTGATATATTTTTACTCGCAATTGTCTGCTCTATCCAGTCGTGCGATTTGTTTTTTCTTACAACGTCTGGATAGTGGAGAAAAAAGGGGAAATATGGGGGAAAACGGTCTAAATCGCATAAAACATTAAATAACAAAAAAAAAAATTCAAATTTTAAAAATCGGTTTTCACGTGTCATCTTCCCACTCCCTCGGGTCTCCGATTGCCACATTTCGTAGCTCTGCGACGCGTGGTCGCTGAGCCAATAGTGTATAAGACACACAGACATACAAACACACAGACAGACATTGCCTTTTAAGATATAGATCACCAATGTAGTTAAAATATTTTTTAACATATTTGGATTGCTATTTCATTTTATAAAATTATTCTCTTGTCAAAATATACAATTTTACAAATTTATACTTAGTGTCTAATATTAGAGCCTGAATTGAAAAATATTATGCCATCAATATTTAATTGGAACATCTTAATGCATGAGGAATTGGGTATACATTATCGCCAAATGCAGTAAAATGTTGAATCATTAAATTATATTTTTATAAGGGCTTATTTCTCGTCTTTTGAAATTATTTTGATACTATATTTTCAATTTCAGTTGTTATTAATATTAAATATCTCCCATCCCATCTCTATCGTTTTTTAACTGTAATTTTTTATATTATTCGTTTAACGAAATATTTATTTATACAAATTATTAATTTTCCCAAGTATAGTGAAGGATAAGAAATATTGTTCAAAAATGTATTAATAAATAGTACCTTATTGACTAACAAAATATCTATATATACTAATTGGCAAGTGTCCGTCTGTCTGTCCGTCCGTCCGTCTGTCACCATTTTTTTAGGCAATTCCCGAATAACAGAGACTTGCAATTTGGTGCACGGGTCAATCGTTCGATAAAACCCCTTGAAAAAATTGAATTTTTTGAAATTATGCTATACAGAGGTTGCCCCACACCAAAACGTTCGAAAAGTGAAATGATAGAAAAGCATGCTTTGCAATGAGATAGGAACATTAAATTTGGCCGACGGATAAATCGTTTAAAGGAAGAAAGTGTGCAGTTTCAGATTTCCAAAATTTATTACTTAAGGGGTGTGTGTCACAAACCAAATGTTCGATTGTAATGCCAAATTGTTCGATGTAAATGAGAAACGC
Organism: Amaurobius ferox; assembly: GCA_951213105.1. Taxonomy (NCBI): domain Eukaryota; kingdom Metazoa; phylum Arthropoda; class Arachnida; order Araneae; family Amaurobiidae; genus Amaurobius; species Amaurobius ferox. The sequence goes on from OX578155.1 coordinate 74,286,075, forward strand.
CTCCTTTAAATTTTGAGAGAGGCTTGAAATTTGGTATATGGGCTAATCATTTATTGAAAACTCCCAAGACGAATAGTCGATAACGGGGTGCTCCAGAGAAAAACGTTCGAAATGTGAAGTGATGAAAAGACATGCTTTGGGATGAGATAGAGATATTTAATTTGGTGTGCGAGTAGATCATTTGGAAGAAAGTGTACAATTTCAGTTTCCCAAATATCTTCTACTTTAGGGGGTGCTTCGCGATAGCATAGAGACTTCAAATTTAGTGTTCGCGTCGATGGTTTGAGATGAAGAAAATGTGCAATTTCAGATTTCCAATATTTGCTACTCGAGGGGGTGCCGCGCACCAAAACGTTCGATTCGCCGTACAAATGAGAAACGCCTGCTTTAAAATTTGATAGAGGCTTGAAATTTGGTATATGAGCTAATCATTTAATGAAAACACTCGAGACAAAAGAGTTTTCAAAAATGTTCATTTAAGGGGGTTGTCCAATGAAAAAAAAATTGAAAGGTAAAATAACGAAACACCATTCTTCGGAATGAGATAGACACTTCAAATTTGGTGTACGGGTAGATAGTTTGAAAGGAAACACATGTACAATTTCAATTTTCAGTATTTTCTATTTTAGGGGGTGTCGCAAACCCAAATGTTCGATTATCCGAATAAATGAGGTACGCCTCCTTTTAAAATGTAATAGAATCTTCATATTTGTCATATGGGGCAAGCATCTGATAAAAACAAAAGAATAAAGTTTTTCAAATATGTTCATTTAAGGGGGTCGCTACTCCACACGAAAACGTTCAAAAAGTGAAATTATAGAAAAAATATGCTTCGCAAGGGAATAGAAGCTTCAAGTTCGGTGTTTATGTTCAAAAGGAGGAAAGTGTGCACTAGAAAATTTACAATATTGTAATTTTGGTGGGGGGTTCCGCACACCAAAATGTTCGAAATGTGAAATGACAGAAAAACATGCTTTTCCATAAGATTGAGACTGCATATTTGGTGTATGGGTAAATCGTTCGAAAAGAAAAAAATCTGCAATTTCAGTTTTCCGATATTTTCTACTTTAGGGGGTGCCGTAAACCCAAATGCACGATTATCCGAATAAATAAGAAACGCTTCCTTTTAAAATGCAATAGAGGCTTGATATTTGGTATATAGGCCAAACATTGGATAAAAAAACACAAGAATAGAGTATTTCAAAAATGTTCGGGGGGTGGCTACTCCACATAAAAATGTTCGAAAAGTGAAATGATAGAGAAAATATGCTTTGCGATGAAATAGAAACTTCAAATTTGGTGTACAGATAGAAAATTCAAAAGAAAGAAAGTGTGAAATAGAAACTTTCCAATATTTGTAATTTTGGGGATTCTTCAGACCAAAACTTTCGAAAAGTGAAATGATAGAAAAGCATGATTTACGATAAGATAGAGACTCCAAATTTGGTGTATCGATATATCGTTCGAAAGGAAGAAAGTGTGCAATTTCAGATTTCCAATATTTGCTACTTTGGGGGGGGGGGGGGCAGGCACAGCAAAATGTTCGATGCTTAATAAATAAGATATGGTTACTTCAAAATTTGATAAAGGCATGTAATTTAGTATATGGGCTAATCATTTGATAAAAAAAACAAAGATGAGAGTTTTTCATAAATGTAAAAATTAGAGTTAGAGAGAGTAGAGTTTTTCATGAATGTTCATTTAAGAGGGTGTTCCACATAAAAACGTTGGAAAAGTGAAATGATAAAATTGCATGCTTCAGTATGAGACAGAGACTTCACATTTGGTGTACGGGTAGATAATTTGAAAGGAAGAAAGTGGGCAATTTCAGTTTCCCAATATTTTCTTCTTTAGCGGGTTTTCACAACAAAATTTTCGATTTTCCCAATAAATGTGAAAAGCGCATTATTTAAAAATTTAAGGTGGTTGCTTATTGCGGGCACGTTGATATTCAACTGATATACGGCTAGCAATATATTAAAATGAATAGGATCAGTAAATTTCGAATGACGGCACAAATGACTTTCGTAATAAGATTCGTTCATTTAGGACGAATTTCGATAACATGAAACTGCATTCAATATTTGATTTAATTTAAAAGCAGACGATAACACTCTGATCCTCTAAAGCTTATTAAATAATGCTACACATTAAACAGACCTTGGCATCCAATATTTATTTAGGATATCTTATGGATTTATAAAATATATATTTAAAAGGCAGACGATAATAAATTTTCAAATAACGAAAACTATCCATTCAAAATACTCATATCGTTTAAAATGAATTCTGATAACAGAAGAAACAAACATATTTCATATTTTCTATTTCAATTATATAGAATATTAAGAAATTCAATACATAATTGCATTTGTTTAACAAAAAAGGTTGCATTTTAAAACTACCACTATTAAAGCATCTATTCATCGTTAATTGAAATTAATAATTCAATAAATGGACAAACTTCTAGTATTTTAAAGAATTTCATGGTAAAATGATAAGTGGTAGCAACCTGGAATGACCGAATTCGATTCCTCGTAAATATATACACAAGAAATAACACCTCATTTAAATTTGTTGTGCGAATTGCATTTTAAAAAATTGTATATGTAATTTGTTGAACATCAGTTATTGTACTAGATTTTTTAAATACAGTGTATTGTTTAATTTAAGATGTATTATTTCAGACGATTCACTATTGTTAAATACTTTTAATAAGTGCACTCGCGGACAGTGAAAGTTGCTCACCAAGAAGGAAGCATAGGATGGACCTGAAATTTTATTGATGGAAGGATACAGATGAATGAATGATATACATGATTACAAGAACACGTACAGAGGGAGCTGTGGTACACAGTCCGGTCATCCTCAATAGCGCGTCGCAACGCCTCGTGCTGTGATACAAGCAGCAATACGGTCCGGCATAGTGTCGAACAGACACCTGATGTTATCCTGCGGCAGACGAATTAACACCTGTTGGTCGTTACGTTCCAAATCCCAAAGATTGAGGCAACGAGGCAGCTGGCGTTTCAACTGGTCCCACACATGCTCAATAGGTGACAGATCTGGGGAGCCGGTAGGCCATGGAAATGTCTGGACGTGACTCAGGCAGGCCTGGGCGACCCGAGCTGTGTGCAGCCGGGCATTATCCAACTGCAATTGTCCTGGAATCCCAGAAACGAATGGGACCGTAGAATCTCATCCACGTACCGCTGGTCCGTCAATGTTTCAGGTACCACTACTAGAGCAAATTGGCTGTCATAGGCTATGGCTCCCCAGCACATGAAGCCTGCAGTGCGGCTGGTGTGGCGTTCGATAACGAGGTTGGGATTGTGGCGTTGTGCAGGGGATCGCCACACTAGGCCGCGGTAACCCAGTAGTTAGCACGCGGGAATTGCACTCGGTAGGCCCGGATTCGATTCCAGCCACTGCCAAAACTGCAGCCGTGTTCACGCGGAGTACGATCACGCTAAACATGTGGGTCCGCAAGTCCTTCCTAGAAGTTGGTGGTAGGGGAAGGAAGGTACGTTCCCCGTGGATGCCTCCTCACTGAGCTCCGGTCTAAATTGGGTGGCACTTCCCGGCCGTCCAAACACTTACCTTACATCTTTCTGGTAGGTCGGACGGTCTGGATCTCAACAACAACACCCGGACACGCTGATCATCGGTCCCCAAAACGAAACGGCACTCATCGCTAAACATCCCACATCGCCAATCTGTGGCGTTCCACGTTGCTCTGGCCCAGCACCATTGCAACCCGAGCCCACGATGTTCCCGTGTTAACGGCAGCACACGTAAGGGAAGCTGGGATCGCAGATTTGCTTCCTTCAGGCGTCTAGATATAGCTCGCGGGCACACCAGAAGCCGCTAGGTGTATCTGTATCGTGGATCGGGTCACCGTCGATTCTATACGCGCCTGCCTCACGATCATTCGATCATCTGTACTCATGGTATGCCTAGAGTCCGTCCAGAGCCGGTCCTCCGTATCTGGGTGGTGTCCCGTAACCCGTGCTCTCAACACCGTCGGACGGTATAGTTCGAACGATCCACGTGGCGGGCTATCCGGCGCGCTGGCCACCCTGAGGTTTTCAGCCTGATGATCTCGAAATCCGTCAGTTGCGTATATCGATGTTCCTGGTGTCGGCCGAAGCTTCTCGCATTGATAAGGCGTCGACTACACGCCGGTTTATAAGGCCGCTGGGTCATTCCTGTCGCGCCACTCACGGGTGTACGGTCATGTGCAATCCCACCAGACTGGGATCATTTGCATACCAGCCTACCCTCTAGTAATTTACATCATTTCGCGGTTGAACCATGTTTTCTTCTAGGTGCGCAACTTTCAACTTTTCAAGTGTATATCAGTGTTTATTACAAATACGAAAAATTGCCAAAATATATCGTATTTTTACAAAAAGAATGTTTATTTTATGTGAAATTCCGTCATACCAAAAATTTGTCATAGGAAAATCTAAACATGCTATTATCGTTCACATACATGTAATATTTATAAACAAATAATTCGACACGTAAGAGAATTAAAATAAGTCTTCTTTTAAATGAAGTAAAATAAGGTTCCCAATGTCGCAGCATCCCGAGGTTAAAAAAAAAATATTTCCGAAATCCATGTAACAAAATAAATGTCCGAGATTGCAATCTCTAATTTATATCTTACGAAGTGCAAACAATTTCTTGCATGCTTTCAATCGTGTCGATACCATAGTTTCGTTTTACAAACACCGCCAATTTCTTTCAAAGATGCTTGGATTTTCACAGTCTTCCATTGAATTACAGAAGGAAAAACGGACAGCGATTGTATATGAACACGTGACTAGTATAACAAATGAGTAGTGTTGGGGGCAATCGTTAGAGTTGCCAAACTCATTTTACTTAATTGTTCCTTAATCTAATCTGCTTAATTGCTAGGTTTAATTTTGGAACCAAAACATTTACTCTATCGCGACTTAAATATTAACCCATGATATCGAGGCAGGGAATTTACAAGATTTTTAGATTTGATAGAGAAGCACTTTCGAAATGTAGCAACTTTAAAAGTTATTTTCATTAAAGGTGTATATTCATTAAAGGCGTATATTTATTAAACTCATTATTCCTATAGTTCAATCTTATGAACTATAGGAATATTTATTTGCTCCCTAATTTCGGGATATTTCTTATAGACATTTTTACTTCTTAAGTACTAAATGTATACAAGTAAGTATCAGTATGGAGTCAAGTACGCCAGCTAATTTTCCTTTGAAGCAGCAACTTTAAAATATAATGTTCTGTTTCCAGCCGGAGATATCATATAAACTTTTAAATGCTATTTTAACAACCATAAATATTTATCAAAGTGATTCAACAGATGATATAAGAAGTTTTTTAGACATGCTCTTTATATAGAATACATATTGTATGCAACGAGCTGAATGCTTAAATATTTTATTCTGTGCATGGAGTATTATTTTATTAAAATAAATGATATATTTATATTTAAGTGAAAATGCTTTGCTTAATATGAGCGTTACAAAGAGGAATCAGACAATAATCTCCCACATGCTTTCCTTATAAAATTAACAAGTCGGTTTTATGAATTTATTTCTTCAAGTACAGAACCTAGAAGAGATAGTGTGCCAACCGAAGCGAAAAACGGGTTCCCTAAAAACCGCATCCGCCAGAAGGCTCTGGTCTCGGATAAGAGATAGAAAGCTGAGGAGTTAGCATTGAAATTAATGGTAATTGAATGCAAATGCAACGACCGATATCTTTAGAATTAATTGAAGAATTTGTGTGAAATTTGGTGTGATTATTGCAAGTGGTACAAAATTTTGGACACAAAAAGTCATTTGATTTTCGAAGAGATTGAGCTACGGATATATTCAAATTTTTTAAAATTTTATTTAACTTGATCTGATGTTTGTTCAAACCTTTAAGGTCCAAAATAATCAAGTACATTCATAACTGTAACGTGAAATTCGGTATGACGTTTTTCCTTTTGTGGTACATTTTAGTTCTTTCAATTTTGAAGATTATCAGACTAGTCCGTCCTGGGCCCGCCATAGGAACCCGTTTTTAGAGAATAACTTGAAAATCAGAGAAAGTAGGAAATCTAAATTTGATATATCCTTTTCTTTTAGGGTATATTTTAATTCTTTCGATTTGGGGCGGTATCGGGCGAACCCGTCATGGGCCCACCTCAGAAATTAACTCGTTTCGCGGAATAACTCGAGAAAAGGAGCAGCTAAAAGTTCTAAGTTTAGAATGTCGTTGGCATTTGAGGTATACCTTAACTCATTAGATTTAAAACCTTATCGGGCTAACCCATCTTGGGCCCAACAAAAGAATGTACTACTTTTTTAAGAGTAACCCCAAAACTGTAGCAGCTAGAATGTCTAAATTTAGTATATCATTGCATTTAAGGGTATATTTTATTTCTTTGAATTTTGAACCTTATCAGGCTAGCCCGTCTTGGGCTCGACATAGAAATGCACTGGTTTTTCGAGAATAACTCGAAAATCGAAGCAGCTAAAAATAAACAAAATTGAGAATATCATTTTCTTTTAGGGTAAAGTTTAATCCTTTGGAATTTGAACTGTATCGGGGTAGCCCGTCTTGGGCCCGACATATAAATGTACTCGTATTTTTAAATAACACAAGTAGATCAACTAAAATACTTTATATATCATTGTCATTTGGAATATATTTTATTTTTTTAGATTTTGAACCTTAATGGGCTAGCCCGTCTTCGGCCCGCCTTAGGAATGTACTCGTTTTGGGGGATTATTTCGAGAACGGAGAAGCTAAAAGTTCCAAGTATAGCATGTTCTTGTCTTTTGAGGTATATTTGAAATCTTTGGATGTAAAATCTTATCGGGCTAGCCCGTCCTGTACAAGCCTCAGGAATGAACTCGTTTTACAGAATAAATCGAAAACCAGCACAACTAGAATGTCTGAATTTATTATATATCATTGTCCTTTGGTTTATATTTTAATTCTTTGGTTTTTAAATCTTATAGGACTAAACGGTCTTGGGCAAGCCATAAGAATTTATTCAGTTGTTGCAAATTACTCGATAACCCCACCGAAATAGCTGAAAATTCCAAGTTCAGAATATTGTTGTCTTTTGTGGTATATTTAAATTCTTTGAACTTTAATCCTTATCGGGCTAGCCCGTCCTAGACCCGAAATAAGGATGTACATGTTTTTTGAAAATATCTCGAAAACCGAAACAGATAAAAAACCTAAATTTAGTATATTTCTTTTGGAGTATATTTTCATTCTTCAGATTTTGAACCTCATCGAGATAATCTTGGGCTTGCCTTAGGAATATACTCGTTTCTTAAAAATAACTCGAGAATCGAAATAGCTAAAAATTCCAATTATGGAATTTTGAAGTATATTTGAACCTTTTGGAATTTAAACCTTACGTAATTACGATCAATAAATTCATTAGCAAAGTGTAACTCACATACCACATAGTTTTTGTTTAGAACTTTTTCAGCACGAGGTGTTAGCTTTGTCCATTTAGTTTCTAGCTCTTCGCTGTCAGGAGCTTTAAATAGAGAATATTTGCATCTGAAATTTCTGTAACTTGTATTACATTCAGGTATGAAGAGATGTGGGAATTTGCGGAAACGTATGTAAAGGAGACACGCCTGTCGACATAAAATAGCGGTCGGTTACGTAACCATTCGCAATCGAAATTCTTATCAGAGCTATCTTTCACCGTACAAAGCGACAGTACTTGTAGGCAGCCCCCACCTTGTTCTAATTCTCAGGCAGCAATGATGTTTCATGTTTTTCTTCCAAATCCACAGGGCCACCCACAGCCATTTTTCTCAGTAGCAGAACATATAAGATAAAACAAAATATCTACTAGACATTCTCATTTTTAACACTTTACAACAAAGTTGAAAAGTGTTTATGACTTTGCTCATTCTGTCTGTTTGTCTGTCTGTCCGTTAGCACGATAATTACCGTAAAAATGACTTAATCAAAATTAAATTTTAGTAGGTTGTTCGGACGGTCCGTAGGACCTATGGGAATATAAATGAATAATATCACCCAATTAGTTTCGGATTAAACCCGGGTTGAAAAAATGAAATACATTGAGCCCTACCGGACCTAATTTTTCCAACATTTTTTAAGCAAATTTAAAATTCACAAATTATTTCGAAAATTTTAGGTAATATTCAAATTGTTCAATAAAATATATAAAAAAAAATTCAGCGAAATATATTCAGTAGTTTTTTAAATAAAAATTAAAATAATAATAACACCTCTTATATGAAGCGATCACTTGACCCACTTCAAAATGATATACGGCATCCATCCTGTCTAAAATCGTGATTTTTAAAGTTCTTTTTAATTCATATTGAGTGTTTTATCCGTCCTAAAACCACTTTATTTTTGCTTAAATTCTGGGCATCTACATACTGAAACTGAGCATTTAAACTCAATTACAATATATTTGAGTTTAAATGCTCATCCAAATTTGATTATTTCTACAACGAAGCCTATTTTTCACCTATGTAAAATGTAAACAGCAAAATATGTAGAATGCGTTGTATTAGAATTCCTGTATTTCTTTAACACAAAATCATTTAGTTCATGGAGTCTGCATAGCTGATATGAATGAAATATTCATTGATTTTACAAAGAGAAGGACGATTTTTTTCGATGAAGTTTTACGCATAGAGTTTAATTACTTGTAGCTCCATGATCTTAATTTTTAAATAAAATAAATTATTATAGTATTGTGATGAATGACATGAATGGGAAATTATTTATGAATGAAATGCTGCTTTTATAGAGAGAGCCAGGCGTGTTATTTTTCTATGACGTCATTTGAATGAATTTCAGTTGTTTTCGATGAAGTTTTCAACTATAATAAATTATCGTAGTATTATGATAATTCTAAAATTATTGCCGAGGAATGTATCGCATTTTAGAGGCATTTAAACCAGGCAATTTATATTTCAATGCCGTCATTTGAATGAAGTTCATTTTTTTTCAATGAAGGTTTAAGTTTTCAAATATAATAAATTAATGTAGTATTGCGATAAGTTTTAAAATATTACCGAGGAATGTATTGCATTTTAGACATGTTTAAATAAAATTGCATTGAAGTTGGAAAGTGTTTCATAATCAATGCTTTAAGTATGATTGTTCTTACTTGCTTTTAGGTTTACATGATAATGTGCATCAAAACGCAAAACAAAAGTTTCGTTTTAAAGCATCCGTTCAAATTATTCATATAATATTTTAAAAATTATTGAATCATTTATATTTCATTTAAACAATATCAATACGCACGATCCAACTTCTGCTAAAGAAATAAAACTAAGATACCTTCGTTAGAAGCAGAATGCAACTCAAAATACTAATATCGATAAGTTTCGAAGGCAAGAACCTTCTTCGTTAGGTCACACAGAACCGCAACTTTCACTCGTACTTCTAGTGCAGCGACCCAACATCCGTGGACAAACTTCGGACTTCTTAAATCATTGGCATTTGATATGTAACTATGGATCGGCGATTGAATCATTCTTATAGTGCAAAATTCATTTTTTTTAAATATGGACAATTTTGAGAACTAATCTAATTGTTCCGAAAAGGATATTTTTTACCACACATTCCCTCTCCCATGCCAACGCCACTAATTACGAATAAACAACTGCATTTGTAATAAATAAGCAAATAAATGGTTCAAATTCGTAAGTATTAAATTCTACCACAAAAGGAATTAATATACTAAATTTGGATTTTCTATCTGTTCCGGTTTTCGAGTTACTCTATAAAAAATGAGTATATTCCTATAGCAGGTCCAGCACAGACTAGCTGAATAAAGTTCAAAGTCGAAAGAATGAAATATACCAGAAAACACAATAGCATGCTAAACTTGGAATTTTTAGCTACTTCGGTCCTCGAGTTATTCATCAAAAATGAGCGCATTCCTAAGGCGGACTCAAGACGGGCTAGCCCGATGAGATTCAAAATATAAATTATGATAAATCCCAAAAGAAAATGATATACTAAATTTAGGTATTTTAGTTGCTTCTATTTACGTGTAATTATCGAAAAACGAGTACATTATTATAATGTCGGGAGCCCAAGATGGGCTAGCCCAATAAGGTTCATGATTATTATAATGTCGGGAGCCCAAGATGAGCTAGCCCAATAAGGTTCATGATTATTGTAATGTCGGGAGCCCAAGATGGACTAGCCCAATAAGGTTAAAAATCCAAAGGAATAATATATATCCTAAAGGACAACGATATACTATATTTAGACATTCTAGCTGCTACAGTTTTGGAGTTATTCTTAAAAAACAAGTACATTCTTTTTGCTGGGCCCAGGACGGACTAACCCGATAAGGTTTTAAATCCAATGAGTTAAAATATACCGCAATTGAGAACGACATTCTAAACTTGAAACTTTTAGATACTCCGGTTCTAGAGTTATTCCCCCCAAAAAGTGAATTTCTGAGGCGGGCCCAAAACGGGTTCACCCGATATGGTTCAAAATCGAACAAATTAAAATATTCTTCAAAAGATAAGGATATACTAAATTTATATTTTCTAGTTGCTTCGATTTTCCAGTTATTCCAAAAAAACCGGTCCATTCTTATGTCGGGCTCAGGACGGGCTAGCCCGATAAAGTTCAAATCCGAAGAAACTTAAATATACCACAAAAGCCAACGACATGTTAAACTTGGAATTTTTAGCTACTTCGGTTCTCGTGTTATTCTTCAAAAACGGATGCACTCTTCAGCGAACCCAAGACATGCTAGCCCGATGAGGTTAAAAACCTAAATTAAAATCTATCCAGAAGGAAATTACATATTAAATTTACATTTTTTTAACTACTCCGATTTTCGAGTTATTCTTGAAAAACAAGTAAATTTCTGTGGCGGGCCTAAGACATGCTAGCCCGATGAGGTTAAAAACCTAAATTAAAATCTATCCAGAAGGAAATTACATATTAAATTTACATTTTTTTAACTACTCCGATTTTCGAGTTATTCTTGAAAAACAAGTAAATTTCTATGGCGGGCCTAAGACATGCTAGCCCGATAAGTTTCGAAATACGATGAAAAGTTATATACCCCAAAGGACAATGATATATTAAATTTAGACATTCTAGATGTTCAGAATTTTGAGTTATTCTCAAAAAACGAGTATATTTCTTTTGTTGGGCTCAGGACGGACTAGCCCGATAAGGTTTTAAATCCAAAGAGTTAAAATATACCTCAAATAACAAGGATATGCTAAACTTCGTATTATTAGATACAGCCGTTCTCGAATTATTCCGCAGAAACGGGAGAATTTCTAAGGCGGGCCCATGACGGGCAAAACCGATACGGTTCAAAATTGAAAGAATTAAAATATATCCCAAAAGAAAACGATATATTAAATTTAGATTTCCCACATTCTCCGATTTTCAAGTTTTTCTCTAAAAACGGGTAAAGTCCTATGGCGGGCCCAGGACTGGCTAGCCCGATAAGCTTCAAAATAAAAAAACTAAAATCTACCACAAGAGAAAATGTCATACCGAATTTCACGTTGCTGTGATAAATGCTGATTATTTTGGGCCTCAAAAGTTTGAAAGAACAACAGATCAAGTTAAATAAAATTTAAAAAATACAAATATATCCTTTGCTTAATCTCTCTGAAAATCAAACTACTTTTTGTGTATACCACTTGCAATAATCACACCAAATTTCACACAAATTATTCTGTTATTTCCAAAGATATCGGACATTTCATATGCATTAAATTCCCATTAGTTTCAATGTTAACTCCTCAGCTTTTGATCTCTTATTTGAGACCAGAGCCGTCTAGATTAGTCGGATTTTCGGAAACAGCTCCCAGCATTGGGAGGTATAGGTGGTCGGCACACTATTACTTCTAGGCACTGTACATCAAGTATTGTGAAATAATAAAGTTAATATACGAAAGCTGACAAGAAACACTAATTTTAATGCAGTGTAAAGAAAACTTAATCGCTATATTTTATCTGCAATTTAGCGGATGATTTGAAAATCGGGTTTTGATAGTTCGTATACGGAATCGCAGGCAACTAACGCTTAGATACAGTGCCTAGAAGTACAGTACTTCAAAGCTACAGTAATTCTAGCCACTGTAGTTTAAACATAAGGATTTCATATATATTTTTAAATATTATTTCTATCTACCATAAATATTATTTTAAAATATTTTAGAAGATGTAAATTTTCTCTTAATTGCTGATGGGGGCCAAGCAACCAAGCAACTAAGTAGGTTGTTCGGACGGTCAAGCAACTAAGCTGCTCTGATGGCTTAGAAAAGTTTTAGTGATCAGTCTTGGATGATTTTAAAGTCGGGTAACCAGGGACTTTATATAAATTTGTAAATGCTATATTTATCCATCATAAATATTATTTCAAGATATTTTTCAAATAGTAAAATTCCTTTTACTTGTACATTGCAAATTTCGGCCCCTTGTTATTCAACATCTACATCAAAGACTTTTCGAAGATACCCCAAATTAAGCTGTCTGTCTTAGCAGACGATACAGCTCTGATTGCTTGCAGTTGCTTACCACACAACGTCATCAACGCACTTCAAAGTTACATCAAACATAGCCTTTAGCACTGGCTCGTGACCTGGAGAATCAAAATTGTTATTCAACATCTACATCAAAGACTTATCGAAGATACCCCAAATTAAGCTGTCTGTCTTAGCAGACGATACAGCTCTGATTGCTTGCAGTTGCTCACCACACAACGTCATCAACGCACTTCAAAGTTACATCAAACATAGCCTTTAGCACTGGCTCGTGACCTGGAGAATCAAAATTGTTATTCAACATCTACATCAAAGACTTATCGAAGATACCCCAAATTAAGCTGTCTGTCTTAGCAGATGACACAGCTCTGATTGCTTGCAGTTGCTCACCACACAACGCCATCAACGCACTTCAAAGTTACATCAAACATAGCCTTTAGCACTGGCTCGTGACCTGGAGAATCAAAATTAACGCATCCAAGAGTGCAGTGTGCATATTCGAACTCAACTACCGAGAGGTTAGCCATAATTTCACGTTAAAAATCTTTAATGAGACCATCCGCTTCTGCAGCTCTGTTAAATACCTGGGAGTCATCCTTGACTCCCACATGTCATTTAAAGAGCACATCACTGAAAAATTAAAAACTGTCAACAAAACTTATACCGCCCTTTTCCCACTTCTCGGTAGAAAGTCTCACCTCTCCACCCATAATAAGATTACTGTCTACATTGCACCAGCGTTTCTGTATGCTTGCCCTGTCTGGGGGTCGGCTGCAAAAACACACATTGAGAAATTGCAAGCATTCCAAAACGAAGCATTACGATGCATTGTGAAAGCTCCTCGATTTGTACAAAACGTCATTCACCATGACCTCAAAGTCTCTAAAGTTGTAGAACAGATTAGACGATTCATTCGAAATTTCTACAAGAAGAATTCAAGCAGACCATGTTTGAGAGACGCAGATCAGAGCTACGACAACACTTTCCTTAGTTATCTAAGGAAGCGGCGTCCAAGAAATCTTCTAGTCGGACCATTAAAAGTCCTCTGGAAAAAGCCGCCGAGATTTGCGTATCCCCAATCTGGTGTCACTTAGACTAAATTCGAACTGAATGACGGCGATAGATGGCGCCACTTCCGCGCCTGCTCTTAATTAGATCAAAATTCACTGACATGGAGCAATTGCTCATTAGCTAGGTGTCCTTGACGCCAATTCTCTTGCAATCCACTCTCGTGATATTTCTAACTAGCCGCCTTTGGCGACCAGCCTGTTCGCAACCCTTGAAAATGCTGATCGTGGCAAATTCCAACCGTGGCAAACTCGTTGGCGCGACCTACCAGAAATGTGTAAGGTAACTGGTTGGACGGCCAGGATGTGCCACCCAATTTAGACCGGAACCCAGTGGGGGCGGCATCCACAGGGAACGTACCCTCCTTCCCCTACCACCAACCTCTCGGAAAAACATACGGACCCATATGTTTAACGTGATCGTACTCCGTGTCAGTGGCGGAAATCGAACCCGGACCTACCGCGTGCAATTCCCGCGCGCTAACCACTGGGCTACATCGCCCTCCGCGACAATCTCCATAACTTTCTTTTTATTCACCCAATTTAGACCGTACCCTCCTTCCCCTACCACCAACCTCTCGGAAGGACTCACGAACCCACATGTTTAACGTGATCGTACTTAGCGTGAACGTGGCGTAAGTTTTGGCAGTGGCGGGAATCGAACCCGGGCCTACTGAGTGCAATTCCCGCGCGCTAACCACTGGGCTGCCGCGCCCTCCGCGACAATCTCCATAACTTTCTATATATTCACCCAATTTAGACGGGAACCCAGTGGGGGAGGCATCCACAGGGGCCGTATCCTCCTTCCCCTACCACCAACCTCTCGGAAGGACTTACGGACCCACATATTTAACGTGATCGTATTCCACATAAACACGGCGGCAGTTTTGGCAGTGGCGGGAATCGAACCCGGGCCTACCGCTAACTTTCCGCGCGCTAATTTGCAATTTAAAATGACCATATGCTTAATTCCATCATCCTCATTCCATTGTTTCATTGTTCCATCATTTAAAATATCCAAAAGTTAAAATATACATTTAAAAAATCCATATCGTTCCATCATTTAAAATATAAATATAATAATTTATATGGAGTAAAGGAGCTCTATTCAGAACCGTGACGTCACCTCCACCTTGACTTCCCCACCCACCACCTTCCCTCCTTCTGCGGGGGAGAAACGCCGGTTAAGAAGCGGAACGCCGAGAAATTGAAATTCGGAAACTTTTAAAATCCCGATCCTGTGGGCAATACGGAATATTTCCTGACCAGATTGGACTTGTAAGAATGCCAGATGTTTGACCTTTCTAAAAATGTAAATTATTAGTCGAAATTATGAGTACTTTTTACTATGCGAGAATTTAAAAACCAAAAATACTTTTCTTGAGCAAAAAGTGACTTTTGTTTTAAAATCTTTAAAAAATATTAGAAATCGAAATTCAGATTTGAAATTGATATATTTTTACTCGCAATTGTCAGCTCTTTCCGATGGTGTGATTTGTTTTTTCCTACGATGTCTGGATCGTGGGAAAAAAAGGGCAAAAATGGCAAAAAACGGTCGAAATCGCATAAAACATTAAATAACAAAAAAATAATTAAAATTTTAAAAATCGGTATTCACGAATCCCCTTCCCACCCCCCCGGGTCTCCGATTGCCAAATTTCGTAGCTCTCCGATGCGCGGTCGCTGAACGTTCAATAAAATATCCATTCGTTCAATTATTTAAAATATTCAATATCGTTCCACAAATACATAAATATAATAAGTTCAAATACATCACCACAATTCAATCCACCATAATGCAATCATTTAAATTATTTAAAATATCCATAAATTAAAATATCCATTTAAAATATCATATAAATATAATCATTTCACCCGTTGTATACAACACATATCTTAATTCATTTAAAACCGGAAGAGTGGTCTCCGTGGAGACGGGGGGAAAATTCAACGGGTGAAAACGCGGTTCGCCGAGAAATTGGAAATCCTTAGATCATTAAAATCGCGATCCTGTGAATATTTATAATTATTTCTTGACCAGATTGGACTTGTAAGAAAGCCAGATGTTTGACCTTTATAAAAATGTAAATTATTAGTCGAAATTCTGAGTACTTTTTACTATGCGAGAATTTAAAAACCAAAAATCGTTTTTTTGAGTCAAAAGTGACTTTTGCTTTAAAATCATAAAAAAATATTAGAATTTATCTCTGAGATTTGAAATTGATATATTTTTACTCGAAATTCTCTGCTCTTTCCGATGGTGTGATTTGTTTTTTTCTACAAAGTCCGGATCGAGGAGAAAAAAGGGCAAAAAGGTCAAAAAACGGTCGAAATCGCATAAAACATTAAATAACAAAAAAAATAATTAAAATTTTAAAAATCGGTTTTCACGTGTCCCCTTCCCACCCCCCCCCCCGGGTCTCCGATTGCCAAATTTCGTAGCTCTCCGACGCGCGGTCGCTGAACGTATAGTGTATAAGACAGACACACAGACAGACACACACACAGACATTGCCTTTTATTATTTAAGAAGAAGTCAAATTTGCTTACTTAACTTATTCTTATGCTTTCTCGTCACCTTGGGTATAATTTATATTAACTTGTAACTTTAAAGACTATGGTATATTCTACATAGCTTGAGTTTTCCCTTCGCCCCACCCACTTCTTATCTCTTCTAGGCAATCGGCCAATGCCAAGACAGCGTCAACCTAACATCAACATCGACAGCACAGACTAATATATACAAACGTTTCACTCGCTACCGTAGCGCCCTCAACCGCCAAGCAAAATTAAATCCAATATCGAGGTTGGCACGCTTGGCGATGGTCTGTGACGGTTTTCGCCAAGCCGTTCTGCTAATTTAACCTGTTTGGCACTAAACAAAACACTTGGAAGAACTTTATTCTTTCATCGCAAGTTTACACGTGGAAAACATACTTTCACTGCTATTTTGGATTTTATATTCAATTATTTTATTTTTTATGGATTACCAAAAGAAAGGGATTACGTTTACAAGGTATATAATTTATTTTTATTGAAATAAAAAGATTATTTATTTTATATCCATCCCATATTTCATCCTATGCAGGTGTGCATCAGAAGAAATTGGTGCAGTATTAATACTGCCGACTAGACTAAATTCTAAGAAGCTGAGGCATTATTAGTTAAAAAAACCTTTTCCGCATTTATATAAAATGTATAGAAATTGATATTTGGATAGCTTTTTCTAGAGTAAGTTGAATATGATATTGAATGTGTATATATTTTACATGTTTTTTACTAATTGACATAATGTGGAAAATAATCCCTCCCCCTTTGTAATTAACGATTGAGTTCGACACCTTTGATAATGCATTTATGTAAATTTGTTATTCATTATAAGAATATTAGTGTACTTAAAAATATATATATATATATATATATATATTAAAGGCATCCCAGAATAAATTATGAACTAAGCAATTTAACAATCAACATGATAGTATACTTTTCAGGCTGAAAATATTATATAATATTTCAGTCTTTTGGGTATGTTAGCTTGTAATTTTTGGTGTATAATGATTTGCAGTGTTACAATGCGTCAGCTTTTTTATTTAGTTTTTGATTACATTAATAAAATATATATATATGTTTATTTATTTAAATTTACACATATTACAGATTTTTAAATGCTGATCAGGTTTATAGTTTAAAAAATTATAAAATTACAGTTCGGTAATTTTATTTTGGCCGCATTTACATAAAATCACCAATTAAGCGATAGTCGCCAAATCTAGGAATCGAGCTTCTTTTACGTCATAGCTGCGATGGTTGGCTCTGCGAAAACTAGTGTCTATGCGAAATCCTATGTTAACGACGTTGCCATAGTCTCCCATGAGAGTGAACCTTCTGAATATAGTATTCTGTGATCGACAATATCTATAATCTACGTTCTGTATAGGAATGAAGAAACATCTACATAACGTGGAAAAATACTACTGGACAATTTTTAACATTCGATGTGGGGATAAGTGCCTCAGCACAGGCGCCCCGAAAAATTTCGTCTTGGTTTGGCCGTAGATCTAATCAAACGGGATGATTTGGAAGTAGGTTTTTATAGTTTGTATACGGAATCGCTGGTATCAAATGCTTAGGGATTTCATATAATATTTTAATTTTACATTTATCTACCATAAATATTATTTAAAAAAATATTTAAAAAGTAAAATTTCTTTTATTCCTGCATATCAGTACATTCAATCCATCCAGTATATAGGCTGCCCTGGTGGCTTAGAGAAGTTTTAAAGATTATTCTTGATTTTTCTCATTACTGGCTTCATAGTTTTACCACTGAATATTATATTCAGAAGGTTCACTCCCATAAGACCCTATGGCAACATTTTTAACATGAGATGTCGCATAGACACTAGAGCTCGTGAGTTGGATCAACTGAATTACGGTGCGTCTGCCAGATTTGGCGCGTTATCGCTGGCTTGGCGATTTTTTTTTTAAAAACGGGAGGAAAACAAAATGTTGAGAACTGTACTTTTATAATTTTTGAAACTATAGATCAGGATTTAAAAATACATTAATCTGCAACATAAATATATTCATTAGTTTAAGTAAATTAAAATAAACATAGTTATACATTTAATTCAAATAATCATAAAATGGATTAAAAAATAGACGCATTGCATTGTCTCACTATATAACATAATGCACAAAAAATTACAAGTTAACATACTCAAAAGACTGAAATATTATATAATATTTTCAGTCTAAAAAGTATACTAGCGTGTTGATCGTTAATTACTTGATCCTTAATTTGTTCTGGGATACTGATAATAGACTTTTTTTTTTAAATATAAAAATATTCATATAGTAAATATAAAATTTACATAAATGCACTATCGAAGATGTGGAACTCAATCATTGATTACCCGAGGGGGGGGGGGGGGGTGAGTTTTCCACCATAAGGCACTTAATAAAAATTTTACATAAATATATATACATACAATATCACATTCAACTAAGAAAAAGCTATCCAAATATCAATTATTTCACATTTTATAAAAATACGGAAAATATTTTTTAACTAATTATACCACTACCTCTTAAAATTTAGTCTAATCCGGCATTAATAACACAGCACTAATTTCGTTTGATGAACACATGTATACTTATATGAACACGTGTATACTTATGATCACGTGTGTAGGATGGTGATAACTAAAATTATTTCAATTTCAATAAAGATAAATTACAAACCCTGTAACGCAACCAGTTTTCTTTTATCAATCCATTTCTAAGAAATGATCTAAACACTTAACAAATAATCCTTTTTCACGTTTCTCAAACCACGCTAGTCTGTTGTTCTAAGTTTTCGTTGAGCAAAATAGGGTTATAACATTAAAAATCGTCTTGGACCCAAACCAGACCATCGCCAAGCGCTCAGACCAAACCAGACCATCGCCAAGAGCGCACCAACCCTCGTTTTGGTCTATCTCTAATGGCCGCCGCGAAAACGAAACTATCGAGAGGGGCAGATCTGTATAATATTAGTCTGTGAGTTTTACCTTCGCTCTACGTATCTGATAATGTCAGTGGAAAAGGAAATCTGGGAGGATGTTATACATGGAGATGCCCTCTTCGTCTTATCAGTCTCGTTCACATGCGGTACAACTACATTTTGCCCGTGTCACCGTTTACACGTCCAAGCGGAAAACATTGCTTTGACAGATGGTAGAATTTTGTTCTCTTGTATGTAAAGGAACGAAAGGGGTAAATAGAAGATCTACACACAATTCTGCGAATTCTTCAAAAACATGTAGCCTCGCGTACCAATTCTATCTGAAAATTGAACAACAGTAATGAATTTAAAACATTTTGTATTAGGTTAAATTTATTGATTTTGTTTAAAAATCACTTACTATTTTTAAGAGTGGTAGTATTTAATGATTAAAACACAAAATATTTTGCTATTTCATTTTAAATCTTGCAATTTATCCTAACATTACCTTAGCACGTTTATTTTCATTCCTTTCAGATATATTAAATCCCTATCAGAATCAACATCTCTGAATTAAAAGCCCAAATAAAGAAATTTTGGGGCTCTTTCAAGAATAATTTATATCCAGGAGATATCTCAGCAATCGTTAACGAAAGCAAGAGTGAAATAAGGGGGATTAGGTAGCCGCCAGGTGGGAGGGGGGCTAAGTTTCAAGAAAAACAACGTCCGATTAATGAGCCAGGATACATCTTCATGCATCCTGGTCCATTCGTCTTTTGGACTTCTGGTTTGTTGATTCTCTTGCACTGATGAAAGGGATCCAATGTATCCTCGAAACAGCTATATGCTGAATTATTTTGTTATTTGTGCTTACTTACGCTGCTCTAGTTATCCTTAGCCAAGAAATGTTGCCACTTAAAATGTATATATATTTTTATATCATTTTTAACACTTTACAATAAAGTTCAAAAGTGTTTATGACTTTGTTCATTCTGTCTGTATGTCTGTCTGTCTATCCGTTTGCACGATAACTGCCGTAAAAATGACTTAATCAAAATGAAATTTTAGTATGTTGTTCAGACGGTCTGTAGGACCTATGGGAATATAAATGAATAATATCACCCAATTAGTTTTGGATTGAACCGGGTTGAAAAAATGAAATACATTGAGCCCTATGGGACCTAATTTTTCAAACATTTTTTAAGCGGATTAAAAATTCACAAATTGCTTCGAAAATGTTAGGTAATATTCAAATTATTCCATAAAATATATAAAAAAAAAATTCAGCGAAATATATTCAGTAGTTTTTTAAATAAAAATAAAAATAATAATAACACCACTTATATGAAGCGATCACGTGACCATGATATGGAAAGATCACATGACCCACTTCAAAATGATATATGGCAGCCATCTTGTTTTAAAACCCTGATTTTTTAAGTTTATTTTAATTCATATTGAGTGTTGTATCCGTCCTAAAACTACTTTATTTTTGTTTAAATTCTGTGCATCTGCATACTGAAACAACGCAAATACAATATATTTGAGTTTAAATGATTATCCAAATTTGATTATGAAGCCTATTTTTCACCTATGTAAAATGTAAACAGCAAAATATGTAGAATGAGTTGTATTAGAATTGCGTATTTCTTTAACACAAAATAATTTAACCCATGGAGTCTGCATGGCTGATATGAATGAAATATTAATTGATTTTATAAAGAGAAGGACGATTTTTTTCGATGAAGTTTTAAGCATAGAGTTTAATTACTTGTAGCTCCATGGTCTTAATTTTTAAATAAAATAAATTATTATAGTATTGTGATGAATGAAATGAATGGGAGAAAGTTATGAATAAAATGCTGTTTTTATAGAGAGATCCAGGCGTGTTATTTTTTCTATGACGCAATTTGAATTAATTTCAGTTGTTTTCATTGAAGTTTTCAAATATAATAAATTATCGTAGTATTATGATAGTTTCAAATATATTACCGTGGAATGTATCGCATTTTAGAGGTATTTAAACCAGGCAATTTATATTTCAATGCCGTCATTTGAATGAAGTTCATTTTTTTCAATGAAGGTTTAAGTTTTCAAATGTAATAAATTAATGTAGTATTGTGATAAGTTTTAAAATATTACCGAGAAATGCATTGCATTTTATACTTTTTTAAATAAAATTGCATTGAAGTTGGAAAGTGTTTCATAATCAATGCTTTAAGCATGATTGATCTTTCTTGTTTAATAATATATATAATTATTTTAAGACACGGAATGAATGGAAGTCAGAATGCGAAACTAGATGCTTTAAAAGGACTTAAAAAGTATATACAAGTTTTTTCGAAAAAATTACAATTTAAATTTACATTTGCAGCATTGAGAGGAAGGATTACAATGCATTGGAAGAAATGGGGAGTGTGGCTTCCGTTAGACTTGTCTACAGCATGGCTAACTATATATATTTAAATCTTGATCAAAGTTTCTTACAATATCGTAGGTTGCTACCTCGATTTTGGTATGGATCCTGTTAAAGAAATGTTGCTAAATTGACGTTGGATAATTAATTACCCCCCCCCCCTCCCCAATTTCTGGTGGCACCATCATTCATCATAGTCATGCTCAGTTTGAAGTACTTGATAAAAATAAATAAATAAATGTGTAAACGCTGTTTCTTTTCGGGTGTTTGGCTCCAATGCTAACACTCTGACTCAAAACGTTTAAATATGTTATTTTTGAGTATTCTATTCGTGTATAAGATCAGTGTTATCTTGAGGTAACAGTATAAGACGATGTTATTGAAGAAATATATTAATGAATGAAACTGCATTCTCCTTTTCAAAATAGATGCTCCATATCATTCAGAATAATTTATCAAAGTTATGTAATTAATAATAAAAAAGAAGAAAAACAGAAAAGCGACGAATTGGGCGAAATGTCGCCAACTTGACGATTTCTTATATGCTGCCAAATTAACGAACATTTCGCCAAATGGTTAAAAATGACACTAAATCAACGTAAATGACGTATAATTGAAGGAAATTCAATATCTTTAAAATAATATAAGTATCTACTGTAAGAACAAACTATTTTTTTGCTGTAAAAGTAGTAAATTCATTGCATTATATAAGGAAAGTCATGTGCTGCTCACATCAGATTTTTTTTTTCCATAGGAACCATATAAAAAGTTGCATTTTGTACTCTTCCATCTAAAGGTTTTGTCTGATAAAAATTTATATACATCGATAGTCTACATTAAATGAAGCATTTCTTTCACGACTGGAAACATATACTTCCAATTTTTCAAGAAATATGTAGTTGTTTAAGAGATATTTAACCGTTCAATCATATCACAACACACTGTATACTTAGTACTTTCTTTCTTTTTGTTCTCAGTCACATCTATGCAATGTTGTTCGTTCTTGTAAGCACTTTTATCTTTCTTTTTGAAGTTATGCGAAGAAAAACGCTATAAAGGTATTTTCATAAGCACGCAATCACAAATGTCCTTTTCACTCTTTTGTTTTCTTCTATCATTTTGATGCTCTTTAAATGTAAGGGGAATGGAACCATTTATTATCTGAACAAATGGCATTTCTTCTTTGAAGACATCATAACGATGCAAATATGCTGAGAGAGGAAAAGAAACCAGTATTTCTTAATCTTTGTACTGCACACTTGAATATTCATAGAGTTTCAAATAAAGAGGACTATAAATGTTAAAGGAACTTATATAAAAGTTTAAATCTCAAGGCTACCATTAACTGTAAGGGATCCAATGTTATTCCACCAGTCACGATTTAGTACTAGAGGTTTTCTGAAGAATCCAAGAATATGCTGCAAATATTTTTGTCCAATTATTTCATAGGGATCGTAGGGATATAAACACCCTGGACAAAATATTTCGAAATAAGATTTTATTGAATTTAATACTTGGCTACATTTCCATGGTGCAACTGGTACAACTGGTTATCAAAAATGGTACAACTGGTTATCGAATATAGGATACACGAAGGGAGTTTGGATTTGAGATCAACTATATTATATTATGGAATTCAAGTCTGCAAAAAAAGTGTTTAGAAACATCGTTATTAATCAACTTTTACGTTACAAACAACTGAATAGCAATGAAAGTGATCGCTATGTATGCGACCACAGATTTCTGACTGGAACGATCAGACAGGGTTTTCCAAAAAAGTTGTGTGTGACATCATTAGCGGGAAATTT
This sequence comes from Amaurobius ferox, assembly GCA_951213105.1. Lineage (NCBI taxonomy): Eukaryota > Metazoa > Arthropoda > Arachnida > Araneae > Amaurobiidae > Amaurobius > Amaurobius ferox. The sequence continues at coordinate 74,309,399 of OX578155.1, forward strand.
TGCATAACCGTAACTGAAAGTTATAATTTGTACTTAGATAAAAGTTCGGGTGAACAGTAAATATACTAACTTTGTGCCACGGCCCACTATGTATGCTGCATTTCTGTGGTATTATCTCGTCATTAGAGCTCTGCTAATGAGGGTGGAGAATACAGCACTGTTTGCGGGACCATTTTTCAACCGTGCATACGGTATTTTAATATATTGCTGAACAATGTTATTGTGGCTTTATTTATTGTGGTACATCTATTTAATGTCGTGTCTCATGACAGGTGATATGCTTGGGGTTATTTTAAATGTTAATTGGCTTGTCAAAGTTCAGAACAATTTTACTGTGTCTATGATTCCACCCAAAAACTTTTTGGTTCCAAACTTTGCCCATAGATGGCGCTACATGTTCAAATGTTTGTATATGAGCGTTTATTTTTTTTTTTTTTCAAATTCATTTTGACACTGTCACTGAGATATAAGAAATAAGAACTCCCACCGAAAAAGTTCCTTGCGTAGGTTGGTACTTTGAAATTAAATCCATCATTACAGTTCAAAGGAAGTTTCCTGCCAAGTATAAAATTTCCCCCCCCCCCCCAAAAATAATAAAATTTTCCCCCAAATTTTTCTTATTCTGGACCAAAACTGAAAAGGTTTAAAAAATTTTCAAGCGAATTCGGTGCAAAAAATCCCCATAATGATGTTAAATCATATCACAGAATCCATATTCAGTATAAAATTATAGATTCAGTATCTAACGAAATTGAGCAAGATTTAATGAGAACAATATATCCGTTTTGTTTGCCCTTAGTTCAGTATTATCCGGATCAGATGTCGGAAAAGAAAAAGAAAAATTTCAACCATATGCAAAGTATATAACTTCCAGAAAGAGGAGTTGCTATGTGAATTGCGACTGTTTTATTCAATGGTGAAAAATGTAAACATAGACCATCCCAATTTTAAAAGTCGCCAGGATTATTTTAAAGAGCGGAATTTAAAAAATGTGTTTACTGTCATAACATTATTAGTTAAATTGTTTTTGACTGTGCCAATCAGCTCAGCCAGTTGTGAAAGGTATTTTTCGTGTCTGAGGAGGTTGAAAAATTATTTTCGCAGTGTAATGGTACAAGAAAGACTTTCATCTTTAGCTATTATTAGTTATAGAACAAGATATATCACTGGATTATGATGATATTGTAACAAAATTTTCTCTTCATCGAGACTCTTAAGAACCGGCGTTTAAAACTTCAATATAACAAGTAAATAAATATAGATATTTGTATTTAGAAAAATTATGTTAACAACAATTATGTTAACACAATTATGTACCAAAATTACGTTAACAACAATTATTTTTCTCAACATTAATTCAATTTTATGATCCCTCTCCTCTCTCCCCTCTGTTAACAAACATTTTATTTATTTCATATTGTGAATTTTCATACAAATCTCGCACCCCCAAATGAAATGCTGAAATGCGGCCCCTGAGTCCAACAACATCACTGAGGAATGCATAACGACAATTAGATATTCCACTTACAACAGTGCATCAAATTCTACATAAACGATTGAAGTTTCACGCATACAAAGTGCAGCTACTCCACAGTCGAATGACAAGCCGCGCCGTTTGAACTTTGCTATTGAGACGCTTGATCGGACGGAATCAGATGATGAATTCTTACGACCCCGTTCTCCTTACAAACGAAGCAACTTTTCATTTGACTGGAGAGGTCAACAGGCACAACACGAGAATATGGGGATCTGAAAATCCGCAGCAGGTTATTAAAAAGATCCGCGATAGTCCAAAAATTCACGTGTTGTGTGGCTTAATGTCTGATCGTGTAGTTGGCCCATTCTTTTTCCGGTGAGACTACAATCACAAAAGACGTGTACCTGGATATGGTGCAAATTTTCACCGTCCCTCAAGTTTGTTATCTGCATCCTAACATTTTTTGGCAGCAGCATGGTGCACCTCCACACTGGGGTAAAATTGTAAGAGAGTATTTGAATGAGGAGAGTCCTGGCCGTTGGAATGAACGAGATGGTCCATTGTTATGGCCACCTCGATTGCCAGATTTAACCCATCTTGATTTCTTCTTCTGCGGCAATGTCAAAGACAAAGTGTACGCTTCCGCTGCAGATGACATTCAAGTATTGAAGACGCGAATCACGTATGTAATCCAGACTCTTCCGCAACCAATGCTAACGAAGACGTTGAGGGAAATGGAATACCGTTTGGATGTGATTCGAGCTACAAAGGGCGCACATATTGATATATGGTAGCGGATTTAAAAAAAATGCTCTATAACTACTCGTCTTCAGCTTTTATGATTTTTGGGGGTACATCTCCATCTATGGGCAAAGTTTGGAACTAATTTTTTTTTATTTGCTTAATCAAAACTTTTAACGTGGAAAGCATTTTAGTCCAAACCTCACTATCGTTCGGCAATTACTTGAGTTTATACTCAATTTTAAAATGCGTCAAGGACTTTTGGATCATCGAACAGACCAAGCATGTTGCGCACTTCGACAGCAGCTGCCGAAATCCTGGCGATGAGTTTCTCTTTAGATTTAAGAGGTGTCGAAAGTCCAGACCGACCGACTCATCCAAAGACATAGAGCAAGGTGGGCGGCCTGGAAAGATTATTCAAGGGGTTATTACTTAAGGGGAATTAATCAAGGGGTTATTATTTAAGGGGGATTAATCAAGGGGTGTGTCATAGACGAGACTCATGTGATTACCTCACAAAAATAAGTTAAGAAACGATGGATCAGCGACCGACCTCTCAAAAGCATGTACTGACCGACCTCTCAAAAGTTTGTACTAACCGACCTCTCAAAAGTTTGTACTGACCGACCTCTCAGAAGAACTGCTGCAAACTGATAAGGCCGTTCATTGGGTGTTACAAAATTTTACATAAGGGTTCTTCTTCCCCAGATGAAATTTGCATACGTGGTTTCTTTAACCATTAAATAACAACCGGAATGACGCTTTTATGTTTGCTGAGTGGCCGCTTCCCAATGAGTAATCGCTCTATACCGCCTTTACATTTTATTTCGACACGGTAAACTATGACGAAAAAACTTTGGTTTATTTCAAGTTTGACTCATCTCTTCCTAATCATTCTGTATAAATGTGTGTGACGATTTTAACCACAGAATACTATATTCAGAAGGTTCACTCCCATAGAATCCTATGGCAACATTTTTAACATGGGATGTCGCATAGACACTAGAGCTCGTGAGTTGGACCAACTGAACTACGATGCGTCTGCCAGATTTGGCGCGTTATCGCTCGCTTGGCGATTATTTTTTTAAAACGGGAGGGGAACAAAATGTTGAGGATTGTACTTTTATAATTTTTGAAACTATTGAAATGATCAGGATATAAAAATACATTAATCTGCAACAAAAATATATTCATTAGTTTAAGTAAATTTAAATAAACATAGTTATATATTTAATTCAAATAATCAATAAAATAGATTAAAAAATAGACACATTGCATTGTCTCACTATAAAACATAATGCACAAAAAATTACAAGCTAACATACTCAAAAGACTGAAATATTATATAATATTTCCAGTCTAAAAAGTATACTAGCGTGTTGATCGTTAATTACATGATCCTTAATTTGTTCTGGGATACTGATAATAGACTTTTTTTTTAAATATAAAAATATTCATATAGTAAATATAAAACTTACATAAATGCACTATCGAAGTTGTGGAACTCAATCATTAATTACCCGGGGGGGGGGGGAATTTTCCACCATGATGAACACATGTGAACCATGATGAACACATGTTTACTTATATGAACACGTGTATACTTATGAACACGTGTGTACTTATAATGAACACGTATGTTGAATGCTGATAACTAAAATTATTTCAATTTTAATAAAAATAAATTACATGGTAAATATAAATTACATTAAAAAACTGGTTGCGTTTCAGGGTTGAAACGCAACCAGTTTTCCTTTATCAATCCATTTCTATGAAATGATCTAAACACTTAACAAATAATCCTTTTTCATGTTACTCAAACCACGCTAGTCTGTTGTTCTAAGTTTTAGTCGAGCGAAATAGGGTTATAACATTGAAAATCGTCTTGGATTTAAACCAGACCATCGCCAAGAGCGCGCCAACCTTCGTTTTGGTCTCTCTAATGGCCGCCGCGAAAACGAAACTATCGAGAGTGGCAGGTCTGTATATTAGTCTGTGATTGTAACATTTCATGAGCTACCTTATTTAAGGTTGCTCATTTTCTGGAAAGGTTATACTGTACATGGGGTATGACATCTTTAACCGAAGTTTTACTTATATTATATATTCTATGAATTTATTTACGGTAGATAAAAACACCATTTTAAGAGTTTATAGGAACACTTTTAGTTTTTTGAAGAATTTACCTATACCACTTCTTTTGTTCCCCAGTCAGAATTGTTAACCACGCTAGCTGAAAGTAATAGCTAGGTGGTGCTACTTAACAACAAAACAAAAAAATTGGTTTAATTGTATTTTGAAGTATTAATGAATTAAAATTAATAAATTCTTATGGGTCTATCTCCTGCTGACAGATATATATATATATATATATTGTAAATAACAAAGTACGGAACGTACCCGATTGTAAACTAATATAAATTGCCAAGTCATATAGGCGCAATGCAGCTCTATTAATGTCTATAATGATATAACTTCTGATAACTTCTTATTTCAACCTGTCTCAATCCAAAATTTTTTCTCCACTCAGTCCATGCATTCACTTCTGGCATAAGTCTTTTGCTTTGACGTTCCAGGGAAATATGGCCACAGGCACGTAACAGTTCCGTGAGTGTTTCCTCAGGAGTAATAGCTGGCTATAAACGGGAACAAGGGGTCACAATCCCCCATGGCCATTTGTTATTTCCCTGTTGGCACTTATTTCACATCTCGATCTTTTTTGATCTTCTTATATATATATATATATATACTCTGGTTTGTAAGAATTGCATCACCATGAATCAAGGGATTCAGCTGAAACTTGCAGCAAATAAAATTAGAGCATGCTATGCAAATGATTAGAATTTCAGAGTCACCCAGTATGCGCCCGCTGAGTATCATCCTCTGAACTGCTGTTATAACGGTATAAATTAAGAGCTGTAGCCGGACGTTGAAAATAGTTAACATATAAGATCTTATATGTTTACTATGCTATATATATAGGGACACTGTGTCTTGCAGCATTGCACGGATATGTCGTCTCGTTTTTCTCGTTCGATGTTTTATGACCTGGGTTATTTCTTGGACCATACACGTGCTGTGGTGGTCTTCCGTGTGTTGTTGGATCGGCATTTAGGTTAAAACTGGGGAAGCACTATGGTATGTTGTGTTTTTTTGATTCCATGTTGTTTTCTTATATCATGAATTGTAAATCATTTAGCATGTTTTTAACAAGGTAGTATTTGCCTTTTAAGTGTTTTATTGTGTTTTAAAAGTTATCTAACACGGATAATACCTATCCACGTCCATTTTACAAATAACGTATTTCAATGAAATGATATTTATATAAAATCCAAGAAAAGTTAAAAATGTTCTAAAAGTCACTGAGTCATGCATTCGAACATCCAGGCCATTCTAATATGATTTATGAAGATATAGAGTTTAATGTTATGTTTTATACTTTCTCCACAGCTTTAATGAGCAAGATGGTGGATATAGTGAAAACAATCACGTTTTACATTTACTCCTCAATAAGAGATATAAACTGTTGAAATGATACTTTATGAATGAATACAACTATATTATTTAGCGACTGGCAATTTTACTGTTATAAAGTATATGCCCGGTAATACAACAATACAGGGTAGTAGTATTATCGATAACCAGTTACCCTCAAGCTTTGTATATGATGCCTAACATAAAGAAATATTTCAAGCCTGTGCAACATGCTATTGCCAACTCTGTAACAAATATAAATAGCGTCTGTGATGTTTCTCATTGTTCTACCGGCTCGATCCTTAATCTAAATGGATCACCCTTTTTTAAATATTCATATCGTCATTTTTTAATAGAATACGTGATTTTGAATTTAAAAAATCCCACTCCCATCGTTGTAAACTCTGCCCAGTGGCAGACCCTCTCCAAATATCTACTCAAGATCCCAGTTACGGTGCATTCTGCAAAACTTAAAATGTCATCTCTTGTATAACTTGCCAAACATGTAAAGCCAAATATAACGGACAAACCAAAAATCGTTTACATTTGCGAATAAACTTACATCGAAGTCAAATCTGCAAATCCCTTCTCACTGATGCAACTATCACCAATTTGGAACTCCGTCATTATGGAAACCATGATTTTTCACAAATAATTGTTACAATCATCGATGTAGTACCCAACCTGTCAGAAAGACTTTGGTGGGAAAATACACACATCCAACAATATGGAACAGCTTTCCCGTATGGATTCAATACGATCATATTTAATGACAATTATAATTTGGAATCTTGTAAAAATGAAAAACGTAACCCTGTATTACAGGATATCCATTGTGCTATAAAAAAGAGATGGCAAAGGGGAACAAGAAAAAAGAAAAATATCAGTTATAAAGCAACTCTTGAAGAGATCGAAACGTTCATAAAAAGTGTGTACAGGAATAATAATTAAACCCGGTTGGATCAAAAATCTTATATTTAGTATAAAAAACGTTATATTCAACGCATCTGGTGTTATTTGAAAGTGTATCAACTCGAAGAACAACTGATTGTTAATAATAATGAAAATGCATGTACAAACTACGCTATAATGATGGATTTACTTAAACTAAAAGCAAGTACATTAAACATAGTATTGATATCCTCAACTCAGAAGAAAGCTTCTACAGAAGAGCCTTTTGTTACAACATACAAAAATAAAAATTATGATGGATTACCAATCAAAACATATATAAAAAACTTGGCACATCTCTTACCAATACCTAACATCGAAGTAAAACTGATTTATAAATTTGTGCAAACCAATGGCAGAAAAATATTTAATTATAACCGCATAAGTAGAAACATCAATATATATAAAAGTGAAGTGTGTAATTGTCAAAACAGCCCTTATATAGATACCCATCATGGGCACATTATCACTGGAAACCTGGATCTATTGGATAATCACAAGTTAAAATCTATGCTTCAACTTGGAACGAAATTTCGAATACAAGATTTCACAAATATTAAAAAGGACTTTGAACAAGATTTACATATAAACTCGCCGTAAAATACAGCATGTCAATACAAGCTTTCAAAGAATGGCAGTACAACCTTGCCAAAATGTTCAATCTCCACTACAAAACATTGTGTAAAAAAACGTATTATCCTTCTCTTCAAAATGCAGTCAATAAATATGAAGATAAATATGTTATAACTTATACTGATAAAGTAGTATCAAATTACGCTTTCACATGCAGAAAATACTACGTTGATACTTTAAAAAATAGTTATCCTGACAAACAAATGTACTCCCCTTTACTACAAAATGGAAATTGTTTGGTAAATAAAATTAAAGCTCTGTATAAACGCATTGGTATCGAACTTAAAGCAGTTAACTTTCCATATCTGGTACTAATACCAAAACTTCATAAAAATCCAGTCAAGTTCCGGCCGGTGACAGTGGGATGTGGATCCTATTTAACAATTGCAAATGAAAAACTTTTAACTATATTTAAAAATTTTATGATTATACTCAAGAAACAGGGAACAGTAGTGATAAATAATAGTTACGATGTCGTCAACCGACTTCAGTTTTATAACAACGATATACGTTTAAAAAGTTACGATTTCCGTGATTTATTCAACAACATCAATCTGGAAAATCTATATGAAATTTTGAAGGAACTACATGAAATATATGACTTAAAAGAGCATATTACATTCAGAAAATACAAGGACTTGACTCGCATTGTGTTGTTTGAAAACATCTTATTTGATGGCACCAACTATTTTCAACAGGTTCAGGGTATTCCCATGGGAGGGGGATGTTCATCCCTGCTCACCGATCTATACCTGTATAAATTTGAAAATGGCACTCATATACTACATGAAATGCCATATTTTCGTTATGTTGACGATGCCCTCATTGGGCAATATAAGAATACACCCCAATTTGATTTTACTTTTTATCCAAAAGAACTGGAATTGATCGAGAATATAAGTAAGGAGGAAGATAGTGTTGATTTTCTAGACATCACTCTAAAACATGACAGTAGATATGGTACTTATACCGTCTTATATGACAAGAGAAACAATTTCAATATGGAAATCAATCATATTATTGATTGGAGGTCCAATTTGGCCAAAAACATTTTCAGAAATGTCGTCATTGGTCACCTCAAAAGAAATCAACGGATTAATACTTTCAAGTCAGATTGCATCATGCATAATAGAAATATTATGAAGGAGGCAATAAAACGGAATTATCCAATTGGCTTCCTGACATGTTATTATAATTCCCTATTTAATACAAAAAAGGGAAAAAATGCTTACTTAAAGGATATGGCAGAGGTATAGAACGATGAAGGTGGAAATAACGAATTACGCATGCGTAAACTGCTTTTATATATGATGCACTCTGGCATTTGCTGCAATTCCATTCTTTTCCTCTCCCTTGCGATCCTGGTTGATTCCTATTTGTTTACTTTGCACTTTTTCGAGTGTTTTTGACTTGACGCATTTACGGAAGTATGGCTACTGCATGGCATTGGTACCGTGAGTGTTGCCCGGGCATAAAAGCAGTATTTTAAACGGGAAAGAGGGGTCGCCATACCCCTCTACCATTTTATGCCTTGCATTTGGTCATTTCACCCTCTTTTTCATATGAATCTTATATATATATATATATATATATATATATATATATATTCGAATTGTATGGCTGTCCTGATGAGAATGCAATTTCGAACTAACCGCCATTTTTTGTGTAGTTTCAATTGATTGTTCTCTATTCTTAATCTCTTATCTTGAGCTGATTATTATTGCCTATTCTCATTTTTGCCGAGTTTTATTTTTATTTACTTTTATATACTTTTAATTGTTATTTTTGAATCCTAATATTCTTCTCATCCCCCTTTCCATTGTAGTGATATGTTACCTTCTATCTTTATCCTTAGTCTTGGCTTATAGTTACTCATTTGTAACAGATATGTTAGAGATGGGTTTTTTTGTACATACAGTAGTTTATGCATAATTTTCGATTAAAATCCTTCAATTTTTATTTATATATATATATATATATATATATATATATATATATATATATATATATATATATATATATATATATATATATATATGTATATATATATATATATATATTTATATTTATATATTACCTTACAAGAAACTTTAGGTATATTCTTTAAAAGATGACAAGTCATGGTGAAAAAATCCATTCCTAGATATATGGACTTAAAGTTCAGTATCGTAATTTTTTGTGTATAATTCGCGGGAGGGGGGGTGTAATCGGCATGCGTGTGTTTTTCAGCGAGAATGAGAGAAAAAAATAAAATACTTCATATAATCAATTGGTAAAGCTGCATAATCCGCAGCGCTGTATAATTCGCAGATACAATTGTCTCTTCCGGTTATTTTCTTCCTCTTGGTAAAATTTACCTTACTTTTGAAAAAGTGAACACAATGACGATGTTAAATTAAAGATCGTTACTTCAGAGAAACAAATTTTATCTAAAAATGTTTTATTTTATATTCACACAATGCTTCTTTATAATGTCCCTTTACAATGCTTTTTTATAATATCCCTTTACAATGCTTCTTTATAATGCTTCTTTATAATGCTTCTTCATATTTTATATTATAAAATCATTACTTTATCTGCTTGGAAAGAATTTCTGAGGATAATCAGCACCTTCAAAATTTTAAGTTTTTAACAGATAATCCTGCGGAAAATATTAATACGCGGTAAAGTAGGATACTTTTCTTTCAGCATCAAAGACATAAAATCTGCTGTATCAGCTTATGTAATCATAGTAGAAACACGCGGTCATGTTATTTAATTCTAAACTCACTACAATAATAAGCTGGGGAAGAAAATATGGTTTTTTTATGCTTTTATTAACTTATGCAGTCATTGCAGAAACACGCGGTTGGTGGTATTTTATTCTAAAATCTCTACCGTTAAAGACTATGGGAGGAAATGTGGTTTCTTAGATTATTTCGTCCAGGATTGCCTTAACAAGAATAACATTCGAATCATCATTAAAAGAGAAACATGGCTTAAATGGTTAAAATGCCGCCGAGCGAGCGAAAATTGGACTTTGTCATATGTTCATATTCCAATGTTAAGTTCTTGTCCCTTAATAATTATTAGAATGATGAAACAACGACGAATCCTACGTAGATTCCTTATTAAAAAGGGTTTCTAAAATGTTTCTTGAAGATTGTTTGAAAGTTTCTTTTAGAAGTAGGCAACAGCCTAGTTTACGCCGATGGATGCATTTGACGAAGTATCCCTATAAGGTAGTTTTATACATACATTATTATTTAATCTATCACTTCCCCCCTTATACTAAATACTACTATCGTTGCTCAGAGACTTATCAATGCTTTCTATAGTAAATAATGCTATAAACGTCTTATAAATTAGAGTAAGTCTAATTCTAATTTTGAGAATTAATAAAAGTTCTATTCATTTCTAGTTCTTAACATGATGAGAGCAGTAGTAGAATTTGTCCTGAGAGTTACCATACATAGGCGTGCGCACAGATATACGCACACTTACACAAGGGTATCTTACTAAAAATGTTCAAAATGGGTTCATAAGTTTTTAAATACGTTGATTCATCAAAATATTGAATTCGAATATAATAATGTTTTTTCTGTACTATACCTGTTGTCCCACAAAATGTGAGGTTTTTTAAACAGTTTTTTGCAGACTCTTAGTTATAATTGCAAAAATGCTTCAAATAAGGTAGGAAGTTAATAGTAATTTATATGATGTACCATATTTTTGTAAAAAATAAGGAAAAATTTCATACAGCTCTTTTATCAAAAGTAGTTTTATACAAGTCTTCTATCAAAAGCAGTTTCATACAAGTCGTCTATCAAAAGCAATTTTATACAGGTCTTCTATCAAAAGCAGTTTTATACAGGTTTTCTATCAAAAACAGTTTTATACAAGTCTTCTATGAAAAGCAGTTTTATACAAGTCTTCTATCAAAAGCAATTTTATACAGGTCTTCTATCAAAAGCAGTTTTATACAGGTCTTCTATCTAAAGCAATTTTATACAGCTCCTCTATGGAGAAAGGACAAATCACAAAAGTGTTGTTAATACTTCATATTCTTCATATAACAAGTTAAGAATGTGTGAAAGCCTCATCATATCTGATTCTAATGATGTCAAAAATCCCATCTGCTTCAGACCAGTTGCTTTTGGATTTAATACTTACCTCACCAAAGTCAATGCATTACCTACTAAAACTTTTGAAACTTATTATGAAGTCTTTACAATATCAAAAAACTAATTTATACTTCAAAACGTATGATTTTCAAGAACTTTTCTACAATATTGATCTTGAGGATCTTTCACACATCCTTAACTTATTATATGAAGAACTTATGACATGAAACGAAATATATATTTTAATAAATACAAGTCTTTAATCAAAATAGTTATTAACGAAAACTACCTTTTTAATGGTATTTCTTTTTATCAGCAAATCAAGGGCATCCCCATGGGGAGGGGGGGGGGGGGTGCTCGTCTATACTAGCAGATATATATCTCAACATTTACGAAACAAATCTCATATTAACAATGAAATTTTATTCCTGCGTTACGTTAATGATTTGATAATAGGATATGAAGATGAGAATTATTAAATGAATTTTGGTTTTTACACATCCAACTTAATCTTAAAAGAAAATCCATCTACACATAAAAAATATAGTGGAATTTCTGGACTTATCCATAGACTTTAGTGGAATTTCAATAACATTTACTATATATGACAAAAGAAAAAAGTTATAGTATACCCATCTCTGGAATAATACATTGGAATTCCAATCTACACATAAACATCTTTAGACATGTATTCTTAGGAGGACTGTCAAGAATGCAAAGAATAATAAAAAATGACGTCATTAGAATCAGATATGATGAGGCATTCCAACAACAGGTATATAAACAACAATATCCCATACATTTTACGAAACATTATATTAATAATTACTGTAGTAAAAATAACAAATATGGATTGGAATTGAAAGCAATTTTATCTCATAAGTTGATTAATCGCAAACAATGTGATTGTTGCGCCATCAAGACAGGACCACAGCACGATACCAAAAAAAGTGGTATTTAGGAGACAACATGAAGTTTGACGAACTTATTTACTCTCACATTTCAAATTTTATATATTCTATTGTGCACAGCATTTATTGCTGCCTAGCGCATATATGTTATTCCACTTCAATATATTTCATATTTTACTTAATATATTTATATATTTTTTATATTATATATATGTATATATATATATATATATATATATATATATATATATATATATATATATATATATATATATATATATAATCTCCGTTTACGGAACTAAGCTTTTTTTGGTGATTTTGACTAGATACTAAGTCCTGAAGAAGAATCTGTTCAAAATGGATTCCTTTTCTAAGGCTAGTGTTTTTCCATGTGTTGGGCTTTAATGCTTGGTCATTTTCTGTTTTCCAATATTCGATTTCTTACCATTAATTTTTATAGATTATGTGTAGCTTGAGGACTGGAAAAAAGATTTTATTCTCTCCTTGTTTGATGAATCTCTATTTTTTTACTTCTTTTTACTTAGTTATCTAATATTTTAAGTTGTTGATATATGAGTTACAACTTATCTCTAAACTATCACTGGAATATTTTATTATAATATGTTTATTACACACACACACACACACACACACACACACACATATATATATATATATATATATATATATATATATAAATTTGTTTACATATATTAATTACATTAACAATTAAAATTTAGCTGCAATCGTTAATTTCTAATTAGATTATATGTCACTTAACTGTGATGCATAATAAATAAATGATATTTAATTAATGAAATTAATATGTTATTGTCATAGAAACGATTTACTGTGCATAATGGAAACTTCCAAGTGTTTATTTTCTCTGATCAATGTAATTTATATTTTCAAAAGAATACGTTTACTTTTGAAGTTGCCTAGAGTAAATGTAAAAAAAAAAATTATATATGAAAATGAAGTATAGAAATTTTTTTTTAAATTCTTTGAAAAAGTCCGTGTTTGATAATAATGATGCCTCTTAACGTTCTAAAATATGTTTAGAAACGCATGTAATTTCGTACTTTACTTTCCATGCAATCTTTTTTTCTTCAAATAGCTTCTGGGGTTTACTAGAGTCGTTAAAAACAACGAAACAGTAAATGAGGTAGAACAAATTTAAATAATGAGGGAATGTATAATAAACATAGAAATTTGATGTGGAAGCACAATACATTTTCTGCAAACTGAAATTCATTTTTTCTTTTATAATATATTGAGTTTTATCCATATACGTATCCTTTTATATATACGTACTTATATATATATATATCGCAGATACATACATTGCTCAATCACATACATGTACACGCACACAAGTAGATTCGAGTTCTAGAGTACTGTAAATTAGAGCAGTAGAGAATTTTATTTTTGCCATTATTCCAATGCTTTTCCTACACTTTTCCATGTATTGTTGGGAAAGAAAATATAAGTTTAATGAAGAATGAAAAGATATGATTTTAGTAAGGAAAGAGATATAACAATCCCAATTTCCAAAATTTAGAAGCTATAAGAAAATAAATATTTTCTTTGCCTATTTGGTTCTCGTAAGCGGTCGCAGTTAGGAATGTTATTCCCGAGATCATTAAAAAGCATTTCATCCCTAAATCCTGGAATTACAAATAAAAAATATTGAGAGTTCGGAATTTTTCTAAAACATTTGAAATAAGTCCGTCTGTCAAGACCGACCATAGGGAAACGGACACCAATCATTCAAAAGGGCCCGAGCTCCAGAGGCGGCCCAGATCTCCAACATATATATATATATATATATACATATTTCTAGGGAGCAGGAGGCATACGAGACACACTACACGGTGTACCTGGTGATGTTAGGCAACAGAATGTGTGGTTTTAAATAAACGCCTCAATACAAAATGTCACACTGACCGGATCACAAAGACCAACTGGAAGGCATATACGTCTAACAGATTCACACGCGACCATCAAAACGTGGGCAAATATTGCCCGTCCTCGTAGGGGAAGCCCGATGGGTACGGCCGAGATGCCCACCCAACAGCCCAGGGCCTCGCCCTACCAGAACCAACCAGACAAGAGCGCAACTACCAGGTCGGAACAACGCACAGCCTCGCGCAGATTAATTAGATAGTAAAAGCAATTCCAAGTATTCGCCACTACCGAAGCATCCGACGAAGGGCGGGAAACATGACAAACAATACGAGTGAAATAAAGATTGACATCTAATAATATAAAAGAAATAACCCAGTAAAATAAAACACACAAGTTTCAATTATCCACAAAGTACAAAACTACTTAAGAGTAACAGCTTAAAACAACTTAAAGCAGAGAGTGAAGAAAACGTACATAACATAACAAAGGCTGGCAGATAAAAAGATAAAAAAAAACAGAGCAAAACACACAAAATACAAGATACTCAAGAAAACCAAAAGCAGAACAAGAACTCAGCGAACTGCGGAAAAGAGTCATCACAAAAAAGAGAAAATCACAAAACCAATCTAATGAACCAAAATTCTAAATTCATTACAAAAAAGAGGAACAACTAAAGGAAAGTGTGTAAAAGTCAACTAAAAGCAATCACCAAATAGAGACCACCAAACTATCCCTACAAAGCTGAGGCAGAACAACAACAACAAAAAAAAAACACGCCAAACTAAAGGAAAACAACCAATATTCCAGCAGAAGTTTCACCTCTATCCAAGAACAATAAAAACAAAAATAGATAAAAACCTAAAGAAGAAAACCAACCCGATCATAGAGAAAAACAGAAAAAAAAAGACAAAGCAGACTTTCACAACAACAGAACCAAAACAAATCCAAACCAATAAATCCCAAAAGTCAAAAGCTGCCATCACCTAGACAAGCAGTACATCAGAAAGCAAGTATATATCGACTGGAGAAGATTTTCCAGACAAAAACCACGACCAGAAACCCGTTTAACCAAAATAACCAAAAGCACACATCAAGTCAGGCGGATGATGGCATGAAAAATTTACAAGAGAAAATCAAATATGGAAAGGGTCCATGATAAATCTTATATCCCAAGGCCATAACTGATACAACCTCCAATCAAAAATATAAATATATCGTCCATTTATAAAATTTATTTTCTAATTATTTCTTCATTATTAAATCTTATATATTAAAAAAAAAATCGCCACACATTTGATTTAATTCTGTAACTAAGCGACGATATTATTTTCTTCAAGTAAATTTTCCGAAAAATATCCACTGCATAATTCTCTCTCTATAAAAGGTTAAATTTTTTCCTCCTGTGAATATTTAGATTCTCCTAGACCCCAAAACTGGAAATTTGGACGAGGCTACTCAAAGTGAATGAAACTATGTCAGATTTGTAAAAAGATTCATTACTAACTATGCATTTGTATACGGGACAGACAAACAAACGTAATTCATATTTTATGCATAAACTAGCAGATGTACCCGTCGTTGCTCATGTGATTAAAGTGTGTGTAAATTTCAGTAGTGTCTTAAATTATATTGTCTCTATTACAAAAGTGGCTGTGGTCGCCTCCACTATTTGCCAAATTTATCGTTCTGCTTCGTACCTCAAAAACTATAGTTTAAGAAAATATAAAATTTAGTACACTTGTAGAGAAAAGTTTGAAAAACACGCTGGAAGTCTTTAGATATATAGGAATTAGACAAAATAATATGAACACCTGTGTAATAACAATACTCGGGTAAACCGGTCGTATACTTCTGCCTTCCAGCATTGAAGCGTGCCACCTAGCGGGAGAGAATGTACACACGTTAGTCTGAGAGTAGCAGTGATAACGGTCGGAAGCAAAATATATTACGGCGTTAAAACCTCACTATGGCAGACCTCTCAATTTTCAAAAGAGGAATGATTGGTGGGGCCCGTCTTGCCGAAGCCTCAGTAACAAAAATTGCCACTCTTGTTGGTGACGGGAGAAATACCGTGTCGACTATAATGGCAGTCTATATCAAACAGGGAAAGACATCATCTGCCAAGCACAACAGTGGTCGACGGTCGAAGCTGATTGATAGAGACCGAAGGGCTTTGAAGCGGATTGTGGCCAGAAAGCACAAGACAACAGCATCCCAGATAGCATCTGAGATGAACACACGTCTACAGGAAGTTGTATCATCAAAAACTACGACGTGAACTGCATGCGGCAAGCATTCACGGTAGCGCGGCGATTCCAACATCATTGGTTACACCATGCAATGCCTTGAAACGATGAAAATGGTGTCGCGAGCATAAAAATCTGATGTGGGCAGCACATGACTTTCCCTGCAGACTCAAATACATTTCTCTTTATATCTTTAAGAACTCATTAAATTGAGTTTAATTGCACAAAATGACACTAAATTTGCATTTTTAATTCAATTTTTGCTTTTACTTGGAAATTAGACATTTTTCAAAAGGCGGCATAAAAAAATGGGAAAAATCTCAAATATCTCGACAACGGTTAGTCCTAGATTAATAGAGTTGTACTTATTCTTCCGTTTGTCAAGAATTACGTATGAAACAAGCATTTAATTGATACATTTCAACATACATAGTCCTTTTTACATATTGGCGATTTTTGCTGGCCATTTCGTAAAAAAAGTAGATTGTTCTTTTCCGAATCGTACCAAAATCTAATCAGCACCAGAGTATCCCACATGTGATTTATCTACCAAATTTTGTGAAAATTGGTCAATTTGTATTTCAGCTAGAGTGAATACATGAGATATTTGAGGGCCATTTCGCAAAAAAAGGCGGGTTCTTTTTTTCCGAATTGTACCAAAAACTAATCAGCACCAGGGTCACACCCAAGGGCCTTACCTATCAAATTTTATGAAATTCGGTCCATTAGTTTTTGAGTTAGAGTGGATAAATAGTTTGCGCAGACACACAGACAGACACACGCACAGACGTCACGCTAAAAATAGTTTTTTAGTATTCTAGAGGTCTCGAAGCGTGTAGATCCGTCGAAAACTCGAGTTACGATTTTCGACATGATCCCAATACTTTCCCTATACATTACCATGTATTGCAGGCAAAGTAAAAATTGGACACAACAACAATGGGAGAACATGGCCCTCAAATATCACGTGAATACATGAGATATTTGAGGGCCATTTCGCAAAAAAAGGCGGGTTCCTTTTTTTCCGAATTGCACCAAAAACTAATCAGCACCAGGGTCACACCCAAAGGTCTTACCTATCAAATTTTATGAAATTCGGTCCATTAGTTTTTGAGTTAGAGTGGATACATAGATTGCGCAGACAGACAGGTAGACACACAGACAGACACACGCACAGACGTCACGCTAAAAATAGTTTTTTAGTATTCTAGAGGTCTCAAAACGTGTAGATCCGTCGAAAACTCGAGTTACGATTTTCAACATGATCCCAATACTTTCCCTATACATTACCATGTATTGCAGGCAAAGTAAAAATTGGACACAACAACAATGGGAGAACATGGCCCTCAAATATCACGTGAATACATGAGATATTTGAGGGCCATTTCGCAAAAAAAGGCGGGTTCCTTTTTTTCCGAATTGTACCAAAAACTAATCAGCACCAGGGTCACACCCAAAGGTCTTACCTATCAAATTTTATGAAATTCGGTCCATTAGTTTTTGAGTTAGAGTGGATACATAGATTGCGCAGACAGACAGGTAGACACACAGACAGACACACGCACAGACGTCACGCTAAAAATAGTTTTTTAGTATTCTAGAGGTCTCGAAACGTGTAGATCCGTCGAAAACTCGAGTTACGATTTTCAACATGATCCCAATACTTTCCCTATACATTACCATGTATTGCAGGCAAAGTAAAAATTGGACACAACAACAATGGGAGAACATGGCCCTCAAATATCACGTGAATACATGAGATATTTGAGGGCCATTTCGCAAAAAAAGGCGGGTTCCTTTTTTTCCGAATTGCACCAAAAACTAATCAGCACCAGGGTCACACCCAAAGGTCTTACCTATCAAATTTTATGAAATTCGGTCCATTAGTTTTTGAGTTAGAGTGGATACATAGATTGCGCAGACAGACAGGTAGACACACAGACAGACACACGCACAGACGTCACGCTAAAAATAGTTTTTTAGTATTCTAGAGGTCTCGAAACGTGTAGATCCGTCGAAAACTCGAGTTACGATTTTCAACATGATCCCAATACTTTCCCTATACATTACCATGTATTGCAGGCAAAGTAAAAATTGGACACAACAACAATGGGAGAACATGGCCCTCAAATATCACGTGAATACATGAGATATTTGAGGGCCATTTCGCAAAAAAAGGCGGGTTCCTTTTTTTCCGAATTGTACCAAAAACTAATCAGCACCAGGGTCACACCCAAAGGTCTTACCTATCAAATTTTATGAAACTCGGTCCATTAGTTTTTGAGTTAGAGTGGATACATAGATTGCGCAGACAGACAGGTAGACACACAGACAGACACACGCACAGACGTCACGCTAAAAATAGTTTTTTAGTATTCTAGAGGTCTCGAAACGTGTAGATCCGTCGAAAACTCGAGTTACGATTTTCAACATGATCCCAATACTTTCCCTATACATTACCATGTATTGCAGGCAAAGTAAAAATTGGACACAACAACAATGGGAGAACATGGCCCTCAAATATCACGTGAATACATGAGATATTTGAGGGCCATTTCGCAAAAAAAGGCGGGTTCCTTTTTTTCCGAATTGTACCAAAAACTAATCAGCACCAGGGTCACACCCAAAGGTCTTACCTATCAAATTTTATGAAATTCGGTCCATTAGTTTTTGAGTTAGAGTGGATACATAGATTGCGCAGACAGACAGGTAGACACACAGACAGACACACGCACAGACGTCACGCTAAAAATAGTTTTTTAGTATTCTAGAGGTCTCGAAACGTGTAGATCCGTCGAAAACTCGAGTTACGATTTTCAACATGATCCCAATACTTTCCCTATACATTACCATGTATTGCAGGCAAAGTAAAAATTGGACACAACAACAATGGGAGAACATGGCCCTCAAATATCACGTGAATACATGAGATATTTGAGGGCCATTTCGCAAAAAAAGGCGGGTTCCTTTTTTTCCGAATTGTACCAAAAACTAATCAGCACCAGGGTCACACCCAAAGGTCTTACCTATCAAATTTTATGAAATTCGGTCCATTAGTTTTTGAGTTAGAGTGGATACATAGATTGCGCAGACAGACAGGTAGACACACAGACAGACACACGCACAGACGTCACGCTAAAAATAGTTTTTTAGTATTCTAGAGGTCTCGAAACGTGTAGATCCGTCGAAAACTCGAGTTACGATTTTCAACATGATCCCAATACTTTCCCTATACATTACCATGTATTGCAGGCAAAGTAAAAATTGGACACAACAACAATGGGAGAACATGGCCCTCAAATATCACGTGAATACATGAGATATTTGAGGGCCATTTCGCAAAAAAAGGCGGGTTCCTTTTTTTCCGAATTGTACCAAAAACTAATCAGCACCAGGGTCACACCCAAAGGTCTTACCTATCAAATTTTATGAAACTCGGTCCATTAGTTTTTGAGTTAGAGTGGATACATAGATTGCGCAGACAGACAGGTAGACACACAGACAGACACACGCACAGACGTCACGCTAAAAATAGTTTTTTAGTATTCTAGAGGTCTCGAAACGTGTAGATCCGTCGAAAACTCGAGTTACGATTTTCAACATGATCCCAATACTTTCCCTATACATTACCATGTATTGCAGGCAAAGTAAAAATTGGACACAACAACAATGGGAGAACATGGCCCTCAAATATCACGTGAATACATGAGATATTTGAGGGCCATTTCGCAAAAAAAGGCGGGTTCCTTTTTTTCCGAATTGTACCAAAAACTAATCAGCACCAGGGTCACACCCAAAGGTCTTACCTATCAAATTTTATGAAATTCGGTCCATTAGTTTTTGAGTTAGAGTGGATACATAGATTGCGCAGACAGACAGGTAGACACACAGACAGACACACGCACAGACGTCACGCTAAAAATAGTTTTTTAGTATTCTAGAGGTCTCGAAACGTGTAGATCCGTCGAAAACTCGAGTTACGATTTTCAACATGATCCCAATACTTTCCCTATACATTACCATGTATTGCAGGCAAAGTAAAAATTGGACACAACAACAATGGGAGAACATGGCCCTCAAATATCACGTGAATACATGAGATATTTGAGGGCCATTTCGCAAAAAAAGGCGGGTTCCTTTTCTCCGAATTGTACCAAAAACTAATCAGCACCAGGGTCACACCCAAAGGTCTTACCTATCAAATTTTATGAAATTCGGTCCATTAGTTTTTGAGTTAGAGTGGATACATAGATTGCGCAGACAGACAGGTAGACACACAGACAGACACACGCACAGACGTCACGCTAAAAATAGTTTTTTAGTATTCTAGAGGTCTCGAAACGTGTAGATCCGTCGAAAACTCGAGTTACGATTTTCAACATGATCCCAATACTTTCCCTATACATTACCATGTATTGCAGGCAAAGTAAAAATTGGACACAACAATGGGAGAACATGGCCCTCAAATATCACGTGAATACATGAGATATTTGAGGGCCATTTCGCAAAAAAAGGCGGGTTCCTTTTTTTCCGAATTGTACCAAAAACTAATCAGCACCAGGGTCACACCCAAAGGTCTTACCTATCAAATTTTATGAAATTCGGTCCATTAGTTTTTGAGTTAGAGTGGATACATAGATTGCGCAGACAGACAGGTAGACACACAGACAGACACACGCACAGACGTCACGCTAAAAATAGTTTTTTAGTATTCTAGAGGTCTCGAAACGTGTAGATCCGTCGAAAACTCGAGTTACGATTTTCAACATGATCCCAATACTTTCCCTATACATTACCATGTATTGCAGGCAAAGTAAAAATTGGACACAACAACAATGGGAGAACATGGCCCTCAAATATCACGTGAATACATGAGATATTTGAGGGCCATTTCGCAAAAAAAGGCGGGTTCCTTTTTTTCCGAATTGCACCAAAAACTAATCAGCACCAGGGTCACACCCAAAGGTCTTACCTATCAAATTTTATGAAATTCGGTCCATTAGTTTTTGAGTTAGAGTGGATACATAGATTGCGCAGACAGACAGGTAGACACACAGACAGACACACGCACAGACGTCACGCTAAAAATAGTTTTTTAGTATTCTAGAGGTCTCGAAACGTGTAGATCCGTCGAAAACTCGAGTTACGATTTTCAACATGATCCCAATACTTTCCCTATACATTACCATGTATTGCAGGCAAAGTAAAAATTGGACACAACAACAATGGGAGAACATGGCCCTCAAATATCACGTGAATACATGAGATATTTGAGGGCCATTTCGCAAAAAAAGGCGGGTTCCTTTTTTTCCGAATTGTACCAAAAACTAATCAGCACCAGGGTCACACCCAAAGGTCTTACCTATCAAATTTTATGAAATTCGGTCCATTAGTTTTTGAGTTAGAGTGGATACATAGATTGCGCAGACAGACAGGTAGACACACAGACAGACACACGCACAGACGTCACGCTAAAAATAGTTTTTTAGTATTCTAGAGGTCTCGAAACGTGTAGATCCGTCGAAAACTCGAGTTACGATTTTCAACATGATCCCAATACTTTCCCTATACATTACCATGTATTGCAGGCAAAGTAAAAATTGGACACAACAACAATGGGAGAACATGGCCTTCAAATATCACGTGAATACATGAGATATTTGAGGGCCATTTCGCAAAAAAAGGCGGGTTCCTTTTTTTCCGAATTGCACCAAAAACTAATCAGCACCAGGGTCACACCCAAAGGTCTTACCTATCAAATTTTATGAAATTCGGTCCATTAGTTTTTGAGTTAGAGTGGATACATAGATTGCGCAGACAGACAGGTAGACACACAGACAGACACACGCACAGACGTCACGCTAAAAATAGTTTTTTAGTATTCTAGAGGTCTCGAAACGTGTAGATCCGTCGAAAACTCGAGTTACGATTTTCAACATGATCCCAATACTTTCCCTATACATTACCATGTATTGCAGGCAAAGTAAAAATTGGACACAACAACAATGGGAGAACATGGCCCTCAAATATCACGTGAATACATGAGATATTTGAGGGCCATTTCGCAAAAAAAGGCGGGTTCCTTTTTTTCCGAATTGCACCAAAAACTAATCAGCACCAGGGTCACACCCAAAGGTCTTACCTATCAAATTTTATGAAATTCGGTCCATTAGTTTTTGAGTTAGAGTGGATACATAGATTGCGCAGACAGACAGGTAGACACACAGACAGACACACGCACAGACGTCACGCTAAAAATAGTTTTTTAGTATTCTAGAGGTCTCGAAACGTGTAGATCCGTCGAAAACTCGAGTTACGATTTTCAACATGATCCCAATACTTTCCCTATACATTACCATGTATTGCAGGCAAAGTAAAAATTGGACACAACAACAATGGGAGAACATGGCCCTCAAATATCACGTGAATACATGAGATATTTGAGGGCCATTTCGCAAAAAAAGGCGGGTTCCTTTTTTTCCGAATTGCACCAAAAACTAATCAGCACCAGGGTCACACCCAAAGGTCTTACCTATCAAATTTTATGAAATTCGGTCCATTAGTTTTTGAGTTAGAGTGGATACATAGATTGCGCAGACAGACAGGTAGACACACAGACAGACACACGCACAGACGTCACGCTAAAAATAGTTTTTTAGTATTCTAGAGGTCTCGAAACGTGTAGATCCGTCGAAAACTCGAGTTACGATTTTCAACATGATCCCAATACTTTCCCTATACATTACCATGTATTGCAGGCAAAGTAAAAATTGGACACAACAACAATGGGAGAACATGGCCCTCAAATATCACGTGAATACATGAGATATTTGAGGGCCATTTCGCAAAAAAAGGCGGGTTCCTTTTTTTCCGAATTGTACCAAAAACTAATCAGCACCAGGGTCACACCCAAAGGTCTTACCTATCAAATTTTATGAAATTCGGTCCATTAGTTTTTGAGTTAGAGTGGATACATAGATTGCGCAGACAGACAGGTAGACACACAGACAGACACACGCACAGACGTCACGCTAAAAATAGTTTTTTAGTATTCTAGAGGTCTCGAAACGTGTAGATCCGTCGAAAACTCGAGTTACGATTTTCAACATGATCCCAATACTTTCCCTATACATTACCATGTATTGCAGGCAAAGTAAAAATTGGACACAACAACAATGGGAGAACATGGCCCTCAAATATCACGTGAATACATGAGATATTTGAGGGCCATTTCGCAAAAAAAGGCGGGTTCCTTTTTTTCCGAATTGTACCAAAAACTAATCAGCACCAGGGTCACACCCAAAGGTCTTACCTATCAAATTTTATGAAATTCGGTCCATTAGTTTTTGAGTTAGAGTGGATACATAGATTGCGCAGACAGACAGGTAGACACACAGACAGACACACGCACAGACGTCACGCTAAAAATAGTTTTTTAGTATTCTAGAGGTCTCGAAACGTGTAGATCCGTCGAAAACTCGAGTTACGATTTTCAACATGATCCCAATACTTTCCCTATACATTACCATGTATTGCAGGCAAAGTAAAAATTGGACACAACAACAATGGGAGAACATGGCCCTCAAATATCACGTGAATACATGAGATATTTGAGGGCCATTTCGCAAAAAAAGGCGGGTTCCTTTTTTTCCGAATTGTACCAAAAACTAATCAGCACCAGGGTCACACCCAAAGGTCTTACCTATCAAATTTTATGAAATTCGGTCCATTAGTTTTTGAGTTAGAGTGGATACATAGATTGCGCAGACAGACAGGTAGACACACAGACAGACACACGCACAGACGTCACGCTAAAAATAGTTTTTTAGTATTCTAGAGGTCTCGAAACGTGTAGATCCGTCGAAAACTCGAGTTACGATTTTCAACATGATCCCAATACTTTCCCTATACATTACCATGTATTGCAGGCAAAGTAAAAATTGGACACAACAACAATGGGAGAACATGGCCCTCAAATATCACGTGAATACATGAGATATTTGAGGGCCATTTCGCAAAAAAAGGCGGGTTCCTTTTTTTCCGAATTGTACCAAAAACTAATCAGCACCAGGGTCACACCCAAAGGTCTTACCTATCAAATTTTATGAAATTCGGTCCATTAGTTTTTGAGTTAGAGTGGATACATAGATTGCGCAGACAGACAGGTAGACACACAGACAGACACACGCACAGACGTCACGCTAAAAATAGTTTTTTAGTATTCTAGAGGTCTCGAAACGTGTAGATCCGTCGAAAACTCGAGTTACGATTTTCAACATGATCCCAATACTTTCCCTATACATTACCATGTATTGCAGGCAAAGTAAAAATTGGACACAACAACAATGGGAGAACATGGCCCTCAAATATCACGTGAATACATGAGATATTTGAGGGCCATTTCGCAAAAAAAGGCGGGTTCCTTTTTTTCCGAATTGCACCAAAAACTAATCAGCACCAGGGTCACACCCAAAGGTCTTACCTATCAAATTTTATGAAATTCGGTCCATTAGTTTTTGAGTTAGAGTGGATACATAGATTGCGCAGACAGACAGGTAGACACACAGACAGACACACGCACAGACGTCACGCTAAAAATAGTTTTTTAGTATTCTAGAGGTCTCGAAACGTGTAGATCCGTCGAAAACTCGAGTTACGATTTTCAACATGATCCCAATACTTTCCCTATACATTACCATGTATTGCAGGCAAAGTAAAAATTGGACACAACAACAATGGGAGAACATGGCCCTCAAATATCACGTGAATACATGAGATATTTGAGGGCCATTTCGCAAAAAAAGGCGGGTTCCTTTTTTTCCGAATTGCACCAAAAACTAATCAGCACCAGGGTCACACCCAAAGGTCTTACCTATCAAATTTTATGAAATTCGGTCCATTAGTTTTTGAGTTAGAGTGGATACATAGATTGCGCAGACAGACAGGTAGACACACAGACAGACACACGCACAGACGTCTCGCTAAAAATAGTTTTTTAGTATTCTAGAGGTCTCGAAACGTGTAGATCCGTCGAAAACTCGAGTTACGATTTTCAACATGATCCCAATACTTTCCCTATACATTACCATGTATTGCAGGCAAAGTAAAAATTGGACACAACAACAATGGGAGAACATGGCCCTCAAATATCACGTGAATACATGAGATATTTGAGGGCCATTTCGCAAAAAAAGGCGGGTTCCTTTTTTTCCGAATTGTACCAAAAACTAATCAGCACCAGGGTCACACCCAAAGGTCTTACCTATCAAATTTTATGAAATTCGGTCCATTAGTTTTTGAGTTAGAGTGGATACATAGATTGCGCAGACAGACAGGTAGACACACAGACAGACACACGCACAGACGTCACGCTAAAAATAGTTTTTTAGTATTCTAGAGGTCTCGAAACGTGTAGATCCGTCGAAAACTCGAGTTACGATTTTCAACATGATCCCAATACTTTCCCTATACATTACCATGTATTGCAGGCAAAGTAAAAATTGGACACAACAACAATGGGAGAACATGGCCCTCAAATATCACGTGAATACATGAGATATTTGAGGGCCATTTCGCAAAAAAAGGCGGGTTCCTTTTTTTCCGAATTGTACCAAAAACTAATCAGCACCAGGGTCACACCCAAAGGTCTTACCTATCAAATTTTATGAAATTCGGTCCATTAGTTTTTGAGTTAGAGTGGATACATAGATTGCGCAGACAGACAGGTAGACACACAGACAGACACACGCACAGACGTCACGCTAAAAATAGTTTTTTAGTATTCTAGAGGTCTCGAAACGTGTAGATCCGTCGAAAACTCGAGTTACGATTTTCAACATGATCCCAATACTTTCCCTATACATTACCATGTATTGCAGGCAAAGTAAAAATTGGACACAACAACAATGGGAGAACATGGCCCTCAAATATCACGTGAATACATGAGATATTTGAGGGCCATTTCGCAAAAAAAGGCGGGTTCCTTTTTTTCCGAATTGCACCAAAAACTAATCAGCACCAGGGTCACACCCAAAGGTCTTACCTATCAAATTTTATGAAATTCGGTCCATTAGTTTTTGAGTTAGAGTGGATACATAGATTGCGCAGACAGACAGGTAGACACACAGACAGACACACGCACAGACGTCACGCTAAAAATAGTTTTTTAGTATTCTAGAGGTCTCGAAACGTGTAGATCCGTCGAAAACTCGAGTTACGATTTTCAACATGATCCCAATACTTTCCCTATACATTACCATGTATTGCAGGCAAAGTAAAAATTGGACACAACAACAATGGGAGAACATGGCCCTCAAATATCACGTGAATACATGAGATATTTGAGGGACATTTCGCAAAAAAAGGCGGGTTCCTTTTTTTCCGAATTGCACCAAAAACTAATCAGCACCAGGGTCACACCCAAAGGTCTTACCTATCAAATTTTATGAAATTCGGTCCATTAGTTTTTGAGTTAGAGTGGATACATAGATTGCGCAGACAGACAGGTAGACACACAGACAGACACACGCACAGACGTCACGCTAAAAATAGTTTTTTAGTATTCTAGAGGTCTCGAAACGTGTAGATCCGTCGAAAACTCGAGTTACGATTTTCAACATGATCCCAATACTTTCCCTATACATTACCATGTATTGCAGGCAAAGTAAAAATTGGACACAACAACAATGGGAGAACATGGCCCTCAAATATCACGTGAATACATGAGATATTTGAGGGCCATTTCGCAAAAAAAGGCGGGTTCCTTTTTTTCCGAATTGTACCAAAAACTAATCAGCACCAGGGTCACACCCAAAGGTCTTACCTATCAAATTTTATGAAATTCGGTCCATTAGTTTTTGAGTTAGAGTGGATACATAGATTGCGCAGACAGACAGGTAGACACACAGACAGACACACGCACAGACGTCACGCTAAAAATAGTTTTTTAGTATTCTAGAGGTCTCGAAACGTGTAGATCCGTCGAAAACTCGAGTTACGATTTTCAACATGATCCCAATACTTTCCCTATACATTACCATGTATTGCAGGCAAAGTAAAAATTGGACACAACAACAATGGGAGAACATGGCCCTCAAATATCACGTGAATACATGAGATATTTGAGGGCCATTTCGCAAAAAAAGGCGGGTTCCTTTTTTTCCGAATTGTACCAAAAACTAATCAGCACCAGGGTCACACCCAAAGGTCTTACCTATCAAATTTTATGAAACTCGGTCCATTAGTTTTTGAGTTAGAGTGGATACATAGATTGCGCAGACACACAGACAGACAGGTAGACACACAAACAGACACACGCACAGACGTCACGCTAAAAATAGTTTTTTAGTATTCTGGAGGTCTCGAAACGTGTAGATCCGTCGAAAACTCGAGTTACGATTTTCGACATGATCCCAATACTTTCCCTATACATTACCATGTATTGCAGGGAAAGTAAAAATCTGATGTGGGCAGCACATGACTTTCCCTACAGACTTATATTCACGTTCTCTTTATTTTTATTACATTTAATTTTTATTACATTTAATTCACTTTTAATTCAATATTCGTTCTCTCTTGATAACTGGACTTCTTTTCAAAGGTGGCGTAGAGAAAATACGATAAAACTAAAATATCTCGAGAACGGCTAGTCCCAGTGTAATGGAGTTGGTCTTATTCTTTTCTTCGTTAAAAATTACGTATTAAACAAGCATTTTATGGATATATTTGAGCATACGTAGGTTTTTTTTTAGATTTTTGCGGGAAATTTTGCAAAAAAAGGCAGGTTATTTTTTTTCCAAATCATACCAAAATCTAATCAGCACCAGGGTGTCCCACAAGTGACTCACCTACCGAATTTTGTGGAATTCGGTCCATGAGTTTTTCAGCTAGAGTGGATACAAGCTTTTGTGGGCCATTTCGCAAAAAAAAGGCGGGTTCTTTTATCTCGAATCGTACCCAAAACTAATCAGCACCAGATTCGCCCACAAGTGATTTACCTACCAAATTTTATGAAATTCGGTCAATTACTTTTTTAGTTAGAGTGGATACAAAATCTGCACAGACAGACAGACACACAGACAGACAGACACACAGACAGACAGACAGACAGACAGACACTAAGACACACACACAGACGTCACGCTAAAAATAGTTTTTTCGTATTCTAGAGGTCTCGAAACATGTAGATCCGTCGAAAACTCGAGTTACGATTTTCGACATGATCCCAATACTTTCCCTATACATTACCATGTATTGCAGGGAAAGTAAAAATTGGACACAACAACAATGGGAGAATGTCATTTTTATTGTAGTTTAAAAAATATTTAATGTCAAATTCAAAGACAACATGTTCGAGCCGCGAGTGCGTGTCCTGTATGGACTAACAATGGCAGACCACAAATTTTTGCAAGCAGGTATCTACATAGTTGAATTTATTCAGGTCGGAGCCTCTTTGTTTATGTCGTTGCAGTTTACGAGATATTTCACTTTCGATGCAGTTCTGAAGTGAAAAATGTTCTTTCGTATCGACATAGCCATAGATTTCTCTACATCGTATCGCGAACACTATATCATACAAAATTATGACATTTGATACATTTATAGAAAAAAAAATAGTGTGACACGATGAAATAAAGCGTTTACTGATACGAACTTTAATTTGGCCTGAAATGGCTCGTGAAACGATCTCTGAGAGCTCAGCGAATAAGTTACAGGGGTTGGCGAACTAAAGCGAGCGGGGAACAGAACCCCATAGTTCTTCGAAATATTCTATTAAAATATCTAATATAATTCACCTGAAACGGAATATGAGAATACATTTTCAGAGCCGGATATAATCGTTTAAATATATTCAATACTAGCAGCATACCCATTCTTCGTAGAGTATATAATATAAAGAAACTTATAATTCGCAATCATGTGCAAATTCTGTTAAAATATTAAATTTATTGCTTCTAAAGAGAAGTTTAAGAATATATGTTCTCACTATGCAAAATTATCTTCACGGGCAGATCTGAAGAATAAAACATCCTGGCTCTTTTTGTAAGCAAATTTACAAAAAAAAAGGGAATTGAATCAATATATGCAACCCCGTACAACTTATATTGTAACAGATTAAAAAATATGCCAGTGTGTGAGTAGAAGATTACCCGTATATACAATATGCCGCCCAGGTGGTTTGCCGCCCAGGTGGTGTAGTGGATAGCGTGTTCGGCTGATGTGTGGAGGGCTCGGGTTCGAATCCCGAATAAGGCATGGAGGCTTGTGTGGCTACTGTAACTGGATTTCGATCTGTTGTTGCCACGTTAATTGAATTAAAAAAAAAAAAAAAAAAAAAAAAAAAAAAAAAAAAAAAAAAAAAAAAAAAAATATGAGCCTGAAAAATCTTTGCCAAAATAAAAAAGATGACGTAATAAATCGAAAATATCAATAGTCATCGTCCTGTTTATACCAGAAGGTCGTAATTGATTCCAATATATGCCAATATATATCTAAACATATGCCAATATACCTGTACTACAAGATATCAATCTATCAGAATATAAGTATATTCTGGTAGATTAGAAGAAGTACCCGTGTATTTGTAGAAGATTACTCGTACAACGTACAATATATGAGTTTAAACAATTTTTGTCATAATAGAACAATTGCATAATAACTTGAAAATATCAATAATCCCTGAATCAATAATCCCCGAAAATATCAATAATAATAACGTTTAAACCTGAAGACCATAATTGATATTATCCAGTCAAAAATGCCATAAGAAAAATCAAATCGTTCTTTTCTAAAATATATTTTTATATCCATTTATTTATTATTCAAATCGAAAAAATAATAATTAAAATTAACAGACAGATTTAATTTAATTGCGTTTTTGAACAACATGATATAAGATAGAATCTTCCTCGTAAACTGCGAAATTAAATAACCATTTTGATTTTTTTATACTTTTCATTGTTCAGTAAAAGCTTGTAAAAAATAAACCATGGTGATAGATTTCCCATTTAAATCACGTTTCAAACAATTCATGTTTTCAGAAAGTGACTAATTAGTGCAAAAAATCTCTCATCAAACTTAAAGATAAAGTTTCCATTCACTTTCAAACGATTTTCAAGCTTTTCATTTGGATAAACCACGGAGTTAGAGAGTAGAACTCCTTGGAAGAAGTTTCGTTTTTCATTAATATCTCGACAACCCCTGGTCTTAGATACTCGAAACTTGGTGTCTAAATTTATGGGGGGCTATTTCAAGGCTATCCACAAATTTCATCAAATTCGGTTCAGCTGTTCTCCCGTGATGATGAGACAAACGAAAATTTCGTTTTTTACTAATATCTCGAGAACCACCAATCGTTGAAACTCCAAACATGGACTAAATTTTAAGTGGGACTATTTCCAGGCTACCCACAAAATTCCATCAAATTGAGTTTAGCCGTTCTCCCGTGATGACGGGACAAACAGACAGACAGATTTTCAATTTTATTTATATAGACTAGCAGCATACCCGTGCTTCGTACGGAGTATATAATATAAATAAACTTAAAATTCACAATCATGTGCAAATTCCTATAGTATACTTAATGGCATTTTTAATCAAAATATTGTGTTAAAATATTTAACATAATGCTCCTAAAAAGAAGTTAAGGAATGGTAGTTCTCGTTATTCAAAATTATCTTCACGGGTGTATCTGAAGAATAAAATATCCTCGCCTTTTTGTAAGCAAATTTATAAAAAGTATGGAATTGAATCAATATATGCAAAATAATAGTGTATTGTATGGGACCCGTACCACTTATATACGCGAATATTAGAAGATATAACCAGTATTAGTAGATTACATATATAAATTGAAAATATCAATAAATCCGTAATCTTTTAACCAGTAGGCAGTAATTAATTCCAATATGTGCCCAAATAAAAGTGCTAAAATTATATGGGAAGATAAACCCGTACTACTTATAATGTCATAGATTAGAAGATATGTCCTAGTGTTAGTAAAAGATTACCCGTATTATAATATTTAGTTTGAAACATTTTTGCCAATATATAACAGATTACTTAATAAATTAAAAATATCAATAATCCCCGTAATCTTCATAACGGAAGGCTTGATTCCAATATATGCCAATATACATGTACTACTTATATTCTCTTACATTAGAAGATATACCCGTGCATTTGTAGAAGATTACTCGTACAACGTATAATATATGAGTTTCAACAATTTTTGCCGCAATAAAACAATGCCATAAGAAATTGAAAATATCAATAATCTCTGAATCAATAATCCCCAAAAACATCAATAATAATAATGTTTAAACATGAAGATAGTAATTGATATTATCCAGTCAAAAATACGATGGCAATGAAATTTATTTTATATACATATCTTCATCATTAAAATCGGAAAAGATTTAATAAAAATCTTCTTCCTCATAAACATATTAAATTTAAATCCGTTGTTAAGCGACATGTTATGATTTGCTTCAAATAAATTGGTGGTCAAAATATCGTCTGAATATCTCTAATGAAGGTTTGGCGACATTTTAAAAAATCGCCAAATTTATCGCCAAGTGGGACTGTAGAACTGACAGTCCCACTTGGCGATAAATTGACGAACCATCATCAAAATATTATACCCTAAAAAAAACACAATTTCGTTTATTTAGGGCAATTTATCAATTTCAAAATATTTTTATGGATTTATAAATATTTTTATCAATTTGGTGACATTTTAAAAATTCGCTAAATGGGTTACTAAGTAGGGCGGTTGGACTGACAGACAAATGCTAACGAAACACCATTTCAGTACTTTCTTTTAGCAAAACAAAATAAAATTCATTGATTTACGTCATTTTTATCAATTTGGGGACATTTCAATCAATTTTGCAACTTTTAAGAAATTTACCAAGTTAGCGATATCCAGCCAAATTCGTAGCTCTAAATTCACAGATCTGAATAAAATATCGTGATCCAGTTTGTATATACTAAATGAAAACACTAAAATATTATTAGGAGATATACCCATTCTACTCTTTTTCTGTTTAAACAATTGGATAAATGAATTTATTGGGTAAACAGAATATGAGTTTATTAGCTAAACACAATATATAAGCTTAAAACCTCTTTGATAAAATACATGAAAGTGATGTATGCAGTTCGCAATTAATATAATTTAGAAAAATCAAACCGTTCATTTATAAGATATATTTTAATAACCATTTATTTATTATTCAAATCGAAAAAATAATAATAATCATTAACAAACACATTTAATTCCATTCCTTTGCCGAGCAACATGATATAAGATAGAATCTTCCTCATAAAATGCGAAATTAAATAACCATTTTAATTTCTTTATACTTCTAATCGTTGAGTAAACGCTTGTGAAATATAAAACATGGAGGTAGGTTTTTCCATTTAAATTCATGTTTCAAACTATTCATGCTTTCAGATAGTGACTATTTAATGCAAAAATCCTGCATCAAACTCAAAAATAATGTTTTAATTCCCTTTGACGCTTTAAACAAACGATTTTTATCCTTTCCGTTTGGATAAACCACGGAGTTGGAGAGTAGAACTCCTATAAAAAAAGTTCCGTTTTTCATTAATATCTCGACAACCCCTGGTCTTAGAAACGCGAAACTTGGGCAAAATTTATGGGGGGCTATTTCAAGGACACCCACAAAATTTCATTAAATTCGGTTCAGCCGTTCTTTCGTGATGATGAGACAAACGAAAGTTTCGTTTTTTACTAATATCTCGAGAACCACTGGTCGTAGAAATTCCAACCATAGACTAAATTTTAAGTGGGGCTATTTCTAGGCTACCCACAAAATTTCATCAAATTCGGTGCAGCCGTTCTCCCGTGATGTTGGGACAAACAGACAGACAGACAGACAGACAGACAGATTTTCAATTTTATTTATATAGATGGACAAATAGATGGACAAATAAATCAACACATAAAACTGAAAAATACGTTTATTCTACGAACGATGTAAAAATTAAATTCTCCATCGCATCGTATGCCTGCCTAAACATGGAAAAATTCCCGAAAGTTTAAATTGCTAATTTAGAGGCGTGTAATACCGGATATTGTGTTTATGCTCTGCCAGCCTTAACAATTGAATAGTTTAATTTGGAAAATTATGTTTGCATTCTACTCTACACTACTCTATTGAAAATCTTCAAACTGAAAGTATATCACCCGGAAGATTATTAATATTTCTTTCGTTAAAAACTAATTTTGAGTGAAACCTGATTGTGAGTTGTTTCAATGTATGGCGTATAATTACGTGTTGGTTTAGTATTTGGCGTAATTTGAAGTTGCTTTAGAATTTGAAGTAATTATAAATTGTTTTAACATGTGAATGTTGATTTAGCGTTAAATGTTAAATGTTGATTTAGCGTATGGCATGAAATAATATTTGCCGCTGTGTAAGTTGGAATTTTTATTTTCCCAGTGTTTCCCATGCTTTCTTACGTCTCTCTATTTGCTGAATCAATATGTGACAAAAGGATGCGTTGCATAGGGACCCAGAAAAAGTTGAATAGGGGCTTTTGGGAACCCGAGCCGCGTAAGCAGTTTATTGAAAAGTCAATAACATATTAAAAAATCTGATGTAGACAACACATGACTTTCCTTATATAATGCAATAAATTTACTACTTTACAGTAAAACAAAATCTGATGTAGGCAGCACAAGACTTTTCTTATATAATGCAATGAATTTACTACTTTTACAGCTAAAAAAACCGTTATTCTTATAGTAGATACATATTCTTTCCATGATGTTGAATTTTCTTCAATTAATCGCCATTTTCATTGATTTAGCGTCATTTTTATCCATTTGGCGAGATTTTTGTTAATTTGGCAACAATGAAAGATGTCGCCAAGTTGGCGACATTCCGCCAAATACGTCGCCAAAATCTCGCCAAGCGTTATGGACGGAGAAATAAGTCATTCTTACAGCAGATAAATGACTATTGGCGTTCAAATACAAAATTATTACTCAAAGTATCTTTTTTCATGAATGGAACGAGCTAGATCCTCGAAAATGATGTCACCCAATTTATCGCATGGTATTACATATGAAAAGTGAACATGTTTCTCAATAGAAAATATTTTTTCTTTATTTTATATGACCTTTTGATAATTTTTTTAAAAATATGCAATATCTCGAGAACGGTCCATGTTAGCGTTCTAAAATTTATGCCAATAGGAAATGTCTATTTCCGTAACTTTATTAGCGGTTTTAATTTTTTGACGATTTTTTCAAAATTTTACTCGAAAATTTGGGGGGTTCTGAACATTCGATTGCGTATAAAAACAATAGGCTTTCAGTGTTTGTAGATTGTGATTTTTGTACCAAATTTCGTTCGAATCGGTCCATTCGTTCGTCAGTTATCGTCTCCACAGACTCACTGACACACACACAAGCACACACACACATACTTTCACACACACACACACACACACACACACACACACACACACAGACATCACTTCAAAAATGTTTGATTCGCGATCAGGGATGCTTGAAATGTGCTCTCCCGTTGAAAACTCGAATTCGAATTTTCGTCCCCATCACAATACTTTCCTTATACATTATGTATATAAGTAAAGTAATAAGCGGTAGAAAAGGATTCCAACGCATTTACTGAAGGGGCCGAAAAATAGTTATGCACAAAGGGCTCCATAGTTATAGTTATGCACAAAGAAACGTAGAAATTCTATATTAACGAACCAGGTATGACCCTTGATAACGTACATGATTCTGGAAATACTTTTTACTTTTTTCAATTATTTTCTTTTTCATGTAAATAAATTTTGCGAGCCAAGAAAGGCCTAGCTCCATTTGTAATTATTTTAGTTTGAAATTTTTCATCTATTACGCTAGTCATGTTTTTACACCATGTATGGCAATATAGGACAAAAGGGTGCGTTGGATTGGGGCCCAGAAAACTTGGGAACCCGGGCCTCTTAAGCAGTTTATTGAA
The DNA here is from genome assembly GCA_951213105.1 of Amaurobius ferox. NCBI lineage: Eukaryota > Metazoa > Arthropoda > Arachnida > Araneae > Amaurobiidae > Amaurobius > Amaurobius ferox. Next base: position 74,344,847 of record OX578155.1, read on the forward strand.
AAGTCAATAACTTGTGAAATAAGCGGTAGTAAAGGATTCCCAAGCATTTACTGTAGGGGCCGAAAAATTCTATTCGCGAAACTGGTTGGAATCTGGGTTTATATTTACGGTTGTGTACGCAGAAACGTAGAAATTCAGTATTAACGAAACAGGTATGGCCCTTAATAACGTACATGGTTTCGGGAATACTTTTCACTTTCTTCAATTACTTTCTTTTTCATGTAAACAAATTTGGGGAGCTGGAAAGGCGTAGCTCCATGTGTAATTTTTTCAGTTTGAAATTTTCATCTATTACACTATTCATGTTTTTACACCATGTATATGAATACAGAGAACAAGGGAATTAATATCTTAAGTACCTGTATTACATATATGATTTATAACACTTTAAATAATAATAAATTTAAATAGCAATTTTATATTTGAGAGCAGTTAAATGCTTATATTCACCGGACTTTCACAAAATGTAATCCGATTTTCAATGGCTTACATTATATATGGAACAGGGAAAGAGGGGTATTTAATACCCAATTAATACCTGTTTTATTAACACTTTACAACAAAGTTGAAAAGTGTTTATGACTTTGTTCATTCTGTCTGTCTGTCTGTCTGTCTGTCTGTCTGTCTGTCTGTCTGTCCGTTAGCACGATAACTGCCGTAAAAATGAGTTTATCAAAATGAAATTTTAGTATGTTGTTCAGACGGTCTGTAGGACCTATGGGAATATAAATAAATAATATCACCCAATTAGTTTTTTATTGAACCCGGGTTGAAAAAATGAAATACATTGAACCCTATGGGACCTAATTTTTCAAACATTTTTTAAGTAAATTTAAAATTCACGAATTGCTTCAAAATTTTTAGGAAATATTCACATTATCCCATAGAATATATAAAAAAAATTCAGTAAAATATGTTAAGTAGTTTTTTAATTAAAAAAATTATTTAATATAGGGAAAAAAACAAATTCAATTAAATTCTGACTTTGGGATATCTTCCAGAAAGAAAAGAGAGAGATATTATATAATAAATATCTCTCCATTTGTTTAAACGTTTTGCATAAGGGAGTGGCTTCATATTTTAAGATAAATTTGGTAGGTAACAATTTTTCATTTTTTTTAAATTTGATATAACTCTTCATGATAAATTTAATTGATGGCATTTTAAATGCACTTTCTTACGTCCTAGAGAGTTAAAATTTGGTACACAGCTTAAATTTGTTGAACATTTTATTCGACAAAAATTTGATGGATCTTTAAATATAGATCATACATTTTTTTCGAAATGGCCTGAAAATAATCCCCGTTCACTTCTATAAATCATTGGTGTAATATTGTTAAAAATTCTGATGTGGACAGCACTTGTCTTTCTCTGCAGACTCATATTCGTTCTCTTTATTTATTCAATAATAATTTGAGTTTATCTGCACAACATAAGTATTTTAAATGACATTGAATTTACACGTTAAACTTAAATTTGGTTCTCATTTGATAGCTGGAGTTATTGTCAAAGGTGGCGTAGCGAAAACGCGAAAAAACTAGAATATCTCAAGAACGGCTAGTCCTAGAGTAATGGGGTTAGTCTTATTCTTTTTGTTGTCAAAAATCACATATAAAATAGGAATTTAATTGATATAATTGAGCACACGTAGTCTTTTATTTTTATATATAACGATTTTTGCTGGCCATTTCGCAAAAATAGCCCGTTCCTTTTTCCCGAATCGTAGTAGAATAACCTACAAATGATTTATATACAACATTTTGTTAAATTTGGTATATAAATCACTTGTAGGTTATTGAAATATTATACTCCAAATTTTGTTAAATTTGGTTCATTAGTTTTTAGCTAGAGTGGATAAAGGCAATTTCTGCGGCCATTTCGCAAAGAAGGCAGATTCTTTTATTACGAATCGTACCATAATCTAATGAACATCAGGATTTCCCACAAAAAACATACCTACCAAATTGTATGAAATTCGGTCCATTAGTTTTTCAATTAGAGTGGATGTAATATCCACACAGAAACATACACAGATACACCCTTACACACACAGACGTCTTCCTAAAAGTAGTTTTTTCGTGTTCTAGAAGTCCCAAAACGTGTAGATACTTTGAAAATTCGAGTTCCGATCTTCGGCACGATTCCAATACTTTGAGTACATACACATACACATATATATTATCTGTGTATCTAAATTCCGTGCCTATGCAATTACAATAGTTGTGATTTTAAATGATCCCTAAACTGATTCTTCAAGGAAGCCTAATTTTAACATATGCAGAATGCAAATATCTCAAGCGATTGTAAGATGAATTACATAAGAATTGCTGAATTTTTTTCACACAAAATTATTTAGCTCTGGAGTCTGGAATACAAGTTATATGAATGAAATATTCATTGATTTTGCATAAAGAATCAGATGATTTATATTTCGATACAGTTTTAATTATTTAAGTATAATAAATTACTGTAGTACTGTGATAATGTAAAAGATATTACCACTGAATGAATCACATTTTAGAAATTTTTAAATGAAATTACATTTCAGTTGGAAAGTGTTTCATAATCAATGCTTATGCATGATTGATCTTTCTTGTTTAAAATGATTTTGTCTCCAGCCTATCGTTGAATCTATTTTGATTTCAAATATGCTCTTCAGGCCATTTTATTTTCCCATATGATCTACAGACCATTTTCAATATAAGTCACCAGTATTTGTAATACAAGTAAAAAGATCTGATGTCGGCAGCACATGACTTTCCTTAAATAATGCAATGAATTTACTAGTTTTACAGTCAAAAAATACTGTATAAGATCATGATATAAACACTTCGTATCAGCATTTAAATGCACCTCCTCAAACCCTTCAGAATTCTGCCGTCTTCAACGACTGTGTAATTAGCATATATCCGGACAGTCAATCGTCATTGGCTGAAACATACGATATTTGCATACTGCCATCTACATCCGCAGCGATTTTCAGCCACTCAAATTCAAATACGCTTTCGAAATATGAAAATTTGCATTGCGTGTTTAACTTTTGGAAGTGAGTATATATACAGGGTGTCCAGAAAGGCGCAATATCTCGAGAAATACACTTCGGATCAAAAAATAAAAAACACGTATTCAATATTTTTAGAAAATATATCCAATGATACCAAAATTGACCCCCCCCCTCCTGCGGGGTGGGGGGTGGGGCAACAATAGGAATCCTCATTTTTTATTGCAGATTTGGATTCTCCAGAAAAAATTACATACATTTGACTTACGATTTTTGATTTTTACTCCCACAAACGGCGCTATAATCGAGAAAAACGGAAGTGGGGCATAAATGTTTAAAAATGGGAATGTCTCGGGAAATACACTTCAGATAAAAAAGTAAAAAATTACGTGTTCAATATTTTCAAAAAAAAACTATCCAATGATGCTAAAATTGACACCCTCGCCCCCGCTAACCGTTCACTTCAGCAACAACTGTTGACTTAGTTTAGAAAACGGTTTAAAACTACTTTTAGCACTACCCAGGAACAACGATATGGACGTAGTAGTTTTCTGTTCCCTTCGGGTCTTGAGTCCCCTTGCCTCTCATGATCATGGTGCTTTTTTCTGTAACTTTTAAACGTTAGTGCCCCCCTTCCGTTTTTCTCGATTATAGCGCCGTTTGTGGGAGCAAAATTCAAAAATCGTAGGTAAAATGTATGTAATTTTTTTTGGAGAATCCAAATATGCAATAAAAAAATGGGGGTTCCCATTGAAAATTTTAAAGTTGCCCCCTTCCTGAAGGGGAGAGGGGGTCAATTTTGGTATCATTGGATAGCTTTTCTAAAAATATTGAATACGTGTCTTTTCATTTTTTGATCCGAAGTGTATTTCTCGAGATATTGCACCGTTCTGGAACTTTCTGGACACCCTATATATATATATATATATATATATATATATATATATATATATATATATATATATATATATATATATATATATATATATATTGTTATATTGTTATATTTTTATAGGGTGTCCTTTTTGGTTTGTTTTAGCGTATTATAGTAAACATTTGGATTTTTACAAATTATTGAAAGTGTATATGCATGTATGTAATTTTTTACGGTTTTATAAGAGTCATGAAGAAAATAGTGTAGGGAGTATCGGCTACCGGGAGCGTTTGCCATGGCGGAAAAATACTTTAACCGGAGTGTTGGGGGTCGCAACTCCCCCCGGCCGTTACTTATCTAGAAATTTTACGAGTACAGTGCTACTTGTCCTATTTGGGAATTTATATAGGTATACACATGTAAAATTGCAACATAGCGCTTTACAAGTTGTATTAAAAATTATTTTTTGCTTTTAGCTTTTTAATCAATTCACTCAAAATTGTAGCATTTTTTCGTTTTATATTATATATATATATATATATATATATATATTCGTTGTGCATAATACAAAGTACCCTATAAATAGCAAGCGTCCATTTGACCATGAATTTTCTCAGGTGTTTAAAAGTTCACGCTTTTTAGAAAATGAATAGGAGGTGGAACCTGTCAATAACAGACATCCCCAGAACAATGAATTCTTCTGCCTGTTACTTAGCGCAGTTTCCGCTGCCTGGGTGGTAGACTATTTTGAGAATTTCACGACATGCATACTGATAAAACCCACATATAGGGGCTGTTCCCGAATTTCAGTTCGAACCAATAACTGCTCCGCTTTCTTAGACCGGTTTCGTACTTATCAGTACTTAGAAATAGCCGATATCTACATTAATAGCAAATAAGCTTGCTATGTTCCACAATTCTGCAAACCACAATGCTGCGAACTTATAAGAGAACCATAACATTTACTTTGAAAAAGCTCCTACAGCCGGATTCTGTAATACAAACTTCGTCATTACAGCCAGAACAAAATTGGGAAAGACAGAAATGTACATGTTCGTAAAATTGTTGCATATAGCAATATTTCTTTCCTGCCATTGCAGGCATCGGCTACTCCTTACTGATGAACACACAAACACAAAACCGGTCAATATATGTTGTTACTTGCAACGGGAGCGCAATATATTTCTTAATTACTTTCCTTATATACATAATGTATAAGGAAAGTATTGTGACGGGGTCGAAAATTCGAATTCGAGTTTTCGACGGGAGAGCACGTTTCAAGCATCCCTGATCACGAATCAAACATTTTTGAAGTGATGTCTGTGTGTGTGTATGTGTGTGTGTGTGTGTGTGTGTGTGTGTGTGTGTGTGAAAGTATGTGTGTGTGTGTGTCAGTGAGTCTGTGGAGACGATAACTGACGAACGAATGGACCGATTCGAACCAAATTTGGTACAAAAATCACAATCCGTAAACACTGGAAGCCTATTGCTTTTATATGCAATCGAATGTTAAGAACCCCCCTAAATTTTCGAATGAAATTTTGAAAAAATCGTCAAAAAATCAAAACCACTAATAAAGTTACGCAAATAGACATTTCTTATGTAATTTTTCATTAGAAAACGATTGACATAAATTTTAGAACGCTAACATGAACCGTTCTCGAGATATTGTTCATTTTTTAAAAAAAAATTATCAAAAAGTCATATAAAAAAAAAATTCCTATTGAGAAACATGTTCACTTTTCATGTGTAATACCATGCGATAAATTGGGTTACATCATTCTCGTGGAACTAGCTCATTTCATTCATGAAAAAATATAATTTTAGTAATACTTTTGTGTTTGAACGCCAATAGTCATTTATCTGCTGTAAGAATAACTTATTTCTTAGTGCATAACGCTTGGCGAGATTTTGGCGACGAATTTGGCGGAATGTCGCCAACTTGGCGACTTTTTGAAATGTTGCCAAATTAACGAAAATCTCGCCAAATGGATAAAAATGACGACTAATTGTCGAAAATTTAATATCTTGGAAAGAATATTAGTATCTACTATAAGAAAAACCTACTTTTTTTTACTATAAAAGTAGTAAATTAATTACATTATATAAGGAAAGTCATGTGTTGCCCACATCAGATTTTTTGTGTATAATTTGTAGCATGTTTCACGTTGGGAAGTTTTGGAGGTCCTGCTATAGAAATGTAGACAGTGGAGATTTAAATATTTGAATATGTATTGAGGTAGCGTTTTATTTGCATAATACAAACGTTTAGTATGTTATGTTTATTTCGCAACATTAAGTATGAAAGCAATTATACTGTATAGGAAATTATATATTCACACAAATAACTCTGTAAGGAAAGGTGCTTGAGTGTACATATAGGTCTATGTATTTTAGTAAAGTAACTATGCCCGATAGAATAAAAATGATTACAGTGCATATAGCGGAGAATTAAAAACATAGGAAACAGACTCGATAAAACGAGATAGACAGAAAAAGACAATTATAAAGTCGCAGAACATTTTCTGATTAGTACGAATCAGTATTATGTATGCTCAATACACGTTTATAGAAAACAATAAACATATGTCGAAATATGTAAAGAACCTTTCTGCCCCAAATGGGTAGATTTTCCTCCCGTAGAACTTTAGATTCTCCTCGCGTTAATGTCAAATTGACGTACAACTTGACAATCTGGCTGGCCACCTTCTGCTATTTTTACCCCTGGTTATCCAGGTTAGTTACCTTGCTTGGCAGTTGGCCTCCTAATTTGAAATGGGAGTCTAATATGCCAGATTCCACTGAATGCGTACTAATTGTACTAGTGTCACGTTTAAATCACCAACATGACTGCACAAACCTTCTGGGTATGGTAATGTTTGGGCATTGTAAACAATCTTGCTGCCCCAAGGAAATCGAAGCAAGGATCTTCGTACTGACCAGCCGACCCTTTACCTTTGAGCTACTGGGACAGAAGAGAAAGTTCGCATTGGTGAAATAAACTTTGTGTAATTGACTGATTAGACGAGTAGAATGTCATCGAAGGGCGGGATAGCCCAGCGGTAAGGGTACGGAGATTACACTCCGATAATCCGAGTCCACTTCCCGACGCTACCCAAATTATCCTCGAATCTACGCAAAGTACTGGCATGGTATATCTGTGGGTTCAACAACCTTATTGTTCAACAACCTTCCGAGAAGTTGGTAGTAGGGGAAGGAGGGTATGGTTCGTGAATATCCTAATGAGTAAATGGAGTCTTCCTATCTTTTTCAATGCTAGAAATCGGAGTAACATCTCACTCTGAGCTCTGACTTTGACAGCGCGGTTTTGTGGAGAAAGTATCAAAACTCTTCTCTGATTGGCTATTTTCTTCTTTATATTCTGCTCGTCAATTGTTAATCACTTTATGTCCACGCCTTCTTTTAATACGATAATGGTATTTGATCGTCGACCATCCGTGCGGATTATAAGTTCCGATAACTTTTCTTAATTACTTCGCTGAAGTAAGGGTCATTTAAAAAACAAACTTACTGTTTAGGCTCAAAACATCTAAATAAGATCTTTGGACCGTTGGACCGTTTTGGAAGAAAATATTACCCATCTCTAATATACATGGTGTCTCAAAATTAATGGAACAAACATTTAGGGGTGATAGAATATATCGAAACAAACATTTTTGATCATAGAATTGGAAAAAAAAATCTATTGTTTGTTCTATCACCCCTTAGAGATTGTTCCATTAATTTTGAAACACCCTGTTTAGTATATGGTATGGTCCCTGTGGATGTCATCCCCACTGCGTTCTGGCATAAATTAGGTGGAGCACTCCTGGCCGTTCAAACATATCTTACATTTTCGAGTAGGCCGGATTGTCTGTGTCGAAAGAGTAGCAAGTCATTGAGAGTTGTCACCAGGATGACAACTGGTATTTATTGCCTTCTTCATACGCGTGTCGTTCGCTCCTGGTGTTGATTCCTACACATGCTCTAGAACTTTGAAAATGGCATTTTTCGGGCAAACAAATTGGGGTTTTTCAAGAGGTCCTTCCAGACTTTAGAAACAGTCAATGACATAGAAAATTATATTTGCATCAGCTTATTTGCATAACTTATTGGCATCAACCTCGAAATAGAACCATTTCGATTTCATCTTTGGGACCGAAAAAATTGTTGGTGTGTGTGTGTGTGTGTGGAGGGAGGGGGGGGGGTGATCGAAATTATTGTTCAGACCTCGGAGCCTACCAGATATTTTTAAATCATTCTATATATTTTTTAATCATGTTGATAACATCCTAATATTTGACCTGATTTGTATATTGCAAATTCATTAATTTCAGTTTTAAAAGAAGCGCTCGATCAATAAAGTCATAACTATGCAAAAACTTATACCTACGTCATATTAAAAATATATATTTTTTAATTGAATTTGCCATATTATTTTGATGAAATGTAAATTAGGCTCTTTTTTTCACAAAGATTGAGTTTCAAATTAAATTAATTATGAATTATTCCATTTCGTAACATAATTACATTTTTTATGTTCTTTCTCTAATTTAAGAATATTGTGAAAATGCATTTTTTCTACAAGAATGGGAATATTTAATTAATGGAATCTGTTTGAATTCTTTAGTATTATTTATAAAACTCTTCAAATCCAGTGAAGAATTGTACTCTCGCTATTGGTCAGATCTATAAAGTGGTAGACTTTTGGTGCCTCATTAATTCGGCAGTTCGACGATAATTCTAAAATGTTTCGGCTGGGGGGGGGGGGGGGGGGGTTCTCATCCCGGGCATGGCTGATTCAATACTTTCCTTATATACATAGTATAATGTATAAGGAAAGTATTGTGACGGGGTTGAAAATTCGAATTCGAGTTTTCGACGGAAGATCACGCTTCAAGTCTCCCTGAATACGAATCTAACATTTCTGAGGTGATGTCTGTGTGTGTGAAGGTATGTATGTGTGTGTCAATGAGTAGTCTGTGGAGACGATATCTCACGAACGAATGGAGCGATTCGAATGAAATTTGGCACAAAAATCACATTTTATGAATACTGGAAGCCTATTGTATTTAAACACAATCGAATGTTCAGATATCCCCTGAACTTTCGAGTGAAATTTTGAAAAATATCATCAAAAAACCAAAACCTTTAAAAGTTACGCAAATAGACATATGTAATTTCTCCTTAGAAAACGATTGACATAAACTTTTGAATGGCCCACCAACCATTCTCGCGATATTGCACATTTTTCTAATAAATTTTTCAAAAAATCACAGAGATAAAATAATATTAACTATTGTGAAATATATTTACTTTTCATATGTTATATCATGCTGTAGAATTGGTGACACCATTCTCGTGGATCTAGCTCGTTCCATTCATCGGAAAAGATGCTTTGGGTAATACATTTATATTTGAACACCAATAATCATTTATCTGCTATAAGAATTTCTTATTTCTCCGTCCATAATGCTTGGCGATATTTTGGCCTCGAATTTGGTGGAATGTCGCCAACTTGGTGACTTTTTAAAATGTTACCAAATTAGCGGACACGTCGGAAAGAACATAAGGAAAGAACATAAGAGTAGACTATAAGAATAACCCATTTCTCTGTCCTTCCATATATTTCGCCTCGGATTGAAGAAATTTTATCAAAATTGCAAAAGGGACGCTAAATTAATGAAAATGACGTCTAATTCAAGAATTAAAATATTTTAATATATGAACTATATCGCTTGTTGAGGATGCTATCAATAGTGATAAGTTTTTATTTAGAGTTGCGCGAAATATAAGGTAAGTGACCCAAATATGGGCACCCCAAAGCATTTTAATTATTATAATGTTTGTTTTTGGTAATGTATTCTCCTTGCAGGGGATAACAGGGAAAAAATGATAATTGAGTTAAAAACATCAGATAGGTGCTAATAATGGACGGTGCCCATGTTGGGAACCTATGCCCATATTTGGAACCTTTGCACCTAATATGAGCACCCTTAAAAATTATGCTAAAAAAACCTTAAATCAACGTAAAACTTTAATTAGAGTCGGCACAAGATGGACATATAAAAATATAAAATTTTTCCTTACTTGTAAGGAAAAATTTTGTTTCCTTGTTGTAAGGCCACAAAAAAATTGTTTCCTTATATGTAAGGCCACAACATTCTTCATGCACCCAAACACGGCGCGTATTCCACTGTATCATGTCTAATTGTTTTTCTTGACGACACAGTGCAGCACTCTTTTGAGCTGGATACACCACTGCAGGACGGTTAAGCTGCAACAGTTGATATTACATTTGTCTTGCATTTAGGCTAGGGTGTGGTTTCGGCTTAGCTGCTCGTTTGGACTTGCCAGCTGCTATATGCTTGGGTACCTTTTTTTTCTAGGAAAAGCGATTTCACCAGTCTTACAGCTCGATAATTTAAAGCCTTTTTACTTTCCTTATATACATAATGTATAAGGAAAGTATTGTGACGGGGTCGGAAATTCGAATTCGAGTTTTCGACGGGAGAGCACGTTTCAAGCATACCTGATCACGAATCAAACATTTTTGAAGTGATGTCTGTGTGTGTGTGTGCGTGTGTGTGTGTGTGTGTGTGTGTGTCAGTGGGTCTGTGGAGACGATAACTGACGAACGAATGGACCGATTTGAACCAAATTTGGTACAAAAATCACAATCCGTAAACACTGGAAGCCTATTGTTTTTATACGCAATCGAATGTCCAGACCCCCCCCCCCTGAATTTTCGAATGAAATTTTGAAAAAATCGTCAAAAAATCAAAATCATTAATAAAATTACGCAAATAGTTCTCATGTTTTTTTTCATTAGAAAGCGATTGACATAAATTTTAGAACGCTAACACGAACCGTTCTCGAGATACTGTACATTTTTCAAAAAAAAAATATCAAAAAGTCATATAAAATAAAAATAAAAATATTTCCTATTGATAAACATGTTCACTTTTCATATGTAATACCATGCGATAAATTGGGTGATATCATTCTCGTGGATCTAGCTCGTTCCATTCATGAAAAAATATACTCTGAGTAATACTTTTGTATTTGAACGCCAATAGTCATTTATCTGCTGTAAGAATAACTTATTTCTTAGTGCATAACGCTTGGCGGGATTTTGGCGACGAATTTGGCGGATTGTGGCCTACTTGGCGACTTTTTGAAATGTTGCAAAATTAACGAAAATCTCGCCAAATGGATAAAAATGACTTTAAATCAATGAAAATGACGACTCATTGACGAAAATTCAATGTCTTGGAAAAAATATTAGTATCTACTCTAAGAAAAACCTATTTTTTTTACTGTAAAAGTAGTAAATTCATTATATTATATAAGGAAAGTCATGTGTTGCCCACATCAGATTTTTCCTGTTATCTTTTTAAAATGTCGAAGATAGATAATTGATGAATATCTGTGTCTTTTTTACAGCAGTGCCCATATTAGGTGTGGTGCCCATATTTAGGTCACTTACCTTAAGTTAATTGAGCACTTTGAAATAATTTTACATGTTGTCATCCGAAAAATTGCCAAATGTACAATTCAACGATAAAAACACAGTACCTTGGATCTTATACATTATTTTTTTTTCTGTAAAAGAAGTAAATTTATTGCATTATATAAGGAAAGTCATGTGCTGCCCACATCAGATTTTTTTTACCTGTCTCTGCATCATAAGATGTTACTTTAATAGCAAACACGTGCATCTTATTCTTGGGTTTTCAGTAGAGACAAAATTTGTTAACTGCAATTGTCATTCTGCCCAGCGATATCATTAAATATTTTTGAATGTCACTGAGGAAAATGTGCACAGCACAGTTTAAAATCTCTCCGGAAGCTGTTTATATCCTGCTATCGCGACTTTAGAATTAACAAACAACTTTTTATTGTAATAATGCGGAAACTTGCTTTGTTTTGACAACGACTTTCAAAGTCGTCCATGTTCAGTGGCCTTGCGAATAACAAAATGTCCTCGAGGTCAAGCTGACAAACCTTATATTAAAGTAACTTTGTTTCGGTAAGTGTTCTGTTCAAGGTATCGTCATGAACCACGACACTGATTTATATCTTTTGCTCAAAATTTAATACTTTTTATTTTAATTATTTAAATATCTCTCTATAGTATATTACAAAACCGAATACCAAATTACTTTATTCAAAATTGCTTTTATTACTTTCCTTATATACAATAATGTATAAGGAAAGTATTGTGACGGGGTCGAAAATTCGAATTTAAGTTTTCGACGGGAGAGCACGTTTCAAGCATACCTGATCACGAATCGGACATTTTTGAGGTGATGTCTGTGTGTGTGTGTGTGTGTGTGTGTCAATGAGTCTGTGGAGACGCTAACTGACGAACGAATGGACCGATTGGAACGAAATTTAGTACAAAAATTACAATCCGTGAATACTGGAAGCCTATCGTTTTTATACGCAATCGAATGCTCAGAACCCCCCTAAATTTTCGAGTGAAATATTGAAAAAATCATCATAAAATCAAAATCTCCAATAAAGTTACGCAAATGGACATTTCGTATGTAATTTTTCATTAGAAAACTATTAACATTAATTTTAGAATGAACTGTTCTCGAGATATTGCACATTTTCCAAATAAATTTATGAAAATATCCCATAAATAAAAAAAAAATATTAACTGTTGAGAAACATGTTCGCTTTCCATATGTAATATCATGCAATATATTTGATGGCATCATTCTCGTGCATCTAGCTCGCTTCATTCATGAAAAAAGATACTTGGAGTAATACTTTTGTATTTGAACGCCAATAGTCTTTTATCTGCTATAAGAATAAATTATGTCTTCGTCCATAACGCTTGGCAAGATTTTGGCGACGAAATTGACGGAATTTAGCCAACTTGGCGACTTTTTTAAATGTTACCAAATCAAAGAAAATCTCGCCAAATGGATAAAAATTTCGCTAAATCAATGAAAATAACGATTATTTGACAAAAATTCAATATCTTGGAGAAAATATAAGTATCTACTATAAGAATAACCTATTTTGTTTTTACTGTAAATGTAGTAAATACATTGCATTATATAAGGAAAGTCATGTGCTGCCCACATCAGATTTTTTTTTACTTTCATTAATAAGTCATTTGTCCCACTTTTAAATTTGATAGTAAGTGCGTCTTGATAGTAAGTTTTTCCTTCCCGCTTGACCGTGAATACTTCAGATCACAGCACACCCTTCTGGTAAAAGAGCATGGGCAAAACCGTAAATAAATAACCTGCTTAATAGAATGCGCAGAAACGTAAGGACAAAAGGGCATTATTTTTACCATAGCAGGTAATGGTAAATTGATGATGATGGGAAACAAAAATGGAAACTAAACCCATTAAACATTGAAATTTACCTTTGGGCTGAAAATAAGTTATTTCAAACATTATTATTTGAGCACCAATATATATTTATAGGTTTCATTCGCTAACGTGCATTTTAAGTGAATGTACAGTACTCCTCATTTCAATCACTAACTAGAGTTCTGAAGATATATGCATTTACTAGAAAATTCTACAATGTACACTGGCGGAAAATAAAATCCCAATACGAAGAAGAAATTAGTTTAGAGGAATGGAATTTAGGCAAAGCAATTGCATAGGTAACATATTTATTTGATTAAAGTTTCAAGGTCACATGTATGCATGAGAAGAGCCATTTCAAATGTAAAATGGTGGTACATTAATAACCACTGCAGTCACCACGATTTTGAATGCAAGCATGCAAACGTGCATGCATTGTGTCGTACAGGTGCCGTATGTCATTTTGTGGGATGGAGTTGTATATCTGTTGCACTGTTGCACTGGTCAGTCAAATCAGCAACGGTTAATACTGGTTGTGGATGACGCTGGATTTGTCTTCCAATAATGTCTCATACATGCGCGATAGGAGAAAGATCTGGTGATCTCGCAGTCCAAGACAACACGTCGGCACGCTGTAGAGCACGTTAGGTGACAGCAGCGGTATGCGAACGAGCGTTATCCTGTTGAAAACACCCTCTTGAATGCTGCTCATGAATTGTAGCACAACCGGTTCAATCACCTGTCTGATGTACAAATTTGCTGTCAAGGTGCTTGGGATAACGACGAGAGTGCTCCTGATGTCATAGGAAATGGCTCCCCAGACCATAACTCCTGGTGTAGGTCCAGTGTGTCTACGCTGCAGATACTTTGGTTTCAAGTGTTCACCTGGCCTCCTTCTTACCAACATACGACCATCACTGGCACCAAGAGAGAAAATTCGAGCACCAAGACAGTGCTTCAGAGTTAGTGGTATGAACGCTACAAGCTGTCTGGCTTGGAGCTGTCCCTCAGGTAATCGATTTCTTACAGTTCGCTGTGTCACTCTGGAGCCAATAGAAGCTCTAATTGCTGCTGCAGATGCAGTACGATCCGACACAACCATGGGGCGAAAACGGCCGACTTCCCTCTCAGTAATAGCCCGTGTACGGCCGGACCCCGGTCTTCTTGAGACAATGCCTTCCCGTGACCACCGCTGCCAACAATTGTGCACAGTGGATACATCCCTGTCAAATCTTTCTGCAATATCGCGGAAAGAAAATCCAACTTCTCATAGCCCTATTATAAAGTCTCGTTCAAACTCACTAAGCTGCTGATGCTGCATTCTTCGTCTCCTTAAAGGCATTCTTGACTCAAAGCTAGCTTACAACGTGCAATCCGGACGATAAATAACGCGCACGAAGTTTACTTCGCGTATTTAAAGCAAACGTGATTTGCATGATCATAGGGGCGCCACTTTTATTGGCCTAGCGCGAAATTTGAATAGGCGTCATCTGTCATATATGAAAAAACGCGGCTCCCAAATTTAGTCTAGCACAACTCCTTCTTGGTGTTGGGATTTTATTTTCCGCCAGTGTATATACGAGGGAGAAGGGAAAAATACACAAAGTTTCTTCTTTAAAAACACTGGTGTATACATTTTAATGAAAGTAAATAATTCACTTTTCGTTTAATTAAAAATATCCATCAAAGAAGAAAAATTTTGATAAACGATTGTAAGCTTCTAAAGTAACATTTTTACTTTCCCTGCAATACATGGTAATGTATAGGGAAAGTATTGGAATCATGTCGAAATCGCAACTCGAGTTTTCGACGGATCTGCACGTTTCGAGACCTCTAGAATACGAAAAAACCATTTTTAGCATGACGTCTGTGTGTGTGTCTGTCTGTCTCTGCAGATTTTGTATCCACTCTAACTAAAAAACTAATGGACCGAATTTCTCAAAACTTGGTAGGTAAGTCACTTGTGAACGAGTCTGGTACTAATTAATTTTGGGTACGATTTGGAATAAAAGAACCCGCTTTTTTTGCGAAATGGGCCGCAAAAATCGTCAAAATCTAAACTAAAGAACTAGGTATTATCAAATATATCCATTAAATGCTCGTTTAATACGTAATTTTTAACGACGAAAATAATAAAACCAACCCCATTACACAGGACTAGCCGTTCTCGAGATATTTTAGTGTTCCGTATTTTCTCTAGTTCACCTTTGAAAATAAGTCCGGTTACCGAATGAAAACGAAAATTGAATTAAAAGTGAAATGCATTTAATTAAAATAAGGAGAACGTTAATATAAGTCTGCAGCGAAAGTCATCTGCTGCCCACATCAGATTTTTACTTTCCCTGCAATACATGGTAATGAATAGGGAAAGTATTGGAATCATGCCGAAAACCGCAACTCGAGTTTTCGACGGATCTACACGTTTCTAGATCTCTAGAATACGAAAAAACCATTTTTAGCGTGACGTCTGTGTGTGTGTCTGTGTGTCTGTGTGTCTGTGTGTCTGTCTGTCTGTCTGTGTGTCTGTCTGTGCAGATTTTGTATCCACTCTAAATAAAAAACTAATGGACCGAATTTCACAAAATTTTGTAGGTAAGTCACTTGTAGCCGGGGCTGGTGCTGATTAGTTTTGGGTACGATTCGGAATAAAAGAACCCGCCTTTTTTGTGAAATGGCCCGCAAAAGCTTGTATCCACTGTAGCTGAAAAACTAATGGACCGAATTTCACAAAATTCGGTAGATGAGTCACGTATGGGTCACCCTGGTGCTGATTAGATTTTGGTATGATTCAGAAAAAAATAACCTGCCTTTTTTTGCAAAATGGCCCGCAAAAATCGCCAAAATCTAATATAAAAAACTACGTATGCTCAAATATATCCATGAAATGCTTGTTTAATACGTAATTTTTAACGAAGAAAAGAATAAGACCAACCCCATTACACTAGGACTAGCCGTTCTCGAGATATATTAGTTTTTTCGTATTTTCTCTACGCCACCTTTGAAAATAAGTCCAGTTATCAAATGAGAACGAAAATTGAATTAAAAGTGAATTAAATTAAAATAAAAAGAACGTGAATATAAGTGTGCAGGGGAAGTCATGTGCTGCCCACATCAGATTTTTACTTTCCGTGCAATACATGGTAATGCAGAGTAAAAGTATTGGAATCATGTCGAAAATCGCAACTCGAGTTTTCGACGGATCTACACGTTTCGAGACCTCTAGAATACGAAAAACCCATTTTTAGCTTGGCGTCTGTGTGTATGTCTGTCTGTGTGTCTGTCTGTCTGTGTGTCTGTGCGTCTGTATGTCTGTGCAGATTTTATATCCACTCTAACTGAAAAACTAATTGACCGAATTTCATAAAATTTTTTAGATATGTCACTTGTGGGCGAATCTGGTGCTGATTAGTTTTGGGTACAATTCGGGATAAAAGAACCCGCCTTTTTTTGCAAAATGGCCCACAAAGGCTTGTATGCACTCTAGCTAAAAATCTAATGGACCGAATTTTACAAAATTTGGTAGATAAGTCGCTTGTGGGTCAAGCTGGTGCTGATTAGATTTTGGTACGATCGGAAAAATTAACCTGCCTTTTTTTGCAAAATGGCCCTCAAAAATCGCCAAAATTTAAAATAAAGAACTACGTATGCTCAAATATGTCCGTTAAATGCTCGTTTAATACGTAATTTTTAACGAAGAAAGGAATAAGACCAACCCCATTACACTAGGTTTGGCCGTTCTCGAGATATTTTAGTTTTTTCGTATTTTCTCTAAACCCACCTTTGAAAATAAGTCCAGTTATCAAATGAGAACGAAAATTGAATTAAAAGTGAATTAAATGTAATTAAAATATAGAGAACATGAATATAAGTCTGCAGGGAAAGTCATGTGCTGCCCACATTAGATTTTTAATACAGAAATAATGACATTTGCATACTGCTCAGCAAACTAGTATTTTTCTTTGGAAGCAAAAGGGCAAAACTGTCCGTGTGATCCCACGTGCCCATGCTCTATTGACTAATCTTCAAAGGTGTATTTTGTTTGGATCACTTGATCTGACACTGTCCCTCTTTTATAATTTGAACTTTGAGACACCTCTAAACTTTGTTTAGCCGGGCTCCCTCCTGGCTAGCAGTTGCATTTGGGATGGTGAAATAGTAGGACGTATTCTAAGCTGTTGATGGGTTCGTCATTGTTTTGAAGAGGCCTGGAGGACCCAACCATTTTACGTAAACTGTTTTTTGACAACTTATTATATCTAAATTCACAAATATACGGAGTTCAGTTACACCATCAGTTCACACAGCAGATGACAAGAAGCTGTCATCCGTTCACACAGTAGATGACAAGGAGTGGTCATCAGCTCACACAGCAGATGACAAGAAGCTGTCATCAGTTCACACAGCAGATGACAAGGAGTGGTCATCAGCTCACACAGCAGATGACAAGAAGCTGTCATCAGTTCACACAGCAGTTGCCAAGGAGTGGTCATCAGCTCACACAGCAGATGACAAGAAGCTGTCATCCGTTCACACAGCAGATGACAAGGAGTGGTCATCAGCTCACACAGCAGATGACAAGAAGCTGTCATCAGTTCACACAGCAGATGACAAGGAGTGGTCATCAGCTCACACAGCAGATGACAAGAAGCTGTCATCAGTTCACACAGCAGATGACAAGGAGTGGTCATCAGCTCACACAGCAGATGACAAGAAGCTGTCATCAGTTCACACAGCAGTTGCCAAGGAGTGGTCATCAGCTCACACAGCAGATGACAAGAAGCTGTCATCCGTTCACACAGCAGATGACAAGGAGTGGTCATCAGCTCACACAGCAGATGACAAGAAGCTGTCATCAGTTCACACAGCAGATGACAAGGAGTGGTCATCAGCTCACACAGCAGATGACAAGAAGCTGTCATCAGTTCACACAGCAGATGACAAGGAGTGGTCATCAGCTCACACAGCAGATGACAAGAAGCTGTCATCAGTTCACACATTAGATGACAAATACGGAGTTCAGTAACAACAACAGTTCACACAGCAGATGTCAAGGAGTTGTCATCAGTTCACACAACAGATGACAAGAAGCTGTCATCAGTTCACACAGCAGCTGACAAGGAGTTGTCATTAGTTCACGCAGCAGATGACAAGAAGCTGTCATCAGTTCACACAGTAGATGACAAAGAAGGAGCTTAGTAACATCATGAGTTCACACAGCAGATGTCAAGGAGTTGTCATCAGCTCACACAGCAGATGACAAGAAGCTGTCATCAGTTCACACAGCAGATGACAAGGAGTGGTCATCAGCTCACACAGCAGATGACAAGAAGCTGTCATCAGTTCACACAGCAGATGACAAGGAGTTGTCATTAGTTCACGCAACAGATGACAAGAAGCTGTCATCAGTTCACACATTAGATGACAAATACGGAGTTCAGTAACATCATCAGTTCACACAGCAGATGTCAAGGAGTTGTCATCATTTCCCACAGTAGATGACAAAGACGGAGTTCAGTAACATTATCAGTTCACATAGCAGATCATAAGGATCTGTTATCAGTTCACCCAGTAGATGACAAAGACTGAATTCAGTAACATCATCAGTTCACACAGCAGATGCCAAGGAGTGGTCATCAGTTTACACAGTAGATGAGAAGGAGCTGCGTCATCAGTTCTCAAAGCAGATGACAAGGAGATCAGTTGCATAATTTTAACACTAATGTTAATATAAAAGGTGCATAAATTACAAGATATATTTACTGAATTAAACGTAAGATCGACGACATTGTTTTAAAAAAATGGCTCCTGCTCACTAGCACAGAGTATGAGACAAAAATTTTACCGGGGTCCAATATTCAAATTCAAGTTTTCGTCGGATTCACACACACGTTTACGCAACCACTTAACGCTTAGAGGTGATATTTGTGTGTATCTACACTGGCGGAAAATAAAATCCCAACACCAAGAAGGAGTTGTGCTAGATAAATGAAATTTATGAGCCGCGTTTTTGCACATATGAAAGATGACGAATATTCAAATTTCACGCTGGACGAACAAGATTGGCGCTAGTAGCTTCTGGCTATAAGCGCCAATCTTGATCATGCAAATCACGTTTGCTTTAAATACGCGATGCAAACTTCATGAGAGTTACTTATCGTCCAGACTCAGCAGCTTAGTGAGTTTGAACGAGGTCGTATAATAGGGCTACGAGAAGGTGGATTTTCTTTCCGCGATATTGCAGAAAGACTTGTCAGAGATGTATCTATCCACTGTGCATGATTGTTGGCAGAAGTGGTCACAGGAAGGCATTGTCTCAAGAAGACCATGGTCCGGCCGCACACGGGTCACTACTGAGAGGGAAAACCGCCGTATTCGCCGCATGACTGTGGCGGATCGTACTGCATCTGCAGCAGCAATTAGAGCTCTGTTGGCCCCAGAGTGACACAGCGAACTGTAAGAAATAAATTCCTTGAGGGACAACTCCGAGCCAGACGGCCTGTAGCGTTCATACCACTAACTCCGAATTACTGCCATCTGCGACGTCAGTGTTGTTAAACTAGAGCTCATTGGAGGGCGGAGTGGAGATCTGTTGTATTCTCAGATGAGAACCGTTTCTGTCTTGGTGCCAGTAATGGTCGTTTGCTGGTAAGAAGGAGGCCAGGTAAGCGCTTGGAATCCAGCTGTCTGCGGCGTAGACACATTGAACCAACACCAGGAGTTATGGTCTGGGTAGTCAATTCCTATGACAGCAGGATCACTCTGGTCGTTATCCCAAGCACCTTGATAGCAAATGTGTGCATCAGACTGGTGACTGAACCGGTTGTGCTGCCATTCATGAGCAGTATTCAAGAGGGTGTTTTCCAACAGGATAACGCTCGTCGTCATACCGCTGATGTCTTCCAACGTGCTCTACAGAGTGTTGACATGTTGCCTTGGCCTGCGAGATAACCAGATCTTTCTCCCATCGAGCACGTATAGGACATTATTAGAAGACAAATATATTTTCATCCACAACCAGCATTAACGGTTGCTGATTTGACTGACCAAATGCAACAGGCATGAAACTCCATCCCACAAAATGACATACAGAACCTGTACGATACAATGCATGCATGTTTGCATGCTTGCATTCAAAATCGTGGCTACTACAGCGGTTATTAATGTACCACCATTTCACATTTGAAATGGCATTTCTCTCGCATACTTTAGCCTGTGACCTCGAAACTTTAATCAAATAAATATGTTACCTACACAATTGCTTTACCTAAATTCCATTCCTCTAATTCTAATTTCTTCTTGGTGTTGGGATTTTATTTTCCGCCAGTGTATGTGTGCCTTCGTGAGTCTGTGAGAGTGCAATTTGCCAATAGAGCAACCCGAATGAATTTGGTGCGATTATTATGATTGGTACGATTATTGCATTCGTGTACTTAGGTAATGCATTCGTGTACGGACGTATTGCATTCGTATACGTATGTATTGCATTATTGTACGTATTCTTTGCATTCGTGTACGCACGTATTGCATTTGTGTAAGTACGTATTGCATTAAGTTATTGCAAAATGTGAAATTCGAAAGCACAATCATGTTTCTAATTATTTAAATCTAAAAATAATTCTGTCTAGCTCTAGTTACGTAATGTATCCGCACAAGTCCAATAACTCTCCGTTTCTGAGTTATTGAACATAAATCATACGGACATACACACATATACAGACGCCCATCTTTCTAAAAGTGCTTGAAACTACTTCAGGAGGTCTTAAAACATACTTATCTGTCAAAATCACAAATTCGAAAATTTTCGAAAGGACAGCACTTTATGCAATAGCATGAGAAAGGTAAAATTAAACATACCAACTGTTATAAAAATAAGCAGATGGTTTATAAGTGATTTTACCGATAAATAAATTAATAAATTTTATTTTCAGTTACGGTAAGTTATACTTGAGTTATGAGAAATTATTCTCTTCCCCACAGCGAGCACTTTATAGCTCGAAATAAAAAATCCATTTCCATGAAATTTTGCATTTTAACACTTTTCAACATAGCTGAAAAGAGTTTATGACTTTGTTTGTTCTGCCTGTCTGCATGTATGTCCGTTCGCATGATAACTGTTGTAAAATGATTTCATCGAAGCGGAATTTTAGTATGTTGTTCAGACGGTCTGTAGGACATATGGGAATGAAAATGAATAATATCACCCGATTAGTTTCGAATTGAACTCGGGTTGAAAAATTTACATACATTGAACCCTATGGCACCTAATTTTTCAAACATTTTTAAGCGAAGTTAAAATTCACAAATTGTTTCAAAAATTTCAGGAAATGTTCAATTTATCTAAAATGTATAAAAAATTTTCAGCAAAATATGTTGCGTAGTTAAATAAAACAAATAATAATAATTACACCCATGATAAATGAAGTGATCACGTGACCCTTTATGAAATAAAATATGGCATCCATTTTTTCCCGCTGTGTTAAGATCGCGATTTCTTCAGCGAAGCTTGCTTTTAACTGATGGAGAATGTAAACAAATCAAGCGATTGTGAGTTGTATAAGAATTGAATTTTTTTCATGCAAGATTATCTACCTCCGGAGTCCGGAATATAATGTGCTATGAATAAAATATTCATCCATTTTACATTGAGAGGCACACGATTTATATTTCGATGGCGCCATTTGAATAGAGTGCATTTTGTGTAACAAGAATTGTCCTTTTCGATGCAGTTTTAAGTATTTATGTGTAATAAATTACTGTAGTGCTGTGAATATCAAAAAATATCAACGCTGAATGTATCACATTTTAGAGATGTTTAAACAAAATTACACATAAGTTAGAAAGAGTTTCATAATGAATGCTTTATGCATGATTGATTCTTCTTGTTATATTAATCGTTAAGTAGCGAATTGCGCTTTTACGATAAGGTTGAGCTGTGAGAAAACTGCATTTTTGTGATTATGTCACTGCAAAAAATGAAAATATTCCGTTTGCAGAGAAAGTAGTGCTTTGGACACATGATACCTTTCCTTAAACGCTTACATCTTTTCTCAAACACTTATATATTTCCTCAAACACTTATACCGTTACTTAAACGTTTATATATTTTCTTAAACGCTTATATATTTTCTTAAACGCTTATATATTTTCTTAAATGCTTATATATTTTCTTAAACGGTTATATATTTTCTTAAACTCTTATACTTTTGCTTAAACGCTTATATCTTTTCTGAAATGCTTATATCTTTTCTTAAACGCTTATATATTTTCTTAGATTCTTATACCTTTTCTTAAACGCTTATACCTTTGTTTAAACGCTTATATCTTTTCTTAAACACTTATAATTTTTTTTTAAACGCTTATAAATTTTTTTAAACGCTTATACCTTTTCTTAAACGCTTATATCTTTTCTTAAATGCTTATATCTTTCCTTAAACGTTTATATATTTTCTTAAACGCTTATATATTTTCTTAAACGCTTATACCCTTAAATGCTTATATCTTTTCTGAAATGCTTATATATTTTCTTAAACGCTTATATATTTTCTTAAATGTTTATATCTTTCCTTAAACGCTTATACCTTTGCTTAAATGCTTATATCATTTCTGAAATGCTTATACCTTTTCTTAAACGCTTATATATGTTCTTAAACGCTTATATCTTTTCTTAAACGCTTATATATTTTCTTAAACGCTCATATCCTTTTTTATACGTTTATATATTTTCTTAAATGCTGATATATTTTCTTACATGCTTATATCTCTTCTTAAACGCTTATATCTTTGCTTAAACGCTTATATATTTCTTAAACGCTTATATCTTTTCTTAAACGCTTATACCTTTGTTTAAACGCTTATATCTTTTCTGAAATGCTTATATCTTTTCTTAAACGCTTATATCTTTTCTTGAACGCTTTTCTTGAGATCGGAATCCATGTTTCCCAGTATTCAACCAAGAACATAAGTATATTTACTGTAAGGAATTTTAATACGAATATTAGTTGTTATTGTGCAATAAGTAATTTTTGTAAATTGTACAATAGCTTCCCCTATAATATCGATGCTTTTTATTCGTCGGAAATGGATTTCAAAAATAATTTGTTGTAAATATTTTATATTTCAATATATTTATTCATTTGTAGGTGTTTTCGAAAATCATTTGTTGTTAATAATTTGCATTTTAATGTATTTTCTTATGTTTTAATCTGTATGTTTTGTAATGTATTTTATCTGGCACGCTGTTACTGGGACTTCGTCTTGTAGGTTGGCTCTTTTAAATTAAATAAAATAAAAAATATATATATAACCATATCTCTTTCCGTTTATCACTGGAGCTCCTGAAAGTGTTATAAATCACCTCGACCTTATAGGGAAAATAATTTACCTCAGGAGAAAAATACTAAACGCATTTCGGCGTTGAAAATTCGATCAGCAGGCCTAAAATATCATAAAATATTTCCCAGTGGCTTTGGGTATAAGAGAAGTTGAATGTTCCGAAATTTTTTGAAGCAGAGGGTGATTTTTTTTCTTCACTTTATCCTCCGGAAACAGGAAAATGAAATATGGAAGAGAAAATGTAACAAATTTTCTTTCGGAATTTTATATTTCTTTTATATAAAGATTGTAAAATTTAATATTAGAAAAAAAAGTTGTCATCCAGATAAGCTCTAAATATTACTATACTTTTCGAGGTTAAAATCATTGTACAGCAGAGAGCATAAAAGCCCCACCCCTTGTCTTTCAAACCTCATTCATCGTGGAATAAATTTAGAGATACCATTTGGAATAACGTCTTCTACAAATTCTTCTGCAAAAAATTTGCATAAGAGGCCGTTTTCATGTTAAAACGAGCATAAACCTTGAAATTTCCAATGGCTACATCCAAATACAACAACATATTTTGGATGTAGAGCAAAATTTAGCTTTCAATACCGAATTTCAAATTATTCGGATGAAGAGTTCCTGAGTTATGTGTATACAAAGTTTTGAGCTCCTAATGTTAAATTAGTTTTCCCACATTTTTGTTCATATGTTCCGTAATGCATTCTTTGCATAAAATGTGTGCACCCATAAAATATTGAGCTCCAGCCGCGAAATTCGGCATGCAAATGTCATTTTAAGAGTTTCGCAACTGATCAAACTGTCAGCGTAAATGGTGTTAAATTGTTCATGCAGCGCCCATGAGTACGACGCATAGTACAACAATTAAAACGACCAAAGTTATCACTCACGCACGATTGGAACTGCATTTTCTGATTTGATACTGTAAGTTGTGTACGAAGACCATGGCCCCCCCCATCATAGGACGGGTCCCTGTCCAAGATTCCTTAAGGGCCCCTATGGGCTGCAGTGGACATTAGTTCCAATTATCCCCCTCCCTTTATGGCGGACCTTGAAAAAAAAGGGAACATCCAAAAATTCATGGATAATTGAGCATTAATAATATATGGGGGGGGGGGGCGTAAGGAGCCACTACCGTGAGTTGCACAGGATCCTAAGGTTTTGCATAGGGGCCCGAAAATTTTGTCAGCGCCCCTGAGTACAAGTAGTGTTTCTTCCTAGAAAAATGGAAACGATGCGATAGTACTGCGATCTTGATTGATCTTTTTTGTTACGCCATATTTTTAAGGACAGTGACCGTGGACATAGCCACAAATTGGGCCCTCATTGATAAAAAAAAAAAATCATGTTACAATTGTTATTTTTCAAATTTTTCAAAGTCACAAAAACCAGTGCCTCCTTTCCTTCTTTTTTTTAACAGCTGTCAATTAGTCAATTTGAAAAAACCCTGAAAGGTGCACTGTTCTTCCGGGCCCCCTTTCACATCCGTTTGTCCCGGGCCCCCTGGGTGTCGCCGTGCTAGCCACCCCCTTGTGGGGGCCATGACGAAGGCGCATTTGAGACGTACTCAACGGCGCTACGAACAATTGTCGGATTTAGAGAAAGGTCGCATAGGCCTAAGGGAAGCTGATTAGTTCAATAGACGTATCAGTCGACATCTTGATCGGATTGATATGATATTTGCTCCGTGTTGGCATAGGTGGTTCAAAAAAGACACATGTAACTGTCACAGAGGCACAATTCGTTCCAGACTGCTCGAGGGGATCGTGCAGTCAGGAGAGGAGCCCTGTCTACACCAAAGGCATCTCTATCAGCCACTTGAGGTCGTATAAATGAGCTTAATACAGGATGCATGGAGGATATATACAGAGTGTCCAGTGCTATCGGTACCCAATGGCTATTTCCTCAACCGTTAGTCACAGAGATACACTTCCAATTGCAAAAATGTTTTAAATTTTAAAATCTATTATCTTAGAAACAGTTTAAATCAATAAATGCATTTCTGAAAGAAATACAAAATATAAATTTTTATACAGTCCCCCGGTCCAACCAATTATATTTAGGAAAATCATCATACAATTTTATGCAAAATAAAAAAAATCATCATTTTGCGACCAAAATTGACCGACTTATAGCTGTTTAAAGTTGGAGCACTTTTTGTGCTGAGAAATAAATGGCCAATACGGTCCCTGATTGATAGGTTGGCTGGAGAAATGGCCAATACGGTCCCTGATTGGTTGGTTGCCTGAAGAAATTGTCAATACTGTCCCTGATTGGTTGGTTGCCTGGAGAAATGGTCAATACGGTCCCTGATTGGTCGGTTGCCTGAAACGGGACATTTTTATGAGTGGAAAAGCGACTTAAGTCATGAAGTTTAATGCTTCATAACTCGGTGAATATTGGTCGTAAGAAGAAGATTTTTTTTATTTTGCATGAAATTATATAACGATGATTTTCCAAAATATAAATGGTAAGAGGGGGGGACCATATAAAAGTTTATATTTCGTATTTCCTTCAGAAATGTATTTATTGATTTAAACTGCTTCTAAGATAATAGATTTTAAAATGTAAAACATTTTTGCAATTGGAAGTATATCTCTGTGACTAACGGTTGAGGAAATAGCCATTGGGCACCGATAGCACTGGACACTCTGTATATATCCTCCGATTAGGTGTCGACATCCATTGAGGCGCTTACTGCTGACCTCTCAACAAAGGCGGAGACGTCTGTATTGGTGCTGAACTCGGTCAGCCTGGACAACTTCCGATTGGAGGAACGTTGTCTTTAGGGACGAATTCCGCTTCTATCTCAGTGCTGATCAACGCACTAAAAAATCTGATGTGGGCAACACATGACTTTCCTTATATAATGTAATGAATATACTACTTTTACAGTAAAAAAATAGGTTTTCTTGTAGTAGATACTAATATTCTTTACAAAGATATTGAATTTTCAACAATTAGTCGTCATTTTCATTGATTTAGCGTCATTTTTATCCATTTGGCGAGATTTTCGTTAATTTGGCAACATTTAAAAAAGTCGCCAAGTTGGCGATATTCCGCCAAATTCGTCGCCAAAATATCGCAAAGCGTTATGGACGAAGAAATAAGTTGTTCTTACAGCAGATAAATGACTATTGGCGTTCAAATACAAAAGTATTACTCAAAGTATCTTTTTTCATGAATGGAACGAGCTAGATCCACGAGAATGATGTCACCCAATTTATCGCATGGTATTACATATGAAGAGGGAACATGTTTCTCAATAGGAAATATTTTTTTCATTTTATACGACATTTTAATAATTTTTTTGAAAAATGTGCAATATCTCGAGAATGGTTCATGTTAGAGTTCTAAAATTTATGTCAATCGTTTTCTAATGAAAAATTACATAAGAAATGTCTAGTTGCGTAACTTTATTAGTGGTTTTGATTTTTTGACGATTTTTTCAAAATTTTATTCGAAAATTTAGGGGGGTTCTGAACATTCGATTACGTATAAAAACGATAGGCTTCCAGTGTTTATGGATTGTGATTTTTGTACCAAATTTGGTTCGAATCGGTCCATTCGTTTGTCAGTTATCGTCTCCAAAGACTCACTGACACTCACACACACACACATACTTTCACACACACACACATACTTTCACACACACACACACACACACACACACACACATCACTTCAAAAATGTTTGATTCGTGATCAAGGATGCTTGAAACGTGCTCTCCCGTCGAAAACTCGATTTCGAATTTTCGACCCCGTCACAATACTTTCCTTATACATTATGTATATAAGGAAAGTAATAGAAGCGGAATTGAACCAAGCTGTTAAGCAGCCTAGGTTCAATTTCCCAACAAGATAACCGACCAGAAACTGCCTTTCTTATTCAAAAATGTCTTCAAGGATTTAATACCCTCCTGTGGCCATCCAGGTTCCCAGACCTGTCACCAACGTCTGGGACATGCCGGCAAGGTAATAACAGCCTTCGTAGAGTGCCGCTGAATAAGCTGACAAGTTGCAACATTTGTGAAAGAATCTTCCGAAGAACGACATTAGCAACTTGGCACTATGAATATATATCGACTTGTATAGCTGCTAGGGAAAGATTTACCACTTACTAAATGTCATCTTCTTCATTTAATAATAAAACGTTTTTTGCTCCCAGATTTTAATAATTTGTATATCTCCTCCAACGTTATATACATGCCGAGCTTCGCGGCTGTATGGGTGCTTATGTTTTTACTTTCCTTATATACATAATGTATAAGGAAAGTGTGACAGGGTCGAAAATTCGAATTCAAGTTTTCGACGGAAGAGCACGTTTCAAACTTCCCTGATCACGAATCAAACATATTTCAGGTGATGTCTGTATGCATGTGTATGTGTGTGTGTGTTGAACACCCACACCACACGACCAGCCCGAGGGCTTATGGTAGCAAATTGTGTGGCCGGGTGTGTGTGTGTGTGTAAAAGTATGTGTGTGTGTGCGTATGAAAGTATGTGTGTGTCAGTGAGCCTGTGGAGACGATATCTCACAAACGAAAGGAGCGATTCGAATGAAATTTGGTACAAAAATCACAATTCGTGAATACTGGAAGCCTATTGTTTTCATACGCAAACGAATGTTCAGAACCCCCTAAATTTTAGAGTGAAATTTTGAGAAAATCATCAAAAAATCAAAACCTTTGATAAAGCTTCGCAAATAGACATTTCTTGTGTAATTTTTCCTTAGAAAATGATTGACATAAATTTTAGAACAGCATGAACCGTTCTCGAGATATTGCGTATTTTTCAAATAAATTTATCAAAAAATCCCATACATTAAAAAAAATATTAACTGTTAATAAAGATGTTTAATTTTAATATGTAATATCATGCGATAAATTGGAAGACATCTTTCTCGTGGATCTATCTCGTTCCATTTACGAGAAAGGATACTTTGAGTAATACTTTTGTATTTGAACGCCAATAGTCATTTATCTGCTGCAAGAATAACTTATTTCTCTGTCCATAACGCTTGGCGAGATTTTGGCGACGAATTTGGCGGAATGTCGCCAACTTGGCGATTCTCTTTAAATGATGCTAAATTAACGAAAATCTCACCAAATGGATAAAAATGACACTAAATCAATGAAAATAACGACTAATAGAAGAAAATTCAATATCTTGGAAAGAATATAAGTATCTACTATAACAATCACATTTTTGTTAACTGTAAAAGTAGTAAATTCATTGCATTATATAAGGAAAGTCATGTGCTGCCCACATCAGATTTTTATCTATTTCTTATGGGTGCATATATGTTTTGTAATAAAGTATATTTGTACTAGATTTCGTTCCAAACTCTCACGCGGACACACACACACACATATATCACATGAAAAACGATCGATTCGAATTCCGGGATTCTTAAATCTTACTCTTTCGTCGAAAACTCGAATTCGAATTATCGTACGAGTCACAATACTTTTCCTATACATTAAACTATGTAAATAGGTAAAGTAATAATCACACTAACTTTAATTCGATCTTTTTAAATTGCTCGAGGCATATCGAGTGCCCAAACAAATAGAAATGTAAAGTTGTTCATTCGTATTCAGCGATACTTAATACGTGCTGGTCCATCAAAATGCGACAATTGAATTTTGAGGATTTCCCTATCGTATATGTAAAACATATTGTAAGCAGTGTAATATGACAAAAGGCCCCAAAATCAATGTATCTAAAATTATACTCTTATGAATACATAAAATATATACACAGAATATTGCATATCTCCGAGAAAAAACGATATTTACAAGCAACCTTTGTTATTACCCAAAGTTCGGAATGTTTGACCTTAGCGTCAAATTCGGTGACCTCGGTGACAAATTTAGCGAAATATCCCCAAATTATGACGACATCTGATCTGTTCTAAAAACTTCTCGAATTTTGCAATTTGGTTCAGAATTTCCAAAGTTACGTCGATTTTTCTAGAAATTTACTCAGATAGTATATAAGCCGATCCACGATCAATTACAGTGAGTTGGGGTAATACAGTTAAAAGTGGGTTGTGATTGTGCCAGGGTCTTGAGAATATAATCGGTTACACGAATTAAATGAGCATTTAATTGCTATATTATTATACCTGTGAGCTTGTAATATGAATTATCGAGCATATTGCTTACGCCTGTTTACGCTTATTGGAGCTTTCAAATACACTCTATAACAAAAAATCGTTGCACCAAGAAGGAGTTGTTCAATTGTGATAAAAATTGGTGGATGTGAAGGACATACATAAAAAACGAAACGATTAAAATTTCAGAACAATTTAATGATTTAGAGTTTGAACATATACAAAGAGAGGAAGTCAATGAGGCGTTGGTTCACCTCTGGTTTGGATGCAAGATGTCACCCGGCGTGGCATAGACTGATAAAGTTCACGGATGGTGTTCTGAGGAATGTCTTGCCAAATTGTCTCCAACTGTCGAGCTAAATCGTCAACATTCCGGGGCGGTTGCAACCGCCATCCCATAACATCCCAAATGTTCGTTTCTGGGAGAGAGATCAGGAGACCTAGCTGGCCAAGAGAGTGTTGGACAAGCTTGAAAACAATTCATAGCAACACGTGCCGTGTGCAGACGGGCATTATCTTGTTGAAAAATAAGTCCGGGATATCGCAAAAAGAAAGGTAAAGCACAACCGGTCATAGAATGTTGTCTACGTACCGCTATGCTGTCAATGTGCCAGAAATGACTACCACTACTCTTACGTCTTGTAAGATATCCACAGTCGAAATGCAACAGCAATTTTGCCCACAGATTCAGAATCGCTCCTTATATACACCTGCTGAATGCGCAGATCCCATGCGCTGGAGCTGCCATTATTTATTCATTGGACACTAAATTTTATTCATTTGCATGTTCGCTCAAAATGTCTTTGCATACGAAATTTCATTACAATCGGACAACTCTTTCTTGGTGCGTCGATTTTTATGTTGTTGAGTATATTAGTTTTCCAGATATTTGGAATCAATTTTGTAGTCTGAGAAAATATAGCAACTATTCCAGAAGGTACATTGTAGCAAAATTTAAATACAAAATGTTTGAAGATCAAATATATTTGCCTGGAAATTCCATTCCTTTTACCTCCTTCAAATAAATTGCTTCGTCGACAAACTTGCAATGCTGCGATTTTATACGCGGAAAATCTATTTTTCCGGCAAAAATGAAAGTCTACAAACGGCGCTTCCCAAAAAGTAATTATTTTAAAGTTGCGAAAGTCGCTTTGAGTTGCTCTGTGAAAGTGCGAAGAAAATTCAAACCCTAGAAAGACATCATAGCAAACAAAAACTCAAGGAGGTCATCCTAGTTTAAATAAATCAAGAAAGTAGTGTATATTTGCCACGTGTCTTGAATTCAGTTTAAGCAAAGAGTGTTTCAATTTTAAATAAGAATTTTTCTTTACCTTTCGGTATTTGAAGGCGAAATTTGAACCTCGAATTTGTGCAATGTTAATTACATCTGTATATTGCGGTCCAATTTTTAAAAAGCGAAATATGCCATCTCTTGAGTCGAACGAACATACGGAATTGAATTGTGCAACTAAGCAAAATATTGGTACGGAGTTGTAAAATGCTCTGGAATCTCCGCCCCCTCCCCTCCCCCACCTCTCACTTTCGTCTCTTTCGAGGAAAACACTCACACAGACATTCTGTTCCATGACATGAATATTGGGTTACCATATGCCGAAGTTCGAAGAGAGGTATTGCCAGATTTAGTGATTCATTTTCAATTTGGCAAATTTTCATTTTGGTGTCATTAATAACTACGCCCCCCCCCCCCCTAGGTCACGGTAGCCCAGTGGTTACCGAGTGGGAATTGCACTCCGTAGGCCCGGGTTCGATTCCCGCCACTGTCAAAACTGCCGCCATGTTCACGTGGAGTACGATCACGTTAAACGTGTGGATCCGTAAGTCTTTACGAGAGGTTGGTGGTAAGGGAAGGAGGGTACGGTCCCTCCCCCACGGGGTTCCGATCTAAATTGGGTGGCACTTCCCAGCCGTCCAAGCAGTTACTTTACACCTTTCTGGTAGGTCGGACGGTCTGAGTCTCAACAACAAAAACAGCATATAGCATATCTCCGAGAAAAAACGATATTTACAAGCAACCTCTGTTCTTATTCAAAGTTCAGAATGTTTGACCTTAGCGTCAAATTCGGTGACAACAGTCCCCCCCCTTGCCTTATATATATATATATATATATATATATATATACGAACCGTTCGACCAACAACATTTAAATTTGTTATACCAATGCAGTTTTCTAACAATGAAACAAGCTAAAAAATAAAATCTTGATTAAAAGGAGGCATTAAAGCAATTTACTTATCGTATCATTTATTGTTTTATTCTGTGATTTTAACTAAGATGTTTCTCTTTAGCTATTTTTACACACGTAAAACTTACTAAAATGTGAAAGTTAACAAAATAAAATTTCATTTTCTGTGCCTTTTTTTAGAATGTTTCTCTTCAATAATCAATCCAATTTTGCCTGCTGCTATTAACTGGGAGCAAAATTGATGAGGTTATTGAAGAAAAACATCTTAAAAGAGGGGGAGACATTTGACCCCCACATTCCTTGCTGCGACTTTGAATCATGGAAACTTCCCTTATAGATGGGTTTTGTGTTTGTGAACCAAAGGAATTTTGTACGATAATTTCAATACACAAATGAAACAAATCCTATTGATTTTTAGAGATAACTTATTAGAGATCGAAATCCACAGAATATCCGAAACTTGTAATGGCAACAAAATAGCAACCCCCCCCCCCCCCCTCTCCTTTCATTGCATTGCAGACACCTTTATGTACAGACATTTGTTTGACACAGACATTTATTATGTTCTTCAACACGGTATTATCAATACTTACATTGGCAGTGAAATTGTGTTTCTATTTCAGATAGCAACATCAGTAGACCAGCTTCATATTCACTAGTATTATGCACTTTTTTTTTTAATTTTGTAAATGTAAATTACTAGTTGACTAATGTGCGTTGTGTTTAATATTAATTTCTAATTTTCCAGTTCAAGTATGACAATAAAGTTACATCATGCAATGTTAATATGAAATAAACAGGTATTAGAGCCCATTTATCTAAAATGTTTAAATTCTGAAACAGTTTCGACTGACTTTTTACAGCGAAAAGTGAAGAGCCAACGGCCGCACCGTTCTGAAAACACCGGTTCTCGTTATATCACCGAAGTCAAGCAGCATCGGGCGCGGTTAGTACTTGGGTGGGTGACCACCTGGGAACACCGCGTGCTGTTGGCACATTTCGGGCGCGGTAGCCCGGTGGTTTGCGCGCTGGATTTGCACGCTGCCACAACTGCCGCCGTTTTCATGCGGAGTACGATCACGTTAAACATGTGGGTCCGTAAGTCCTTCCGAGAGGTTGGTGGTGGGGGAAGGAGGGTACGGTTCCTGTGGATGCCTCCACCAATGGATTCCGGTCTAAATTGGGTGGATCTTCCCGGCCGTCCAAATAGTTACCTTAAACCTTAGTGGTAGGTCGGACGGTCTGGGTCTCAACAACAACAACAGCGAAAAGTGACAATTTCTTGGTGCACGACTTATATCCACTTGCAAACCCAGGTCCGAAACAATATCTACACTTCTTTGACCCCAGAGTTATCTTATTCAAAGCTTCTGAAAACAAATATATGTTCTATGAAACGGGCGTACAATAAAATTCAACGTATTTCTCTCTTCTTGTAACGTGTTTGAAATTGCATACAAAAAGATTAAGTGATTATATTATTTCAAGAAATAAATTACCAAAATAAAAGTGATTATGTTACAGGGTATGTAATTTATTTTTATTTAAATGAAAAAAGTATTTGTTATATTTCAGCATCCTATGTACGTTTTCATCATAAGGAAACACGTGTTCATCATAAGAAATTAGTGAGGTATTATCCTTGACGATCAGACTAAATTCTAAGAAACAGTTGTATTATTAGTTAAAAAGTGTTTGTCGTATTTTTATAAAATGTATAAAAATTGATGATTATATAGCTTTTTCTTACAGCTAGTTAGGTTGAATGTGATATTGCATGTGTATATATTTTGTATAATTTTTACAAAGTGACGTATTGTTGAAAATTCCAATCCCTCCCCCCACCCTTATAATTAAAGTTTGAGTTCCACAACTTTGATGCTGCATTTATGTAAATTTGTTGTTATTTATTATAATAATATTAGTACATCATAAAAACAAATTATTATCATTATCCCAGAATAAATTAAGAACCAAACAATTTAATAAATCAACACGCTAGTATACTTCTAGACTGAGAATATTATATAATATTTCAGTCTTTTGAGTATGTTAACTTGTAATTTTTTAGTCATAATGATTTATAGTGATGGAATACATCTATTATTTTAATTAGTTTATAATTATATGAATTAAATACATATCTATGTCTATTTATTTAAATTCTCTTTAACTAATAAATAGTTGTTACAGATAAAAGCATTTTTAAATGCTACTCATCTTTATAGTTTAAATTTTTTTTAAAAAATGCAGTTCCATACGTTTTTAA
The DNA here is from genome assembly GCA_951213105.1 of Amaurobius ferox. Classification (NCBI taxonomy): domain Eukaryota; kingdom Metazoa; phylum Arthropoda; class Arachnida; order Araneae; family Amaurobiidae; genus Amaurobius; species Amaurobius ferox. Next base: position 74,378,988 of record OX578155.1, read on the forward strand.
CACTTTACAACAGAGTTGAAAAGTGTTTATGACTTTGTTCATTCTGTCTGTCTGTCTGTCCGTTAGCACGATAACTGCCGCAAAGATGACTTAATCAAAATGAAATTTTAGTCCGTTGTTCAGACGGTCTGTAGGACCTATGGGAATATAAATGAATAATATCATCCAATTAGTTTTAGATTGAACCCGGGTTGAAAAAATGAAATATATTGAACCCTATGGAACCTAATTTTTCAAACATTTTTTAAACGGATTTAAAATTCACAAATTGCTTCAAAAATTTTAGATAATATTCAAATTGTTCCATAACATATATAAAAAAGAATTCAGCGAAATATATTCAGTGGTTTTTTAAATAAAAATTAAAATAATGATTACACCTCTTATATGAAGCGATCACGTGACCATGATATGAAAAGATCACGTGACCCACTTCAAAATGATATATGGCATCCATCTTTTCTCAAAATCGTGATTTTTAAATTTCTTTTTAATTCATATTGAGTTTTGTATCCGTCCTAAAACCACTTTATTTTTGCTTAAATTCTGTGCATCTACATACTGAAACAACGCAATTATAATATATTTGAGTTCAAATGATCATCCAAATTTGATTATTTCTACAATGAAGCCTATTTTTCAGTTTTGTAGAATGTAAACAGCAAAATATGTAGAATGAGTTGTATTAGAATTGCTGTATTTCTTTAACACAAAATTATTTAGCTCATGGAGTCTGCATAGCTGATATGAATGAAATATTCATTGATTTTACAAAGAGAAGGATGATTTTTTTCGATGAAGTTTTAAGCATAGAGTTTAATTACGTGTAGCTCCATGGTCTTAATTTTTAAATAAAATAAATTATTATAGTATTGTGATGAATGAAATGATTCTGAATGAATGAATGGTCTTAATTTTTAAATGAAATAAATTATTATAGTATTGTGATGAATGAAATGAATGGGAAATTGTTTATGAATGAAATGCTGCTTTTATAGAGAGAGCCAGGCGTGTTATTTTTTCTATGACGTCATTTGAATGAATTTCAGTTGTTTTCGATGAAGTTTTCAAATATAATAAATTATCGTAGTATTATGATAATTCTAAAATTATTACCGAGGAATGTATCGCATTTTAGAGATGTTTAAACCAGGCAATTTATATTTCAATGCCGTCATTTGAATGAAGTTCATTTTTTTCGATGAAGGTTTAAGTTTTCAAATATAATAAATTAATGTAGTACTGTGATAAGTTTTAAAATATTACCGAGGAATGTATTGCATTTTAGACATGTTTAAATAAAATTGCATTGAAGTTGGAACGTATTTCATAATCAATGCTTTAAGCATGATTGATCTTTCTTGTTTCACATTGGCGCATGAAAATAAAATCGCCAAGGTAGTGATACTCACCAAATCAGGCAGCCCTGCTTTGCTTACATCGTTGTTCCGATGATTGTCTTCCTCAGCCAGGTGGAAAAACGTACTAGAACTAGACTGTACTTTTATAATTTTTGAAACTGTTAACATTAGTATTTAAAAATACTTTTATCTAAAATAAATATATTTATCAGTTTATCTAAATTTAAATAAATAAACATAGATATACGAGGATCACACTGAAATTTTTGAGATACGGCTAAGTGGTACAAAATAAACTTACCAACTCTTAGGAGTGTTCAAAGTACCCCCCTCCAACATCAAAGCACTTTTTTAGGCAAATTTTCCAAAGATTAAATGCTTCACGACATCCATTTCTTGGAATCGTAGAAAAATATGCTTTTATAGCCTCATCAATCTCATCTTCGGAATGAAAACGACGCCCACGTAATTTTTTTTAGATTAAAAAATAGCCAAAAGTCACACATAGCAAGATCAGGAGAATAGGGTGGATGTTATATCACTTTGATGTCTTTTTGTTCAAGAAATTCGACTGTAATTCTTATTGAATGAAAAGATGCATTGTCATGGTGAAGCATAAGTCCTCTAACATTCACTTCCTGAAGAATTTCTGGAAGACACTTAGTGGTGTGTCAGTTAGCTATAACTGTCTTCTGTCACTCTAGCTTTATGACTTTGACCAGACATGTTCTTCTGAAGAACACGGCTTACATTGCTTTTTTCATTACTCTTTGTCTTTTCACCATTGTTGGTTTGTGGTCATCTTCAAAGACCCATACTTTACTTTCTTGACGTATTGAAACGTCAAAAAACGGTATGTACGTTTCTTCACCAGTTATGATTTTAGAAATAATGAAGTGTCCACCATCATTAAGTAATTTTATGGGTTCTTTACTGATTCTCACACGCTTCGCTTTTTGGTGTCCTACTAAATTATGGAGGACTCAACGACAAACTATTATTTTTCATATGCAGTTTTTCATGAATAATTTTATGTATTGCTGCAGATCCAATGTTAAGTTCCTTCTGTATCATTTGGTAGGTGCAGCGATTATCAATAATTAGCATTTTTCGAACGACTGACACATTTTATGGGACTGCAACTGACAAAGGTCTTCCTGTGTGTTTTTCATCCAGGAGAGAATTTCGACCTCTTCTAAACTCTGTAAACCATCTGAACACAGTGGCATGAGATGGAGCATCATTTCCATATACTAATTGCAGACGTTGAAGACATCCTTCTTGATTTAGCCCCAATTTAAAATCATAGAAAATCATATCTCGATAATGCTGTCACGTCAACTCCAGTTTCTTTTCTTTCAAAATGTATTCTACAATAGCTAAACTTTAATTGTTGCCACAAATTATATCGTCTGCGGACATAAAAAGAGTTCAAATTTAAATATCCGACCAATCAAAAGACTGAAATATTATATAATAGTAATTGTCTAAAAAGTATTCGAGCGTGTTAATTGTTAAATTACTTAATTTTTAATTTATTCGGAGATGCTGATAATATATATATATTTTTAAATATACTAATATTCTTATAATAGATAACAACAAATTTACATAAATGCACTATCAAAGGTGTGGAACTCAATCGTTAATTACAATGGGGGGAGGATTTTCCACATTACGTCATTTAGTAAAAATTATACAAAATATATACACATACAATATCTCATTCAAATTAACTAGCTCTAAGAAAAAGCTATCCAAATATCAAATTTTATACATTTTATAAAAATGCTGCATAGATTTTTTAACTAATAATACCACTGCTTCTTAAATTCTGTCTAGTCGGCAATGCTAATACCACGCAAATTTCTTATGATTTACACGTGTATATTTATGATGGACGCGTACATAGGATGGTAAAAAATAAAATATTTTTATTATTTAAATAAAAATAAACTACATACTCTGTAACGTAATCACTTTCCTTTTGGTAATTTTGGTAAGCCATTGTGAATAATTTATTCACTTAACAAATAATCTTTTGCACGCTACAAGAAAGCATGGCTGTAAGTGTGTCTATGTAGCTAAGTTCGGGGCTAAATAGTGTTATATTAACATAATGTCTTGACGAAAACTGCCGCCAAGAGCGCCAATTTTATAATTGATCAGAGCTGGAGGGCTTTGCAGTAGCTCGACTGAAATATATGGACATATTAATTAGTCTGTGTTCAGGCTTAAAATAAATGGTTAGATTCAAGGTATTCAGAAATTAATGCTTGCTTGAGGCACTATCGCATTTAAACACTATAATGCCACAATTTTTACATCTTATAAGCTGCCAACATTCATGGTAGCCAGAGATCGAGCTAGAATTTTTCTAGAATAGTAAAAGTAATCCCTGACTTGATTTGAAGGAGTATTTTGCTTTTCAGAGGAGTAATTTTTAACAACTGTAAAATTTTTAACAACTGTAAAATTGCCTTCAAATTTCCAAATGTTTATTTAATTTATTGTATTTTGTATAAAAAAAATTACAGGGTTCTGAGTTGAAAAGGAAAATAAATAAGATTTAAGAAATGCACTGTCCAAATAGTTGCTCAAGTCCTCTGGATGAGTCGGACGGTCTGGGTCTTCTACACTCTTTATATGTGTTAATAAACAAAATACATTGTATATTTGATAGCAGAATTAATATTACCTTATAAACTTTATGAAATGAGTTTTAAAACTTTTACTAAATTTTGAACTTTTAGGATCACAATTTTTTATTTTCCTGTCAAGTTTCAAAGTCGAGTAGCAATCTTGAATTAATAAGTAATAAGATATTAATAAGTAATAAGAAATTGCCTATTACTTTCCTTATATATATAATGTATAAGGAAAGTATTGTGACGGGGTCGAAAATTCGAATTCGAGTTTTCGACGGGAGAGCACGTTTCAAGCATCCCTGATCACGAATCAAACATTTTTGAAGTGATATCTGCGTGTGTGTGTGTGAAAGTATGTGTGTGTGTGTGTGTGTGTGTGTCAGTGAGTCCGTGGAGACGATAACTGACGAACAAATGGACCGATTCGAACGAAATTTGGTACAAAAATCACAATCCGTAAACACTGGAAGCCTATTGTTTTTATATGCAATCGAATGTTCAGAACTCCCATAAATTTTTGAGTGAAATTTTGAAAAATTCGTCAAAAAATCAAAGCTGCTAATAAAGTTACGCAAATAGACATTTCTTATGTAATTTTTCATTAGAAAACGATTGACATAAATTTTAGAACGTTAACATGAACCGTTCTTGAGATATTGCACATTTTTCAAAAAAATTATCAAAAAGTCAAAAAAAAAATACCTATTGAGAAGCTTGTTCACTTTTCATGTAACACCATGCGATAAATTGGGTGACATCATTCTCGTGGATCTAGCTCGTTCCATTCATGAAAAAAGATACTTTGAGTAATACGTTTGTAAGCCAATAGTTATTTATCTACTGTAAGAATAACATATTTCTTCGTCCATAACGCTTGGCAAAATTTTGGCGACGACATTTTTAATTGTTGCCAAATTAACAAAATCTCGCCAAATGGATAAAAATGACGCTAAATCAATCAGAGTGACAACTAATTGAAGAAAATGCAATATCTTGGAAAGAATATAAGTATCTACTATAAGAATAACATTTTTACTTTCCCTGCATTACATGGTAATGTATAGGGAAAGTATTGGAATCATGCCGAAAATCGCAACTCGAGTTTTCAACGGATCTACACGTTTCGAGACCTCTAGAATACGAAAAAACTATTTTTAGCGTGACGTCTGTGTGTGTGTCTGTGTGTCTGTCTGTGTGTCTGTCTGTGTGTCTGTGTGTCTGTCTGTCTGTCTGTGCAGATTTTGTATCCACTGTAACTAAAAAAGTAATTGACCGAATTTCATAAAATTTGGTAGGTAAGTCACTTGTGGGCGAATCTGGTGCTCATTAGTTTTGGGTGCGATTCGGAATAAAAGAACCCGCCTTTTTTTTGCGAAATGGCCAGCAAAAGCTTGTATCCACTCTAGCTAAAAATCTAATGGACCGCATTTCACAAAATTTGGTAGATAAGTCGCTTGTGGGTCACCCTGGTGCTGATTAGATTTTGGTACAGTTCGGAAAAAAATAACCTGCCTTTTTTTGCAAAATGGCCCGCAAAAATTGACAAAATCTAAAATAAAAAACAACGTATGCTGAAATATATCCATTAAATGCTTGTTTTATACGTAATTTTTAACGAAAAAAAGAATAAGACCAACCCCATTACACTAGGACTAGCCGTTCTCGAGATATTTTTGTTTTTTTGTTTTTTTTCTATGCCACCTTTGAAAATGAGTCCAGTTACCAAATGAGAACGAAAATTGAATTAACAGTGTGAATTAAATTTAATTAAAATAAGAGAATGTATATATAAGTCTGCAGGGAAAGTCATGTGCTGCCCTCATCAGATTTTTACTTTCCTTATATACATAGTGTATAAGGAAAGTATTGTGGCGGGGTCGAAAATTCGAATTCGAGTTTTCGACGGGAGAGCACGTTTCAAGCATCCCTGATCACGAATCAAACATTTTTGAAGTGATGTCTGTGTGTGTGTGTGCGTGTGTGTGTGTGTGTGTGTGTGTGTGTGTGTCAGTGAGTCTTTGGAGACGATAACTGATGATCGAGTGGACCGATTCGAACGAAATTTGGTACAAAAATCACAATCCATAAACACTGGAAGCCTATTGCTTTTATACGCAATCGAATGTTCAGAACAACCCTAAATTTTCGAATGAAATTTTGAAAAAATCATCAAAAATCAAAACCGCTAATAAAGTTATGCAAATAGACATTTCTTATGTAATATTTTAGTAGAAAACGATTGACATAAATTTTAGAACGCTAACACGCACCGTTCTCGAGATATTGTACATTTTTCAAAAAAATTATCTAAAAGTTATATAAAATAAAAAAAAAATATTTCCTATTGATAAACATGTTCGCTTTTCATATGTAATACCATGCGATAAACTGGGTGACATCGTTCTCGTGGATCTAGCTCGTTCCATTCATGAAAAAAGATACTCTGAGTAATTCTTTTGTATTTGAACGCCAATAGTCATTTATCTGCTGTAAGAATAACTTATTTCTTAGTGCATAACGGTTGGCGAGATTCTGGCGACGAATTTGGCGGAATGTGGCGACTTTTTGAAATGTTGGCAACTTGGCGACTTTTTGAAATGTTGCCAAATTAACGAAAATCTCGCTAAATGGTTAAAAATTACGCTAAATCAATGAAAATGACGACTAATTGTCGAAAATTCAATGTTTTGGAAAGAATATTAGTATCTACTATAAGAAGAACCTATTTTTTTACTGTAAAAGTAGTAAATTCATTACATTATATAAGGAAAGTCATGTGTTGCCCACATCAGATTTTTTTTTCTTGTAAAGGCATTTATTAATGCCTTTACAAGAATCATTTCAATGCTTGCAAATTTCGGAAGTAAAATTACAAACAATTATTTTTATTACCCTGGGAACGAAAGAGCGCTCTTTGATGGAAGCTGGTCCCTCGTAAATGTCCTTCCCCTCCCTACAAAATCGGGCAATTTGCGGGAAGTATTTATTGTTGTGTTGATGGCATAGCATACAAGGCATCTTCCTTGTACACTACGGGCCCCCGTCTTTTTTTTCTTTTCACTTTTTTGCAACAAATGTGGAATCAAAGAAATAGAACAAGCTCCCTCACGTATCACATGTTAAATTTCCACAATTCTTTGGGTTTCATTTTATGGTTTCAAAAGAGTTGCGTTTGCTTTCTATTTATTACTTGTAATTTCAAAATTGCACAAAATATGCTATATTGTATCATAAAAGAACTTTTATTATAAATTCATATGCACAAATAATACTGTAAAAAATATTTTCTCCAGACACCTTCACGGGCCCCTATCTTTCGCCGGGCCCCAGGACCATGGTTCCAACTGACCCCCCCCCCCCCTCTTTGTGGGGGCCCTGACCGGACCCGCACTTTTAGTTATATTTTATTAGTTATATTTTAGATTTAGTGTATTATTGAAATTTGGGAAAATAGGACATTATTTTTATTGATAACGGTGGCAATGCTTGAAAGCGTAGGACCTCTTGAGCCTGAAGCTGTTGATATTGCAAGTATATTTAGTTTTTTATCCTTTATCATTTATCTCCTCAGTAAACTCATGTAAACTAAGTACTTTCCCATACCACAACTTATCTGATCCATTGAAAGAGCACTAGGATTTGGAGGACGAGTAATTTCATGGAAGATAGTATAGAGCAAAGAATGGAAAGAAAGATGCGAGATCTACATATTGCTAGTGTTGGATCTGTTTGAATCGAAAAAAAATAATAATTGCATGAAATTATTCTTTCCTGCTCAGAATCCTAAGAAAAAAAAATCTGATGTGGGCAACACATGACTTTCCTTATATAATGTAATGAATTTACTACTTTTACAGTAAAAAAATAGGTTTTTCTTATAGTAGATACGAATATTCTTTCCAAGACATTGAATTTTCGACAATTAGTCGTCATTTTTATTGATTTAGTGTCATTTTTATCCATTTGGCGAGATTTTCGTTAATTTGGCAACATTTCAAAAAGTCGCCAAGTTGGCGACATTCCGCCAAATTCGTCGCCAAAATCTCGCCAAGCGTTATGCACTAAGAAATAAGTTATTCTTACAGCCGATAAATGACTATTGGCGTCCAAATACAAAAGTGTTACTCAGAGTATCTTTTTTCATGAATGGAACGAGCTAGATCCACGAGAATGATGTCAACCAATTTATCGCATGGTATTACATATGAAAAGTGAGCATGTTTATCAATAGGAAATTTTTTTTTTATTTTATATGACTTTTTGGTATTTTTTTTAAAAATGTACAATATCTCAAAAACGGCTCGTATTAGCGTTCTAAAATTTATGTCAATCGTTTTCTAATGAAAAATTACATAAGAAATGTCCATTTGCGTAACTTTATTAGTGGTTTTGATTTTTTGACGATTTTTTCAAAATTTCATTCGAAAATTTAGGGGGGTTCTGAACATTAGATTGCGTATAAAAACAATAGGCTTCCAGTGTTTGCGGATTGTGATTTTTGTACCAAATTTGGTTCAAATCGGTCCATTCGTTCGTCAGTTATCGTCTCCACAGACCCACTGACACACACACACACACACAGAGAGACATCACTTCAAAAATGTTTGATTCGTGATCAGGGATGCTTGACACGTGCTCTCCCGTCGAAAACTCGAATTCGAATTTTCGACCCCGTCTCAATACTTTCCTTATACATTTTGTATATACGGAAAGTAATAAATAAAAGTGACATGATTGTATAAATATCTAAATAGCGCCCTTGTGTGGTGTACAATTGGCACACGTATACCTGGTGTCCCTGGTAATTTATTTCTCAAGTAGTCAACATCTTGTGTCATATCGATACAGATTTACTATCACCTTCTTGGCTGCCATATCTAGTCCCTATATGAATGTTTGGTGGCGACATCTATTAAGCATATTATAAACAATATAGATAATGACAGTGTAAATAGTTTTAAATCAGATTTATTCTATAATTCTTCGTACATCCCTAAAGTACTAATAACAAAATAACTGAATAAATAAGAGTAATAAGCAAATCTAAAATAAAAAATAATTTATTGATTTTTTTTTCTTTTATGGCATTTGGCTCTATTTTCAAATAAATGGCATTTTATATTTATTTGGTGTTAAGCATTTTTCTTTATTCTAATTTAAAATCTTCGAATTCCCCAAATTCTTTCACAGGTAGTTACAGAAATGAGTGAAAAATAACAAATACAAGTAGCAAAAAGTGCTCATAAAAAAAAAGTCAAATGAAACATCTCAAAACAAAGACTTAAAGCTAAGCAAACGTATAAAAATTCCAAAATATGTCCTTGAATTAATTTTTTGGCAACAATGTAGTAGTTATTACTTTCCTTATATACATAATGTATAAGGAAAGTATTGTGACGGGGTCGAAAATTCGAAATCGAGTTTTCGACGGGAGAGCACGTTTCAAGCATCCCTGATCACGAATCAAACATTTTTGAAGTGATGTCTGTGAGTGTGTGTGTGTGTGTGTGTGTGTGTGTGTGTGTGTGTGTGTGTGAAAGTATATGTGTGTGTGTCAGTGAGTCTGTGGAGACGATAACTGACGAACGAATGGACCGCGTCAAACCAAATTTGGTACAAAAATCACAATCCGTAAACACTGGAAGTCTATTGTTTTTATGCGCAATCGAATGTTCAGAACCACCCTAAATTTTCGAATGAAATTTTGAAAAAATCGTCAAAAAATCAAAACCACTAATAAAGTTACGCAAATAGACATTTCTTATGTAATTTTTCATTAGAAAACGATTGGCATAAATTTTGGAACGCTAACATGAACCGTTCTCGAGATATTGCACATTTTTAAAAAAAATTATCAAAAAGTCATAAAATAAAAAAAAAAAATTCCTATTGAGAAATATGTTCACTTTTCATATGTAATACCATACGATAAATTGGGTGACATCATTCTCGTGGATCTAGCTCGTCCCATTCATGAAAAAAGATACTTTGAGTAATACGTTTGTATTTGAACGCCAATAGTCATTTGTCTGTTGTAAGAATAACTTATTTCTTCATCCATAATTCTTGGCGAGATTTTGGCGACGAATTTGGCGGAATGTCGCCAACTTGGCGACTTTTTTAAATGTTGCCAAATTAACGAAAATCTCTCCAAATGGATGAAAATGACGCTAAATCAATGAAAATGACGACTAATACTCGAAAATTCAATATCTTGGAAAGAATATAAATATCTACTATAAGAAAAACATATTTTTTTTACTGTAAAAGTAGTAAATTCAGTACATTATATAAGGAAAGTCATGTGTTGCCCACATCAGATTTTTTAATATTGTATTAAGCTTTTGAAATTTAACTTGAGGCAAATCTCTTTTATAATGTGGAGCAGAACAATAAAGCAAAATATGTTCAATATCCGGACACCTGGGTATTCAAAAAATACAAATACAGGATAGTACAAATCTCTATATGCACGAGTTAAACATTTCATGCCTCATCAAAAACTGCATAAGTTTAAAAACAATCTGTAAATTAACTTAATTAAAATCTGTAACTTAGGGGTTAAATATTTGCTGAATGTATGTAATATATAAAGTCATACACTCGATATATAGGTGTATGGATATATTGTGTGTGGCTGCATATGGAAAAAAGCGATGTTATTACCGTTATAAAAGGGAACCAATTCAATCAGTAGCATCAGCAGAAAAAAATGTAGGTGAAGGGGGTTCACAACCCACAACCAATTATTTTGCTTCCCATTTCTCCAAATAACATTTAATGTACTTCTATGGATTCCAACGGTTTCTTACCTGGGGGGGGGGGAGGAAACACTCTCTCCAGTGGTGTCGACGCCACTGAATTCAATAGTTGTGACATTATTTTATAGGATTTTATTATACGTAAAATCGGATATTTCATATCTTAAATTACATATCATATCTTAAATTACAATAATTATAAATTAAAAATTTATTTTTAAATTATAAAGCGTTTCATACTTATCCTAGAGATGGCAGCACTAAATAAAATTTTGAAATGAAATTATACCTGCAAGATTTTCGATTTTATAGATTACTCTAATCTTTTTCCCCCACAGAGATGAAATAAAAGAAGTCTCACCCACCCACCCACCGAAATTTCTCAGTGTTTTCAAGGCAATTATACTGCGTTGATTGCTTTCTACAGGCTTTTTAATTGTGACTTAGAGAAGCCCTTGACATTCTTCCTCCAGTTGAGTACTTCTAATTCCCTGGAACCCACATAATTTTTTCCAAAAACGGACAAAATATTCTAGCAGAATATTCTACAACAGAAAACCCTCAAGAATGTGAAAGTAACAGTTTTTGTGTGTGTGTGTGTGTGTTTTGTTTTGTTTTCTGCACCAGGTGCAAACGTACAAAAAGAAGGATATGCATCTTTATAGTATATATATATATATATATATATATAATAGATCTTATGACGATATTTCGGCCATGTGGCTGTATCGTTGAGCGAAACACATTTGGAACCTCTGTGAATGCAAAGATTCTTGAAAAGTTAGATCTACAGAGGTTCTATCCAATTTCATATTTTCGGATTGTATCTTTTCTCTTATTTTTTTGTTATTTTTGTCATTTTAATATATTGAGCCTCCAGAATTTGATAATCCTTTGATGTTTGAACTTGTTTTTTATGCATCGCTCTTGAATATTGATAAATTCATGTGTATTACTGAAATTTAAAATTAAGATCATTTTGTCTTATATGGTAGGATTGTTTTCCTTTAGTCTGATATTTCCTTTCATATCCTCTTTACTTAATTTTTCTTCCGTATTGTTTTTGAATCAGGGTATGACACTGATCATGTTTTAAATTATTTTTATTATTTTTATTTTATTTTTATTTTTAATTTTATCTTTTTCATTATATATATATATATATATATATATATATATATATATATACTATAAAGTTGTATATACGATAAATGTGTATATACATATGTATATATATGTGTATATATATATATATGTATACACACACACACAAACATATATATATATATATATATATATATAGTATATATATAACTTTTTTTCTTGTTAGACGTTGAATTTTTTATTTGTTATGGTTGCTTTACTATTTCTCTTCAAATACTCTACTTTAATTCATCTTTATCACTTATTAATTTCATCTTATTTATATACTGAACTAGCGCAATATGTAGATGCAATTTTAATTGTATAATTTGTGAAGACATTCGATTTGCTAAACTTGGTAGTTTTATATGCTTGGTTATATTTGAACTCTTTGATCATTTATATATATATATATATATATATATATATATAGATATATATATATATATATATACATATATATATCTATATATATATATATATTATAGATATATTGAGCCTCCAGATTTTGATAATCCTTTGATGTTTGAACTTGATTTTTATGCATCGATCTTGAATATTGATAAATTCATGTATATTACTGAAATTTAAAATTAAGATCATTCTGTCTTATATGGTAGCATTGTTTTCCTTTAGTCTGATATTTCCTTTCATATCCTCTTTACTTAATTTTTCTTCCGTATTGTTTTTGAATCAGGGTATGACACTGATCATGTTTTAAATTATTTTTATTATTTTTATTTTATTTTTATTTTTAATTTTATCTTTTTCATTATATATATATATATATATATATATATATATATATATATATATACTATAAAGTTGTATATACGATAAATGTGTATATACATATGTATATATATGTGTATATATATATATATGTATACACACACACACAAACATATATATATATATATATATATATAGTATATATATAACTTTTTTTCTTGTTAGACGTTGAATTTTTTATTTGTTATGGTTGCTTTACTATTTCTCTTCAAATACTCTACTTTAATTCATCTTTATCACTTATTAATTTCATCTTATTTATATACTGAACTAGCGCAATATGTAGATGCAATTTTAATTGTATAATTTGTGAAGACATTCGATTTGCTAAACTTGGTAGTTTTATATGCTTGGTTATATTTGAACTCTTTGATCATTTATATATATATATATATATATATATATATATAGATATATATATATATATATATACATATATATATCTATATATATATATATATTATAGATATATTGAGCCTCCAGATTTTGATAATCCTTTGATGTTTGAACTTGATTTTTATGCATCGCTCTTGAATATTGATAAATTCATGTATATTACTGAAATTTAAAATTAAGATCATTCTGTCTTATATGGTAGCATTGTTTTCCTTTAGTCTGATATTTCCTTTCATATCCTCTTTACTTAATTTTCCTCCGTATTGTTTTTGAACCAGGGTATGACACTGATCATGTTTTAAATTAGTCTTATTATTTTTATTTTAAATTTTATCTTTTTTATTATATATATATATACATATATATATATATAAATATAAAGTTTTAAATCTAATGGTAGAATGTAAGTAGTAACTTATAATACACTTTCTTAAAATTTGCCTACAAAATACAATGAAATAAAAGAAATTCAACCATAGAGAGGAAATTATGAAACGTAATACAGGTTCATAAAGACAAAGACAATCAACAAATTTCAAAAGTGAGGAATGAAAATAGGAAAACAGATGGCAGCACCAAAAATATTTGGGATTAACATAAAAAATATATTCTATATTTTATTGAGTATTAAATTCAGTTTTAATATAATCTAAGCATTGCATTTTATATTTCAGAAAATATTTCGCAACTGATATAAAATAGCATTATGCATTCTTGTCTCTCTACCCTTCAAGGTCAGATTCTATTAGAGTCTCTTTATAGATTATTATAAAAATATTATTATAAAGGTATTTATAAAGGTACACTGGTAAGGTTTGCAATGTGGCTCCATCTACAGAGCAAAGTGGCTACTAGAAGTAAATCCAACAAATATGCTTTTATAAGTAAAAAACCTTGTTTATCTTTTCTGTTTACCAGCGGCGCTGACTTCATGGGTTCCAGACACTTTCTAAAGCCCCAATTATTTTGTTGTGGGTTCCTCGAACGAATAATATTCAAATTTTTCACTTTTCATTCCCTGTTTACTTATAGAGTCACGTGTATGGAATTTTACCCCTCATACTGTTTATTGTATTCTAAATACAATATTTTAGTTCATAAATGATTTAAAGATAAATTTGTTAACATTTTTAACATCTGTAAAAAGACCTAGAAATAAATTTTACATTATTTTGTTATTTTTCATAAAGATAATTGAGTTGGAAATTCACAATTTGAATAAAATTCAAATTAGACTTAAATCCTTTAAAAAATGCATGAGTCATCCGATTTAAAATTTCAGGAGCTCCCGATAATTTTTGAAATCGGCGCTTATGCTGATCACAATAAAAGATGGGACAATTAAAAACAAGAAAGATCAATCATGTATAAAGCATTGATTGTGAAACACTTTCCAATTTCAATGCAATTTTATTTAAACATCTTTAAAATGTGATACATTCCTAGGTAATATTTTTTAAATTATCACAATACTACATTATTTTATTATATTTGAAAACTTAAAACTTCATAAAAAAAAATGAATTTCATTCAAAAGACGGCATTGAAATATAAATTGCCTGGTTTACACATCTCTAAAATGCGATACATTCCTCGGTAATATTTTTAAAATTATCATAATACTAAAATAATTTACTATATTTGAAAATTTCATCGAAAACAAATCAACTTTATTCAAATGACGTCATCGAAATATATGTCGCCTGGCTCTCTCTATAAAAGCAGCATTTCATTCATTAACATTTTTCCATTCCTTTCATTCATCACAATACTATAATAATTTATTTTATTTAAAAACTTAAAACCATGGAGGTACAAGTAATTTAACTCTATGCTTAAAACTTCATCAAAAACATCGTCTTCTTCTCTGTGTATAATCAATGAATGTTAGATTTATATCAGCTATATTGCAGACTCCATGAGCTAAATAATTTTGCGTTAAAGAAATGCAGCAATTCTTATACAACTCCTTCTACATCTTTTGGTTTTTACATTCTCCATAAGTGAAAATTAGACTTCGTTGTAGAAATGGCAATCATGCATAAAGTATTGGGTTGCTTTAGAATTTATGTAATTTGGGGGTTTGAAATTTACTTTTATTTATTTTTCCCTGGCTCAATATTCTCAATTTGGTAATATTTAAATAATGTTTAGTGCTTTTTTCATTTATTCTTTAAATAGAATATGTTTAATCTTCTAAATAAATTTTCTTTATTCATAATTAAAAATGCTCATAATTAAAATATCCCTAATTAAAAATGCTCATAATTAAAATATCCATAATTAAAAATGCTCATAATTAAAATATCCCTAATTAAAAATGCTCATAATTAAAATATCCCTAATTAAAAATGCTCATAATTAAAATATCCCTAATTAAAAATGCTCATAATTAAAATATCCCTAATTAAAAATGCTCATAATTAAAATATCCCTAATTAAAAATGCTCATAATTAAAATATCCATAATTAAAAATGCTCATAATTAAAATATCCATAATTAAAAATGTTCCATACCCTAAATTAATATCACTTTTGATTTGTAAATTTATAAAAATGCAGGATTGATTTGTCTGTGAAACCATTGTAAAGAACCTAGCTATCGCAACCGGTAATCAAACTGCCGATCTTCGTAATCGACAATTGAAGCTTTACCTTTGAGCTACTGGAACGACATTTCAGGCTCTTATCGTCAAAGTAAACGCTGCAATGTCTTATGTGTCTTAATAGTACCTGGGGAAAATGATTCGTGAGCATTCCTATTTTTTCGAGGAGTAGGCTTTTTAAGAAGCACAATAAAATGTCCAAAGTTGAAAAAGAAAATCTGATGTGGGCAGCACATGACTTTCCTTATATAATGCAATGAATTTCTGTTTTTACAGTAAAAAATAGATTTTTCTTATAGTAGATACTAATATTCTTTCCAAGACATTGAATTTTCGACAATTAGTCATCATTTTCATTAATTTATCGTCATTTTTATCCATTTGGCGAGATTTTCGTTAATTTGGCAACATTTCAAAAAGTCGCCAAGTTGGCGACATTCCGCCAAATTCGTCGCCAAAATCTCGCCAAGCGTTATGGAGGAAGAAATAAGTTGTTCTTACAGCACAT
The DNA here is from genome assembly GCA_951213105.1 of Amaurobius ferox. Lineage (NCBI taxonomy): Eukaryota > Metazoa > Arthropoda > Arachnida > Araneae > Amaurobiidae > Amaurobius > Amaurobius ferox. Next base: position 74,395,203 of record OX578155.1, read on the forward strand.
AAATGACTATTGGCATTCAAATACAAAAGTATTACTCAAAGTATCTTTTTTCATGAATGGAACGAGATAGATACACGAGAATGATGTCACCCAATTTATCGCAAGGTATTACATATGAAAAGTGAACATGTTTCTCAATAGGAAATTCTTTTTTTTTTTTAATTTTATATGACTTTTTAATAATTTTTTTGAAAAATGCGCAATATCTAGAGAACGGTTCATGTTAGCGTTCTAAAATTTATGTCAATCGTTTTCTAATGAAAAATTACATAAGAAATGTCTATTTGCGTAACTTTATTAGTGGTTTTGATTTTTTGACGATTTTTTCAAAATTTTATTCGAAAATTTAGAGGGGTTCCGAACATTCGATTACGCATAAAAACAATAGGCTTCCAGTATTTACGGATTGTGATTTTTGTACCAAATTTGGTTCGAATCGGTCCATTCGTTCGTCAGTTATCGTCTCCACAGACTCACTGACACACACACACACATACTTTCACACACACACACACACACATACACACACACAGACATCACTTCAAAAATGTTTGATTCGTGATCAGGGATGCTTGAAACGTGCTCTCCCGTCGAAAACTCGATTTCGAATTTTCGACCCCGTCACAATACTTTCCTTATACATTATGTATATGAGGAAAGTAAAAATGTTAATCTTATAGTAGATACTTATATTCTTTCCAAGATATTAAATTTTCTTCAATTAGTCGTTATTTTCATTGATTTGGCGTCATTTTTATCCATTTGGCGTGATTTTCGTTAATTTGGCAACATTTTAAAAACTCACCAGGTTGGCGACATTCTGCCAAACTCGGCGCCAATATCTCGCCAAGCGTTATAGACGGAGAAATAAGTTATTTTTATAGCAGATAAATGACTATTGGTGTTCAAATACAAAATTATTACTCAAAGTATCTTTTCTCATGAATGGAACGAGCTAGATCCACGAGAATGATGTCACCAAACTTATCGCACGATATTACATATGGAAAGTGAACATGTTTCTCAACACTTAATATATTTTTTTAATTTATGGGATTTTTCGATAAATTTATTTGAAAAATGTGCAATATCTAGAACGGTTCATGTCAGCATTCTAAAATTTATGGCAATCGTTTTCTAAGGACAAATTACAAAAGAAATGTCTATTTGCTGAACTTTATTAACGGTTTTGATTTTATGATGATTTTTTCAATATTTTACTCGAAAATTTAGAGGGTTCTAAACATTCGATTGCGTTTAAAAACAATAAGCTTCCAGTATTCACGGATTGCGATTTTTGTACCAAATTTCATTCGAATCGCTCCATTCGTTCGTGAGATATCGTCTCCACAGACTCACTGACACACACACACACATACACACACACACATACTTTCACACACACACTGACATCACCTCAAAAATGTTTGATTCGTGATCAGGGATGCTTGAAACATGCTCTCCCGTCAAAAACTCGAATTCGAATTTTCGATCCCGTCACAATATATTCCTTATACATTATGTATATAAGGAAAATAAAAAAAGAAAAAAAACTTTTATATCAGTAGTTTGAGATAAAAAAAATCAACACATTAAAAAAAACTGTGCATTCAAGCTTCTGCAAAAAATTGACTAAAAGATAAACTTCGTTAGCGCAAAAATTGTTTGATATTAAATATCAGAATATAGAAAACAGTCGCCATCAGAATAAAAGGAATGTAGCAGCCATCGCAGTGGAAGCAAGAGAGTACTATGTTATTATCGACTTACAGACGTGGTCCAGGAAGAACGACGTTGACATTCAGGTAAAATTACATAAAAAATGAACATCGCCGATATGCAATTAGAGAAGCACCTACAACAGTATCTATGGAACGGTTTCGCGTTTATTATGCAGTCTTCTGCATGGAATTACCGTTAACTGCAATAGCAGATAGCAAACTTGGAGATACATTAAATTAACAAATCCTAGAAAGTTACCACACTAACCAAAATAAACTAACACGATAGAAACTGTTAAAAGTTATTCGTTTTAATATTTAACATGTCACTAAATTCAATTTTGAAAACTGAACTTGCTATTTGCCGCTATTGATTATGATTTTGATACAAAATTTATTGACAAATCATATAGCAAGTTACCGCACTAATCGACCATGGTCGAAGATGTTAAAAGTTATTGGTTTTAATATTTATCATGCCACTAAATTCAATTTTGAAAATTTCCGTCAACTGTACTCTTTAAGCTAACACATTTATATATATTACAGTATTAATCTGCATTTCAATTATGTATGTCCTTGAGAAATATATCTCGCAAACACTCCAGATCATGAAGAATTAATAGCAGTGTGACACTCAACTCGACTTTCTTAAACCAAAATGTAATAATTTTTTTTCCAAATTTTTGTTGAAAAATCGGTATTTTGTGTCCAAATGATTACAATTATAGCGTGTTACCCTTCACTTGAAAGGGCTTGATAAAATCTTTCGATTGATATCATACTTGACAATGTACCCCCAGGGCGGTAACACCCCACCCCACCCCCCATCCCCCCACCCCCCATCCCCCCCACCCCCTTCCCCCACCCCACTCCCCGAGGGGACTTATGACGACACGAACAAAAAATTCTGATGGGGCAGCACATAACTTTCTTTGCAGACTCAAATTCATTTTTCTTTATTTCTTAATTATTATTATTTTTATAATTTTTTCTTTCTTCTTTCTTACGACTCATTAAATTGAGTTTAATTGCAGAATATAAGACTAAATTTGCATTTTTAATTCAATTTCTGCTTTTATTTGCTAATTGAACATTTTTCAGAAGGCGGCATGACAAAAATGCGAAAAATCTCAAATAACTCGAGAACGGTTAGTCCTAGAGTAATAGAGCTGTTCTTATTCTTTCCTCGTTAAAAATTACGTATAAAACAAGCATTTAATTGATACATTTGAACATACGTAGTCTTTTTTTCAGATATTGGCGATTTTTGCGGGTCATTTCGTAAAAAATGGCTGGTTGTTCCTTACCAAATCATACGAAAATCTAATCAGCACCAGAGTATCCCACAAGTGATTTATCTACCAAATATTGTGAAATTTGGTCAATTAGTATTTCAACTAAAGTGGATATATGAGATTTTTGCGGGCCATTTCGCAAAAAAGGCGCTTTTCTCGGAATTGTACGAAAAATTATTCAGCATAAGGGGTCACACCCAAGGGTCTTACCTTCCAAATTTTATGAAATTCGGTCCATTAGTTTTTGAGTTAGAGTGGATACATACATTGCACAGACAGACACACAAACACACAGACAGACACACAGACACACATACAGACACACAGACACACATACAGATGTCACGATAAAAATTTCGTATTCTAGAGGTCTCGAAACATGTAGATCCGTCGAAAACTCGAGTTGCGATTTTCGAAATGATTCCAATACTTTCCTTATACAATACCATGTAATGCAGGAAAAGTAAACAATCTGATGTGGGCAGTGCATGACTTTCCCTGCAGACTTATATACACGTTCTCTTTATTTTAATTAAATTTAATTCACTTTTAATTAAATTTTCGTTCTCATTTGGTAACTGGACTTATTTTCAAAGGTGGCGTAGAGAAAATGAGAAAAATATATCCATTAAAATACCAAATATTGTGAAATTTGGTTACTTATGATTTCAGCTAGAGTGGATACATGAGATTTTTGCGGACCATTTTGCAAAAAACTTTTTGTACGAAATCAAATGATTGAAACTATTAAGTCTCTTGATCATAGAGCCATAAATAAGCCTTTTTATGCATGATTATGTCAAATTTTATCATATGCAGCCATGTTATAAAAATATTTAATTTCGAATAAATTTCGAAGTTTTCACTCGAATTAAAAACAAAAATTCTATCCTGTTCTAGAATATTTTTATGACAAAGACGGATATAAAGTTTCGTGAAAGTCCAATAATATTTGTGGCCGCTATCGTGTACACAAGAAATCGACCACAGACAGACTGACATCTCTCCAAAAATAGTCGCAAACTTGTTCAGGAGCTCTTAAAATATATATTGGCATCAAAATCTTGAAATCGAAAATTTTCATGAAATCTATACTTGCTATACTTTCTCACTGTTCTTACTTAATATCGTTTATTTTTGTTATTACTTGATATAATTTTCTTGCTATTCTTACTTAATTAATATACATTGTTACTGTTCTTACTTAATATAATTTTCTTGCTATTCCTACTTAATTACTATACTTTGTCACTATTCTTACTTAATATTGTTTTTTTTATTCTTACTTAATATAATTTTCTTGCTATTCTTACTTAATTACTATACTTTGTCACTATTCTTACTTAATATTGTTTATTTTTTTTCTTACTTAATATAATTTTCTTGCTATTCTTACTTAATTACTATACTTTGTCACTATTCTTACTTAATATTGTTTATTTTTATTCTTATTTAATATAATTTTCTTGCTCTTCTTACTTAATTACTATACATTGTCACTATTCTTACTTAATATTGTTTATTTTTATTCTTACTTAATATAATTTTCTAGCTATTCTTACTTAATTACTATACATTGTCACTATTCTTACTTAATATTGTTTATTTTTATTCTTACTTAATATAATTTTCTTGCTATTCTTACTTAATTACTATACATTGTCACTATTCTTACTTAATGTTGTTTATTTTTATTCTTACTTAATATTGTTTATTTTTATTCTTAATATAATTTTCTTGCTATTCTTACTTAATTACTATACTTTGTCACTATTCTTACTTAATATTGTTTATTTTTATTCCTAATTAATATAATTTTCTTGCTATTCTTATTTAATTACTATACTTTGTCTCTATTCTTACTTAATATTGTTTAATTTTATTCTTAATATAATTTTCTTGATATTCTTACTTAATTACTATACTTTGTCACTATTCTTAATATAATTTTCTTGCTATTCTTACTTAATTACTATACTTTATCATTATTCTTACTTAATATTGTTCATTTTTATTCTTACTTAATATTGATTATTTTTATTCTTGCTTAATATAATTTTCTTGCTATTATTTCTTAATATTACGTATGAAGAAGAGAAAACGTAACCAGAATTTTCGTAAAAGTAATACTTTATACACTCTCACTTTCTCTCACAGTGTGAGAAAGTAAAAATTCGCAGAGTGGCGACAGCCTGGTTACGAATTCTAGTTCAGCTGCTTGCATCTGGTTGGCACACAATGGAAAACTCAGAAATCCACGCATATATTTTCAATTTCAATGGCGAGTTTACCAGACAAAAAATATTGCTTCGCGAATCTCATATTCCTAAATGCATTCTTTCATTCATATATGTTGAACATTAGAATATATTATGTTCAACCCTTTCAGTCCAGCATTAGAGATGGGGATTCTACCGCTGCGCGTGAATCAAATTTTCTGATATTATAGAAGCCTACATTTGCATAGGTACACCCTTATATATACATGTATATTTCATTTCTTATATGTATAAGCATTTCAAATACAGACCTGCCGTTTCAAATATATGCGAATTCATAGTCCAGTCAGGAGGAAATTGTATGGTAATATATGTGTATATTTTAAAAGTGTTTATTCCTTTCCTTGGAATATATAGTGTGTAGGGAAAGTATTGGAATCATACGAAAAATCACAACTCGAGTTTTCGAGGGATCTACACGTTTTGAAACCTCTAGATCACGAAAAAAACTGCTTTTAGCGTGACGTATGTGTGTGTGTTCGTGTGTGTGTGTGTGTGTCTTTCTGCCTGTGAATCGTATGAATCCACTCTTACTGAAAAATAATTGCCCGAATTTCATAAAATTGGTGGGTATGTACCTTATGGGTGACCCTGGTGTTGATTAAATAAATTTTGATACAATTCGGGATAAAGAACTCCCCCCTCCTGCGAAATGGCCCGCAGAAATTGCCTGTATCTAGTTAAAAAACTAATAGACCAAATTTCACAAAATTTGGTAAATAAATCACTTGTGGGTAACTCTGATTAGATTGTGTTATGAATCGGGGGGGGGGGGGGGACTGACTTTTTTTTATGAAATGGTCCGCAAAAAATCGTCAAAATCTAAATTAAAATATTACATATGCTCAAATGTATCAATTGAATGCTTGTTTTAAACTTAATTTTTGACGATAAAATTGAAAACCTGATGTGGGCAGCACATGACTTTCCTTATATAATGCAATGGATTTACTACTCTTACAATAAAAAAATAAATAAATAGGCTATTCTTTTAGTAGAAACTTATATTCTTTCCAAGATATTGAATATTCGTCAATTAGTCGTCATTTTCATTGATTTAGAGTCATTTATATCCATTTGGAGAGATTTTCGTTAATTTGGCAACATTTACAAAAGTCGCTAAGTTGGCGACATTAAGTAAAATTTGATGCCAAAATCTCGCCAAGTGTTATGGACGGAGAAATAAGTTATTCTTATAGCAGATAAATGAATATTTACATTTAAATACAATAGTATTATTCAAATTATTCAAAGTATATCTTCTCATGAATGGAACGAGCTAGATCCACGAGAATGAAGTCACCAAATTTATCGCATGATATTACATATGAAAAGTGAACATGTTTCTCAACACTTAATATATTTTTCAACTTATGGGATTATTTGATAAATTTATTTGAAAAGTGTGCAATATCTCGAGAACGGTTCATGCTAGCGTTCTAAAGTTTATCAATCATTTTCTAAGAAAAAATTACATAAATGTCTATTTGCGTAACTTTTTTAAAGGTTTTGATTTTTTGATGTTTTTTTCAAAATTTCATTCGAAAATTTAGGGGGATTTTGAACATTCGGTTATGTTTAAAACAATAGACTTTCAGTATTCATGAATTGTAATTTTTGTATCAAATTTCATTCGAATCACTCCATTCGTTCGTGAGATATTGTCTCCACAGACACATTGACACACACACATAGTTTCACACACACATCGTTTCACATACACACACACACAAAGAAAGAGAGAGAGAGAGACATCACCCCAAAAATGTTCAATTCGTGATCAGGGATGATTGAAATGTTCTCTCCCGTCGAAAACTCGAGTTCGAATTTTCGACCCCGTCACAATACTTTCCTTATACATTATACAATGTATATAAGGAAAGTAATAAGAACAACCCCATTACTCTAGGACTAGCCGTTCTAGAGATATTTGGGTTTTTTCGTATTTTCGCTACGCCATCTTTGAAAATAAGTCTACTTACCAAATGAAAACGAAACTTGGATTAAAAATACCCTTTCAGTGTAATTTAAAATAATTATGGGTGTTATTTTGTGCAATTAAACTTAATGAATTATTAAAGAAAAAGAAAGAACGTGAATATGAGTCTGCAGGAAAAGTCATATGTTGCCCACATCATATTTTTGCAAATTTGAAGTGTATGATTCTTTTTAACATGTTAGTAATGCATTTATGGTAATAGATTATGTGATGCTTTGTATTCTCGATTTTCCAAAAGATAAACAGATATCAATTATGCATTACTGGTTTAGAAACACAATTAGATGTTTATCACATTCCTAACTTTCTTCAAAAATGATTTGGTATAGTATAATTTTTATCGTTTTTAACACTTTACAATAAAGTTGAAAAGTGTTTATAACTTTGTTCATTCTGTCTGTCTGTTGATCTGTCTGTCTGTCTGCCTGTCTGTCCGTTAGCACGATAACTGCCGTAAAAATGACTTAATCAAAATGAAATTTTAGTATGTTGTTCAGACGGTCTGTAGGACCAATGGGAATATGAATGAATAATATCACCCAATTAGTTTTGGATTGAACCCGGGTTGAAAAAATGAAATACATTGAGCCCTATGGGACCTAATATTTCAAAAGAATTTTAAGTGCATTTAAAATTCACAAATTGCTTCGAAAATTTTAGGTAATATTCAAATTGTTCCATAAAATATATAAAAAAGAATTCAGCGAAATATATTCAGTAGTTTTTTAAATAAAAATTAAAATAATAATTACACCTCTTAGATGAAGCGATCACGTGACCATGATATGTAAAGATCACATGACCCACTTCAAAATTTTATATGGTATCCATCTTGTCTCAAAATCGTGATTTTTTTTCTTTTTAATTCATATTAAGTGTTGTATCCGTCCTAAAACCACTTTATTTTTGCTTAAATTCTGTGCATCTACATACTGAAACAACGCAATTACAATATATTTGAGTTTAAATGATCATCCAAATTTGATTATTTCTACAACGAAGCCTATTTTTCACCTAAGTAAAATATAAACAGCAAAATATATAGAATGAGTTGTATTAGAATTGCTGTATTTCTTTAACACAAAATTATCTAGCACATGGAGTCTGCATAGCTGATATGAATGAAATATTCATTGATTTTACAAAGAGAAGGACAATTTTTTTTCGATGAAGTTTTACGCATAGAGTTTAATTACTTGTAGCTCCATGGTCTTAATAAAATGGTTAAATAAAATGAATTATTATAATATTGTGATGAATGAAATGCATGGGAAAATGTTATGAATGAAATGCTGTTTTTATAGAGAGATCCAGGCGTGTCATTTTTTCTATGACATAATTTGAATGAATTTCAGTTGTTTTCGATGAAGTTTTTAAATATAATAAATTATCGTAGTATTATGATAGTTTTAAAAGTATTACCGATGAATGTATCGCATTTTAGAGATGTTTAAACCTGGCAATTTATATTTCAATGCCGTCATTTAAATGAAGTTCATTTTTTTCGATGAAGGTTTAAGTTTTCAAATATAATAAATTAATGTAGTTTTGTGATAAGTTTTAAAATATTACCGAGGAATGTATTGCATTTTAAACTTGTTTAAATAAAATTGCATTGAAGTTGGAAAGTGTTTCATAATCAATGCTTTAAGCATGATTGATCTTTCTTGTTTGTTTTCCTTGGGGGTTTTTCAGATGCTTATTTTTACTGATTTGAGATGATTTAGAGATTTTATTGTTTTGTACATTATTTCGACGCGTGACAAAAAGTCAGATTTTTTTTTTTTTTAAACCGAATTGCGGAGGAGTTGTGATGCATAAAAATTCCGATATGGGCAGCACATAATTTTAACTGCAGACTCATATTAAAGATCTCTTTATTTCTTCATTAATTTATTAAATTGAATTTAATTGCACAAAATAACATCCGTAATTATTTTAATTAACACTGAATTTGTACGTTTAATTTAATTTTCGTTTTTATTTGGTAAATAGACTAATTGTCAAAGGTAGCGAAAATGCAATATATATATATATATATATATATCTCGAGCACGGCTAGACCTAGAGTAATGGCATTGATCTTATTCTTTTCATCATCAAAATTTACATATAAAATAAGCATTTAATCGATACATTTGAGCATATCTGGTCTTTTATTTTAGATTTCGGAAATTTTTGATTCCCATTTCGTAAAAAACAGGCAGGTTCTTCTTTTTTTAATCACACCAAATTGTAATCAGCACCAGACTATCCCACAGCTGACTCTTCCACCAAATTTTGTGAAATTTGAACTAATAGTTTTTTAGATATCGTGGATATGGGCAATTTTTGCGGGTCATTTTGAAAAAAAAAGAGTTCTTTTATGCTGAATAGTACCAAAATCTAATCAGCACCTAGGTCACACACAAGTAACTCACCTACCATATTTGATGAAATTCGGTCAATTGGTTTTTCAGTTAGAGTGGATACATACATTGCACAGACAGACAGACATACACACACACACACGCACACACAAACACACTCACAGACGTCATGCTAATAACAGTATGTTCATATTCTAGAGGGCCCAAAACGTGTAGATCCGTCGAAAACTCGAATTGCGATTTTCGGTATGATTCCAATTCATTCTCTATACATTACCATGTATTGCAGGTAAAGTAATATTAGCTTTTGATTTTTTCTATATTGTGCAAATTATGTTTTGATTATATCTTCTACTTTTAATTTCCACTGAGATTTTGAAAGTTCTTCAAGAAGTTAATGGCAAATTTATTTTGGAAAATTTTTATTGTTTAAAGTAATATTAACCCTTTGTGGAAGTCTGTTTCTGCTTCGATTGTGAAATAGAGTTCACAAACGGTATTTACACATTTCTGTCGATGAGATATTTTCCCTAAAGTAAACAATCTGATGTGCGCAGCACATGATTTTCCTCGCAGATTTATATCCACGTTCTCTTTATTTGAATTAAATTTAATTCACTTTTAATTCAATTTTCGTTCTCATTTGGTAACTGAACTTATTTTCAAAGGTGGCGTAGGGAAAATACGGAAAAACTAAAATATCTCAAGAACAGCTAGTCCTAGGGCAATGAGGTTGGCTTTATTGTTTTCATCGTTAAAATTACGTATAACACAAGCATTTAATGGATATATTTGAACTTACGTAGTTGTTTAGTTTAGATTTTGACGAATTTTTGCTCGCCATTTCGCAAAAAAGGCAGGTTTTTTTTTTCCGAATCGTACCAAATTCTAATCAGCACCAGGTTTGATCCACAAGCGACTTATCTACTGAATTTTTGGAAATTCGGTTCATTAGTTTTTCATCTAGAATGAATACAGGCTTTTTGCGGGCCATTTTGCAAAAAAAGGCGGGGTCTTTTATCCAGAATTGTACCCAAAACTAATCAACACCAGAGTCGCCCACAAAGGACTTACCTACCAAATTTTATTAAATTCGGCGAATTAGTTTTTTAGTTAGAGTGGATAAAAAATCTGCAGGAACAGACAGACACACAGACAGACAGACACACACACAGACGTCACGCTAGAAATAGTGTTTTCATATTCTAGATGTCTTGAAATGTGTAGATCCGTCGAAAACTCGAGTTGCGGTTTTCGGCATGATTCCAATGCTCTTCCTATACATTACCATGTATTGCAGGGAAAGTAATAAACGTTATGAAAATCTACGTACTTCTTAGCAATCCACTACTTCGTGCACCAAAAAACGAATAAATAACATAATATTTCTAAATAAGAATATGAATTAAAATGGCAGAGAACCTTAAAAAGTCTATGTGTGTGACACAATTAATACCAGAGAAAATGCGTTAAATTAATGTATACATAAAAACATTTAAATAACAAGTAAGTAGAATTGCTTGATGGGATATTTTCCTAAATGCACTGCTAGTTGAATGTTTAGAAGAAAACAGAAAATTGCATTTATAAAAAAATTTAAACTGTATTTCTTCCAAGCTATATTTTGCGAAATTTATTCCTTCACTTGCAAATGTGTTGGTTCATGAGCAAAACTAGTTTCAGTCATGCCAATCTAATAATACACCTCGCAAAGCTATCTTGTGCACACTGAAAGCTACGACTCACTTTTTATTCAGTTTTATATTCAAACAGCTATTTCAATGGATGGCAGAACAATTACTTTTACTTCCAGTTGAAATTTATAAATTCATAATGTTTATAATTGACTGTACACTGCTATATCCAAATATTATAATCAGCATATTTAAAAGACTAAAAGGTATGCCAGTAGTTGACAAAGGGGGAGAGTTCATCAACAGTTGCGGTAGGTGCGGTATGCGGTATGGCCGTCATCTTGGATTTTTAACACTTTACAACAAAGTTGAAAAGTGTTTATGACTTCGTTCATTCATTCTGTCTGTCTGTCTGTCTGTCCGTTAGCACAATAACTGCCTTAAAAATGACTTGATCAAAATGAAATTTTAGTATGTTATTCAGATGGTCTGTAGAACCTATGGGAATATAAATGAATAATATCGCCCAATTAGTTTGGGAATGAATCAGGGTTGGAAAAATGAAATACATTGAGCCCTATGGGACCTAACTTTTCAAACATTTTTTAAGCGGATTTAAAATTCACAAATTGCTTCGAAAATTTTAGGTAATATTTAAATTGTTCCATAAAATATATAAAAAAAATCAGCGAAATTTATTCAGTAGTTTTTTAAATAAAAATTAACATAATAATTACACCTTTTACATGAAGCGATCACGTGACCATGATATGAAAAGATCACATGACCCACTTCAAAATGATATATGGCATCCATCTTGTCTCAAAATCGTGATTTTTTAAGTTCTTTTTATTTCATATTGAGTGTTGTATCCGTCCTAAAACCGCTTTATTTTTGCTTAAATTCTGTGCATCTATATACTGAAACAACGCAATTACAATATATTTGAGTTTAAATGATCATCCAAATTTGATTATTTCTACAACGAAGCCTATTTTTCACTTATGTAAAATGTAAACAGCAAAATATGTAGAATGAGTTGTATTATAATTGCTGTATTCCTTTAACACAAAATTATTTAGCGCATGGAGTCTGCATAGCTGATATGAATGAAATATTCATTGATTTTACAAAGAGAAGGACGATTATTTTTCGATGAAGTTTTAAGCATAGAGTTTAATTACTTGTAGCTCCATGGTCTTAATTTTTAAATAAAATAAATTATCATAGTATTGTGATGAATGAAATGAATGGGAAAATGGTATGAATGAAATGCTGTTTTTATAGAGAGATCCAGGCGTATTATTTTTCTATGACGTCATTTGAATGAATTTCAGTTGGTTTCGGTGAAGTTTTCAAATATAATAAATTAATGTAGTATTGTGATAAGTTTTAAAATATTACCGAGGAATGTATTGCATTTTAGACTTCTTTAAATAAAATTGCATTGAAGTTGGAAAGTGTTGCATAATCAATGCTTTAAGCAGGATTAATCTTTCTTGTTGTAATCTTAGACTAGGGGTAAAAGGGGGAAATGGAAAATTGTGGGGGGTTTTTAGTGTTAAACTTTTTTCGGCTGGCAAAGGCAGTGTGGTCTTATACGGGGGAATTGTATTTTGGGCGTAATGAATTTATAATGAGGGTGTACAGAAACTGTTTTGGGAATGGCAACACCTGGATTTCACCAACAGTTGCGGTATGGAACCATTAGCGCACCCTAGAGGTAAAAAGGGGAACTATTCAGGATGGAACATAAGAAATTTTTCTAAGATTCACAGATACTTTTTGAGCGGTGGCAATACTTGGGTTTCACCAACAGTTGCGGTATGGAACCATCAGCGCCCCTTGCGGCGGAAAGGGGGACTATTCAGGATGGAACTTAGAAATGTATTTTGTTTAACATGGGGGTTGCTATTGTAACGCTGGGGAATGGAAACTTTTTTGGGGGTGACAACGCTTGGGGTTCTACTCCAGTTGTGGTATGGAACCATCAGCGCCCCCTAGCAGACAAATCGGGAATTAAAGTTGAAACTTGGTATTTTTTCTAATTTAAAATATTGAAAGGCGATACTGAGGAATGAGTTTAGCATTCAGTTTGCTATGGTTCGGATTTCTATGGCAACATTAAGATTTCTGCGGTATACGCATATCGCAGCGAAACATCGTGGGGGAAACATACCCAAGTGGTTAAGTATTGAATATCTTTGCGACTGATAACTGAACTCTACGCTGATAACGAATCACTAGTATCTTCTACCGTTTGGAAAAGAAATCAGTCGTAACCTATTTACATTCAATCATAACCTATTTACTTAATGCTACATTGCATGCTAATATTTTAATTTTTGAATAATGAATACGATGAATACAAATTAATTAATTAATGAATAATTAAAATATTAGCATGCAATGATAATGAAAATTATTGGCATGCAATAAAATATTAGCATGCAATGAAATAATGAATAAATTATTAATTTTGAGTTTGATTCAAAAAGTATAATTAAAGTACAATAAAGTTACAATTTTTGGAGAAAAACAAGCCTCGGTAGAGAACCCAAGGATTGTTCAAACTTAATAGTATTTTACACGTGTATTGTACTTACAAATACGCAACTTTTGGCGGGTATTCCAAAGATTTCAACTTTCATTTTGTCGCTCCTCCCTAGTACACATGCCACGCTTCTTGATGAGGGATAGCTTTATCGAAGTGGGAGTGGATCTCCTCATATATTAACAGGGCTATAGAGCTGAAAAAGATTGCATTGTAATTTCCAACGTTTAAAAAACAACATATGTGTTAATTTTCTTACGGAAAATCACATATATTTTTATATGCATACTATTCTTAAGTGAAATTTAATAAATACAAGTTTTATCTTTCAAAAAACTAGCAAATACAATTTGCAGTGTTTCAAAAACTGCTCAATGCGATTTTGGACTTAGTGAAATTTAACACAAGGCATTATGCATAAAGAAAAAATCTGATGTGGGCAACACATGACTTTCCTTATATAATGTAATGAATTTACTACTTTTACAGTAAAAAAATAGGATTTTCTTATAGTAGATACTGATATTCTTTCCAAGATATTGAATTTTCGACAATTAGTCGTCATTTTCATTGATTTAGCATCATTTTTATCCATTTGGCGAGATTTTCATTAATTTGGCAACATTTCAAAAAAGTCGCCAAGTTGGCGACATTCCACCAATTTCGTCGCCAAAACCTCGCCAAGCGTTATGCACTAAGAAAAAAGTTATTCTTACAGCAGATAAATGACTATTGGCGTTCAAATACAAAAGTATTATTCAAAGTATATTTTTTCATGAATGGAACGAGCTAGATCCACGAGAATGATGTCACTCAATTTATCGCATGGTATTACATATGAAAAGTGAACATGTTTCTCAATAGGAATTTTTTTTTTATGTGACTTTTTCATAATTTTTTTGAAAAATGTACAATATCTCGAGAACGGTTCATGTTAGCGTTCTAAAATTTATGCCAATCGTTTTCTAATGAAAAATTACATAAGAAATGTCTATTTGTGTAACTTTATTAGTGGTTTTGATTTTTTGACGATTTTTTCAAAATTTCATTCGAAAATTTAGGGGGGTTCTGAAAATTCGATTACGTACAAAAACAATAGGCTTCCAGTGTTTATGGATTGTGATTTTTGTACCAAATTTGGTTCTAATCGGTCCATTCGTTCGTCAGTTATCCTCTCCATAGACTCACTGACACACACACACACACACACATACTTTCACACACACACACACACACACAGACATCACTTCAAAAATGTTTGATTCGTGATCAGGGATGCTTGAAACGTGCTCTTCTGTCGAAAACTCGAATTCGAGTTTTCGACCCCGTCACAATACTTTCCTTATACATTATGTATATAAGGAAAGTAAAAATTTAACACATATATCTTCCTAAAGAAGGCGGAAAAACCTAATTAGACGATATATGTGTGTGTGTGTGTAATACACATACCCAAAACAAAGCGATAAAAATGAATGCTAAGATAGTTTTTTAAGACTAGACTTTGTAATTTTATCGATAAAAATAGTATTTAGGGCTCTTTAACTTGTGAATGAATGATACATTGGCTTTCTGTTTATTTGCTTATAAAAATGATTGCTAAGAAATGACCACTAGCTGCGACTCACAATTTTTCTCTATCTGTTGCCAGCTCAATTAACGCTAATTTGATAAGAACGGCGCTTCCATTATCAACTGCATAATTGAAACTTGTCATTTGAAATTATCAACTGCATATTTGAAACTTGTCATTTCAAATTATCAACTTCATGTTTGAAACTTTCATTTGAAATTATCATCTGCATGTTTGAAACTTGTCATTTGAAATTATCAACTGCATATTTGAAACTTCTGAAGAAATATCATCAAGTGGTTTGCTAGGAATTTCAAATTAAAATTTAATACTGCACATGAAAATAACTAAATTCTGAGACCTCCAAACATTTTCTCTGGGACATTAGTTTAATTATAAATATAATTTAAAACAAAATTCGAAAATTTATTCAGCTCGGTAATTCAGTTTCCCATAAGCAAATAGAAACGTAGGTCCCTTTGACTATAAACCTTATATTTGAATTCTATAGAATAAATAGAATACCTCTGATGCCTTTGTGTCGGAAAACATAAATGTTTTATTCACAAGTTTTCAAATATTTATCCAGCATTGACATGATTCAGCTTAAATTATTCAAACAAGACACGTTCTAAATCGCTTTAAAGTTAACTTCAAATAATGCCAGGGCTTCAAATAATGGCAGGTAGCAGATTAAATTATTAAAATTCGAAATAAAGTTGTAAATTAAATGGTTTGTTTAAATTATCAACTGCATATTTGAAATTTATGAAGGAAGTCTTCATTTTCAAACATCTATATAATCTACACTACTATGGGTCGAACGCTTTAGCGGCGTCTCGCAGTTAGCGAGTGTTAGTCTCATGACATCTACCGCTTGCGTAATGACACTTCCACACTTGAACTACAATTTCGCGATTATTTTTACTTTCCTTATATACATAATGTATAAGGAAAGTATTGTTGTTGTTGTTGAAACCCAGACCGTCCGACCTACCAGAAAGGTGTAAGGCAACTGTTTGGACGGTCGGGAAGTGCCACCCAATTTAGACCGGAACCCAGTGGGGGAGGCATCCACAGGGACCGTACCCTCCTTCCCCTACCACCAACCTCTCGGAAGGACTTTCGGACCCACATGTTTAACGTGATCGTACTCCGCATGAACACGGCGGCAGTTTTGGCAGTGGCTGGAATCGAACCCGGGCCTACCGAGTTCGATTCCAGCCACTGCCAAAACCGGGGCCCTCCAGCGCGCTAACCAATGGGCTACCGCGCCCCCAAGGAAAGTATTGTGACGGGGTCGAAAACTCGAATTCGCGTTTTCGACGGGAGAGCACATTTCAAGCATCCTTGATCAGGAATCAAACATTTTTGAAGTGCAGTCTGTGTGTGTGTGTGTGTGTGTGTGTGTGAAAGTATGTGTGTGTGTGTGTGTCAGTAAGTCTGTGGAGACTATAACTGACGAACGAATGGACCGATTCGAACGAAATTTTGTACAAAAATCACAATCCGTAAACACTGGAAGCTTATTGTTTTCATACGCAATCGAATGTTCAGAATCCATCTAAATTTTCGAGTAAAATTTTGAAAAAATCGTCAAAAAATCAAAACCGCTAATAAAGTTAGGCAAATAGACATTTCTTATGTAATTTCTCATTAGAAAACGATTGACATAAATTTTAGAACGCTAACATGATCCGTTCTCGAGATATTGCACATTTTAAAAAAAAATTATCAAAAAGTTATATAAAATAATAAAAAAATATTTCCTATTGAGAAACATGTTCACTTTTCATACGTAATACCTTGCGATAATTTGGTGACATCATTCTCGTGGATCTAACTCGTTCCATTCATGAAAAAAGATACTTTGAGTAATACTTTTGTATTTGAACGCCAATAGTCATTAATCTGCTGTAAGAATAACTTATTTCTCCGTCCATAACGCTTGGCGAGATTTTGGCGACAAATTTGACGGAATGTCGCCAACTTGGCGACATTTTTATTGTTGCCAAATTAACAAATACCTCGCCAAATTGATAAAAATGATGCTAAATCAATGAAAATGACGACTAATTGGAGAAAACTCAATATCTTAGAAAGAAAATAAGTATCTAATATAAGAATAACATTTTCTTTAACTGTAAAAGTAGTAAATTCATTGCATTATATAAGGAAAGTTATGTGTTGCCCACATCAGATTTTTTTTTAATGTTACTAACGATTGAAATTTGCTAATAGTGCTTTCAAAAATTCAAGACATTTGCTAGATTTCGACTTTAAAAAAAGTATTGTTTTCACGAAAATTTCGAATTCGAGATTTTAATTCCAATATATCTTCCTGAACACGTTTTAACTGTTTTTGGATTGATGTCCGTCTGTCCGTCTCTCTGTGTGATGCCTGTAGTCGATTTTTTTCGGTACACGACAGCGACCACAAATATAATGGGATTTTCATGAAATTTTATAACTGGCTTTAATATAAAAAGAAATCTGGAACTAGATAAGTAAAAAATCGGATGTCGGCAACACATGACTTTCCTTATATAATGCTAGAAATTTACTACTTTTACAGTTAAAAAAAATCTGATGTGGACAGCACATGACTTTCCTTATATAATGTAATGAATTTACTACTTTTACAGTAAAAAAAATAGGTTTTCCTTATAGTAGATACAAATATTCTTTCCAAGATACTGAATTTTCGACAATGAGTCGTCATTTTCATTGATATAGCGTCATTTTTATCTATTTGGCGAGATTTTCTTTAATTTTGCAACATTTCGAAAAGTCGCCAAGTTGGCGACAATCCGCCAAATTCTTCGCCAAAATCTCGCCAAGCGTTATGGACGAAAAAATAAGTTATTCTTACAGCAGATAAATGACTATTGGCGTTCAAATACAAAAGTATTACTGAAAGTATATTTTTTCCTGAAAGGAACGAGCTAGATCCACGAGAATGATGTCACCCAAATTATCGCATGGTATTACATATGAAAAGTGAACATGTTTCTCAATAGGATATATATTTTTTTTAATTTTATATGATTTTTTGATAATTTTTTTGAAAAATGTACAGTATCTCGAGAACGGTTCATGTTAGCGTTCTAACATTTATGTCAATCGTTTTCTAATGAAAAATTACATAAGAAATGTCTATTTGCGTAACTTTATTAGCGGTTTTGATTTTTTGACGATTTTTTCAAAATTTCATTCGAAAATTTAGGGGAGTTCTGAACATTCGATTGCGTATAAAAACAGTAGCCTTCCAGTGTTTACGGATTGTGATATTTGTACCAAATTTTGTTCGAATCGGTCCATTTCTTCGTCAGTTATCGTCTCCACAGACTCACTGACACACACACACACAGACATCACTTCAGAAATGTTTGATTTGTGATGAAGGATGCTTGAAACGTGCTGCTCTCCCGATGAAAACTCGAATTCGAATTTTCGACTCCGTCACAGTACTTTCCTTATACATTATGTATATAAGGAAAGTAAAAATGTTATTCTTATAGTAGATACTCATATTCTCTCCACGATATTGAATTTTCTTTAATTAGTCGTCATTTTCATTGATTTAGCGTCATTTTTATCCATTTGGCGAGATTTTCGTTAATTTGACAACATGTAAGAATGGCGCAAAGTTGACGACATGCCGCTAGATTCGTCGCCAAAATCTCACCAAGTGTTATGGACGGAGAAATAAGTTATTCTTACAGCAGATAAATGACTATTGGCGTTCAAATACAAAAGTATTACTCAAAGTACTTTTTTCATGAATGGAACGAATTCTAGATCCACGAGAATGATGTCACCCAATTTATTGCATGGTATTGCATATGAAAAGTGAACATGTTTCTCAATAGGAAATATTTTTTTTTATTTTATATAACTATTCGATAATTTTTTGAAAAATGTGCAATATCTCGAGAACGGTTCATTTTGGCGTTCTAAAATTTATGTCAATCTTTTTCTAATGAAAAATTACATAAGAAATGTCTACTTGCGTAACTTTATTAGAGGTTTTTATTTTTAAGGATTTTTTCAAAATTTCAATCGAAAATTTAGGAGGGTTCTGAACATTCGATTGCGTATAAAAACAACAGACTTCCAGTGTTTACGGATTGTAATTTTTGTACCAAATTTCGTTCAAATGGGTCCATTCGTTCGTCAGTTATCGTCTCCACAAACTCACTGAAACACACACACACACACCGACATCACTTCAAAAATGTTCGATTCGTGATCAGGGATGCTTGAAACGTGCTCTCCCGTCGAAAACTCGAATTCGAATTTTCGACCCCGTCACAGTACTTTCCTTATACATTATGTATATAAGGAAAGTAAAGATTCGAGCAAAAGTTTATTCGAAATTATATATTATTTAACATGGCAGCATAGAACTAAATTTTGCATAATCATGCATAAAAGTTTTTATTTACTACTCAATGATCAAGAGACTTAATAATTTCAATCACAATTATGAAAGATTGCCGCGATACATTTTTGGGGGTTCGTGACGTCATTAGTCCTCTTATGGGGGAAGTTACCCTCCCCGAGTCTACATTCTCCAGAATGTTATCAATCCAAAGATTTTTAAGACTTTTAAAGTGAAGGGTAACACCCTATTAATGCAATCATTTGGACCCACAATAGCATTTTTTTTTTAATTTCATGTAAAATTTGAAAAAGAATAAAAAGCTACTGAAACTGGATTCTGGTATGAGAAACTCCAGTTATTCCCTAAAACCTCCTAAAAGTATGTAACAGAGTCTCGCAACTAGCAGCATTGATGTAATGACACCTACCAAATCCCCCACTTCACCCAGAACTTCGTGTTTCTTTTTACGTTCCCTGCAATATATGGTAATGTATAGGGAAAGTAATGGAATCATGCCGAAAATCGCAACTCGAGTTTTCGGCGGATTTACACATTTTGGGACCTCCAGAATACGAAAAACTATTTTTAACGTGACGTCTCTGTGTGTGTTTATCTGTCAGTGTGTCTGTCTGTGCAATATATGTATCCATTCTAACTCGAAAACTAATGGACAAAATGTGACTAATGGACTCAAAAACTAATGGACACCAGAATTACTTGTGTGTGACCCTGGTGCTGATTAGTTTTGGGTACGATTCGGTATAAAAGAACTCGCCTTTTTTTGCGAAATTATACTCAAAAATTGCCTGTATCCACTTCAGTTGAAAGAAAACCTAAAAGATCGAATTTTACAACATTTGGTAGATAAGTCACTTGCTGGCTACCCTGATTAGATTTTGATACGAATCGGAAAAAAATCTGATGTGGGCAGCACATGACTTTCCCTGAAGACTCAAATTCATTTTTTCTTTATTTCTTTAAGAACTCATAAAATTGAGTTTAATTGCACAAAATGACACTAAATTTGCATTTTTAATTCAATTTCTGCTTTTATTTGGTAATTGGACATTTTCCCAAAGGCGGCATAAAAAAATGCGAAAAATCCTATATCTCGAGAACGGTTAGTCCTAGAGTAGTAGAGTTGTTCTTATTCTTTTCCTCGTCAAAAATTACGTATAAAACATACATTTAATTGATACATTTCAACATACGCAGTCTTTTTCTAGATACTGGCGATTTTTGCGGACCATTTCGTAAAAAAAGGCAGGTTGTTCTTTTTCGAATCGTACCAAAATCAAATCAGCAGCAGAGTATCCCACATGTGATTTATCTACTAAATTTTGTGAAATTTGGTCAATTTGTATTTCAGATAGAGTAAATACATTAGATTTTTGCTGGCCATTTCGAAAAAAAAAGGCGGGTTCTTTTTTTCTAAATTCTACCAAAAAGTAATTAGCACCAGGGTCACACCCAAGGGTCTTACCTACCAAATTATATAAAATTCGGTCCATTAGTTTTTGAGTTAGAGTGGATACATACATTGCACAGACAAACACACAGACAGACACACAGAAAGACACACAGAGACAGACAGACACACACACAGACGCTACGCTAAAAATAGTTTTCTCGTATTCTAGAGGTCTCGAAACATGTAGATTCGTCCGAAACTCGAGTTGCGATTTTCGGCATGATTCCAATACTTTCCCTATACATTACCATGTATTGCAAGGAAAGTAATAACCTATCCTTTTTTGCGAAATGGCCCGCAATAATCGTCAAAATCTAAAATAAAATACTACGTATGTTCAAATATATCAATTAAATGCTTGTTTTATAGGTACTTTTTTACGATGAAAATAATAAGACCAACTCCATTACACTAAGTCTAGGCGTTCTCGAGAAATTTTTGCTTCTTCGCATTTTTCCTACGCTACTTTTGAAAATAAATCCAGTTACCAAATGAGAACGAAAAGTGAATTAAAAGTGCAAATTCAGTGTAATTTTAAATAATTTTGAGTGTTATTTTGTGAAATTAAACTCAATATACTAGATTATTGAAGAAATAATGAGAACGTCTGCAGGCTAAATCTTGTGCTGCCCACATCAATTTTTTTTATGTAACTAACAAAATAAATTTGGTAATAACGGTTTCGAAAATTTGAAATATATAATAGATTTTTCAATATATGTAAGAAACCTCTGTTTTAGAAGGTAAAAACGTGGGGATAGTTTAAATATATCTTCTTCTACAAAAATTAAGTTATCGAATTCCTATACTGTTTGAACAGAAGGCATATAAATTTTCAAAAGCCTCTAAAATTTCGATTTTCCAAAAAGTTGATAGGTTTTTATATACGGATTTTTAAAAAAGATTTACAAATATTTTCGAGTATTCTCCGTATTGGTCATTTTAAAACGATCGACCAACAAATACTCTTCGAGGTATAGTCTTAAAATACTGACAACGTGAATTTCTCATGACTTACTTCTTGAAACTTGCAAATTTTTCTTTTCACCCTTTTTGTGGCAACTTTCTACAATTAAAAACTCAATAGCTTTCATTTAAAAGCGACGTAGACATTGCAACAAATAACTTTCCGGAACAACTATCGTCTGCAGAATGTTATCACAATAGAAATGTAGCGGATGATGTTGTCCGGCCCGAACCAGGGACCTGGTGCTTACAAAACCGACATTATAAGTTTAGAGCAAAAGCTAGCTTCCCCTCCGAACTTATAATTCGGGTACAGGTTCCAAGCATTTACGATGGTTATCGATATCTTTTGGCAGGAGAAGAGTCGGCTGCCACACACTCCCCCCCCCCCCCCCTCGCCTGATGAGAAGCCCGGATCGAATTTCGGCGAGGAGGGGAGCCATTCCAGAAAACCCCCAGGTGTCCCCATCCGAAACTCAGTTGAGGGGCTAAATGGCCGGGAGACGTGTCGCCTCGAGCGTGACGTCAGTCCTGGTCAAGCAGGAAGGGAGTGGCGGGCGCCTCAAGTTCAGCGTGGTTCTGCCATCTCGTGTTGAGAGGTGAGATCGTTGGAGACAGAAGGTTTTTCTTTTCGTGTTCTTACGTCCAGGGTAACCATTGTAGCGGATGATGTTGCCAGACCCGAACCAGGGACCTGGTGCTTACAAGACCGACATTATAAGTTTAGAGCAAAAGCTAGCTTCCCCTCTGAACTTATAATTCGGGTACAGGTTCCAAGCATCTTCGATGGATGTCTTTTGGCAGGAGCAGAGACGGCTGCCACAGAAGGTTAATAGTGCCTTTTTAACACTTTACAACACAGTTGAAATGTGTTTATGACTTTGTTTATTCGGTCTGTCTGTCTGTCTGTTCGTTCGCACGATAACTGCCGTAAAAATGACTTTATCAAAATGAAATTTTAGTATGTTGTTGAGACAGTCTGCGAGACATATGGGAATGTAAATGAATAATATCACCCAATCACCCAATTAGTTTTGGATTGAACCCGGGTTAAAAAAGTGAAATACATTGCATCATATGGGACCTAATTTTTCAAACATTTTTTTAAGTAAATTTAAAATTCACAAATTGCTTCGAAACTTTTAGGGAATATTCAAATTATCCCATAAAATATATAAAAAAAATTTCAGCAAAATATGCCCGGTAGTTTTTTAAATAAAAATTAAAATATTAATTACACTCATATAATATGAAGAGATCACGTGATCCACTATAAAATAAAATGTGGCATCCCTCTTTTTTTCCGAAGTAAAAATCGTGATTTTTAAAGTTCTTTTAAATTTATATTTTGTGTTGCATCCGTCCTACAACCGCTTTATTTTTGCTTAATTTTTTTCCATCTATATTCTGCACCAACGCAATTACAATATTTTTCTGTTTAAATAATCATCAAACTTTGATTATTTCTACAACGCCTAATTTTAATGAATGCAGAATGTAAACAAGCAATTGTAAAGATGAGTTCTATAAGAAATCCTAAATTTTTTTCACGCAAAATTATTTAGTTCTGGAGTACGGAATAAAAGTGATATGAATGATTTTACGTCATTTGAATAAAGTTCGAAGTTTCGAAGTAAAATAAATTATCGTAGTTTTGTGATAATTTAAAAAATATCACCGCTGAATATATCGCATTTTGCATTTCAGTTGGAAAGCGCTTCATAATCAATGCTTTACGTATGCTTGATTGTTTTTGTTTTATTAATATCCCGATAAATCCCTTGTCAAAGAAACTTGAACATGGACTAAAGTTTAACTTGGGCCATTCAAAATGTACCCTAAATGAATTTATATATATTTAGTTAAACCAGAAACTAAGCAACTGCAATTTTAAACACACCTTTTCACTCACATCTATACAGATACTCTACAAAATTTCATTCGTTTTTCAAACAGTGTGGTTACTAACTAGATGAACTCGTCTGACTGGTCGACAGCTGTGAACACATTCTCTGACACGCAGAGTTGTTGTTGTTGTTGAGACCCAGACCGTCCGACCTACCAGAAAGGTCTGACACGCAGAGTGAAATAATTCCTCCAATCAACTCAAGCAACAAGAATACGAGCTTATAAATCGTAATGTTTTTATACTGCAGTGTGATACGTTTATTCTAAACAAAGTTTGTGTTTTTACTATTCGTGATTTTTAGCATGTGAAGCGAGATAAAAATTATACTATTATGTAATTATTCACTGAACAATCGCATGTGTCAGAGTACCTAACGATTGTTCTAGGACTTGTGAGATAGAAAGTTAATTATACTTAGGTCGTATTAAAGTTTATAATAGAGCTAAAAATATCCAGATCTTCGAACTTGTTCTTGACCCCCAAGTAAACATCGTTGTGTAATCATTAGCTGAACAATTGTGTGTGTTAGTGTATCTACGATTATTCTAGGATTTGTGAAATAGAAAGTTAATTATACTGGGATCTTATTGAAGCTTTAATAGAGCTAAAATTATCAAGATCTTCGAACTTGTCCTTGAACCCAAATAAACTGTCATAAGACTAACAAATTGGATACGTTTGCATCAAATTCAAAAGTGAACTATTTGAAGTGCAAAATGAAAACTGGAACTTTAAAGGGTCATTGTATCATTGCAAGCATTGCAGATAGGAGGTAAGAGTTTGATTTTACTTAACGTATTTTATGCAATGTATTGCCAATTGTATTCACTTCGGTCTGAGTAAAATTAATCCACAATCAGTCAGCAGATCTTGCACATTTAATAACCAGCGTTTTTAAACGAGGACAACGAAAATCTCTTATGATAAATACGTATATTTGCGTTACGTAAATACATAACATTTCCATTCAAAATTGCAGAGTAAATAATTTATGTAATTTTATTGCCAATAAGTCGTTCTAAAATCTTATTTAAAACATCTACATCTCTTTTGTATTTGCTTGATATACTGTGATATTTATTCAGATTTTTCTGACGTTATATTTGCTGATATAGTGTAATATTCCTATTCAACATTTATTCATGGACGAATTTATGATTTAAATGCATAATATAGCAAATTATTGTTTACGTTCTGTTTTGAATATACTGGCTCTTAATGCTAATGATGTTTACAGGGATGTAAAGCAAATAGTTTAATAGCGAGATGTTTAGTTTTATGGCTTTCAGTAACGTTGCATATTTTCAGTATTGACTGTATCTTGAGAAAAATTGCTTTTAAAATGGCTTTTATAATGTTTGTGTTTTAAAAGTTGAAAAATGTTTTGAAGAAAAATAAATGTATTTACGCCAGTTTTAAATGTTTGACTAGACATTTAAAGATTAAACTAATGTGCACAAAAATTGAGGTTAGTCATTATTTGACATAATGTGTAGATTTCAAAATGCATTTCAATGGATTGTAATTAAAATCTTCCCTTAAGCATATTCAATTCCTAAAATTTTGTATTTTTGTTGACAATTTGACTCGTTTACTACACTTTTAGTATTGTTTACGCACAAGTTATGAACGTTGCCGCCAGCAGACGAAAAGAATTTGACAGTTTTACTTTCTTTACCAAACAAACTTGCATTATGTTATTTACATATTACCCATTTCAAAACTGTTAAACAAGGAAACAGATTAAAAAACGAGACTTTTGTTGGCCAACCAACAACAACAAGCCAACTATGGCGATAAGATGTGCGTTCTGCCTTCCTCGAGCCCCCCCCCCCCCCCCCTCATCTTGCATTTATCAAAGAGTTATAGAAGGTAGTGAGCAAAAAATAATTTGTAAAGAATAGCAGGGCATGATCGCGCAATTCATCTCTGTGGCACACTAATATGGGTACGATCATCATGAACTCACATTGAAACATATACATCAAGATATTCTCATATATGGTAATGATTAGCACATACTTTTAAACTCCGGGCGTCCAAATAGTTGCTCAAGTCCTTTGAATGAGTCGGACGGCTTGGGTTTTCCACATACTTTTAAACTAAATATTGGGCAGGCGAGGGTAATTCCAGGAACTTATGTGACTCCCGCCATACATAACTATTCTAGTGATAGTAGTGTACACAGAAAAGTAATTTTTCTCTCACGCCCACACTAAATTTTCATTGATCATTTAATATTCAGCAAACTTCTATAGAGCTTTCTACAGTGCCTTCTGCAGTGTATTTATAAAGAATTTTGGGGTCATTCCTATAGTGTTAATAATTTTTGTTCACTCAAGCGCTACCTTCTGTGATTTTGATCAATGGTAGATAATGGGCAGGGGGGTGGGGGGGGGGGGGGTATGTTAAAATATTTTTTATGTTTTCATGAGATTCGCCCCAGACTTAATTATACCTGTGATATAATTGTACTTATAAGAACTATATTTGGTATAAAATCTACAGTTTATTTACCATTGATAATTGTTTATTGTTAACATAAGATTTGTCTTCTATACGTTTGATTCATAAAAGGTAATGAATACCGTACGTAAAAATACTTTCGATTTTGAAGCATTTCGGGAGACGTTACACAATATGCAACTCTAGGGCCAACGGCCGTACCGTGCTGAAAACACCGGTTCTCGTTAGATCACCGAAGTGAAGCAGCATCGGGCGCGGTTAGTACTTGGTGGGTGACCACCTCGGAACGCCGCGTGCTGTTGGCCATCTCGGGTGCGGTATCCCCGTGGTTTGCGCGCTAGATTTGCACGCTGCCACAAATGCCGCCGTGTTCATGCGGAGTACGATCACGTTAAACATGTGGGTCCGTAAGTCCTTCCGAGATGTTGGTGGTAGGGGAAGGAGGGTACGGTCCCTGTGGATGCCTCCCCCACTGGGTTCCGGTCTAAATTGGGTGGCACTTCCCGGCCCTCCATACAGTTACCTTACACCTTTCTGGTAGGTCGGACGGTCTGGGTCTCAACAACAACAACAATATGCAACACTAATAAGGTTATACATGCAAATAGGAATATACCGAAGAAGCTATAATAGAATAAATTAATTATTGGACTGCGTGATAAGTTAGAAGTGCATTTTGCTGACGATTCAGCTGATTCTGCTTTAAAATAATATATTTATTAGAAACTAAAACAACATAAATTCAAATATCAAGAGAACAGTAAAATTACAAAAACGCATAATCGTAATTTTCAACGCAACCTGCCGTATAATGATCGTACTGTAGTTATGACAACACTATTACATTGTACAGCTCAATAGGTTTATATATATAGATTAAAATAAAAACCTATAGCGCTATACAATGTCACCTATATATATATATATATATATATATAATATTGTAAATACCAAAGTACGAAACGTACCTGATTGTAAACTAATAGAAATTGTCAAGTCATAGCTGGCTATAACGGGGAACAAGGGGTCACAATCCCCCTTGGCCACTTATTTCCCTGTTGGCACTTATATCACATCTCGATCTTTTTTGATCTTATATATATATATATATTAACCAAATCAAGTAATAACGAAATATTAAAATCAACAAAGCAGTTTACCCACGGCCACAATGCCTAAAAAAAATATTTAAAAAAATATAATTTTGAAGAATTAGACTAGACTCATTTCCAATATATATATAATTTTTTTTTTCAATATATATATATATATATATATATATATATAGCCACCCTGTATATATATATATACAGGGTGGCTAGAATTAAAGTAGAGGTGTTTAGAGTCCGATAATGAGAAAACTGTTGGGCCAAACTCAACCAAATTGCAGTAAATATTATTTAGACCATGGGGTTTTGATTTTTAAATGAAAAAAAATTGTTCGGATTTCTGCAACCGCGGGCCAAAGTGACGCTCTAAGGTCCATTTTTGGAGTAAAATAGGCATAGATAGTACAGAAAGTTCCGTCAATGCTGAGAGATATCGAACAATGCAGCTGGACTTTGTTATTCCGCAACTTCAACAGCGTGGATGTCTTGAATCTACGATATTTATGCTGGATGGAGCACCCCCATATATTGGATTGCGTACAGGAAGTCCTACGACAGCATTTTACCAACAACCGAATAATTAGTCCATAGTTTCCGATGAAGTGGCTAGCCCGTTGGCCTGATCTGACCCCTTGTGGCATTTGGTTGTGGGGTCATGTAAAGCACTTGGTATACCAAGGGAATATGTATAATTTAGTCATTTTGAAGGACCGAATAACATTGCAGGTCAAGCAAATCAATGGAGGGGGGGGGGGGGGATCTGCTGCATTCTGCAGTAGAAAATGCTATTCAGAGAATGCATTTTCTGGAACCTAAGCAAAGAAAACATATTGAATCATACATGTAAATGATGCCAGTACAAAAATTAATGTCATACGTATGTAAATGTAAGATGCAAATGTAAATTTAAAATGTACTAAATATGTATAAAATGCAAATGCGATGTGCGTTTCAAAATGCATGTAAAATGTTAACTTTCTGTACTTCCTATGCCTATTTTACTCCAAAAATGGATCTTACAGCGCCACTTCGGCCCGCGGTGGCAAAAATCCGAACTATATTTTTTTTTTCCTTTAAAAATCAAATTCCCATGGTCTAAATAGTATTTACTGCAAATTTGGTTGAGTTTAACCCAACAGTTTTCTCACTATCGGGCTCTAAACACTTCTACTTTAGTTATCGCCACCCTGTAAATATATATATCAATGAGTGACACTTTTTAACGTTCTCTTCGTAATCCTCTTTATTGTGCTTTTCTTAATTATGTAGTTGGTAGATCCTTCAAATATTCTTCTGCTACTTCAAAAGAAACGGCTTTCGATTTATCCATTATCATTTGGCATGAATTGTCAATCTGTGCTTTAAATTTTGGCAATCCCTTAAGAATGGGGGGGGGGGGGGTTGTTTACGTTTATCCAATCCACACGATCTGCATACGATTTATTTCGAAATTCACAATTATGGGCTGGCTTCCCGTAGTCCAAAAGCACAGGAAGCAAAACAGGCCCACCTCAATCGATTTTTATTGCGAGTTATAGACAAATGTGTATTTAACGTTTAGAAAGTTTATTTTCATCTAAGTTGCCGATTATTGGGAATCTGCTTTTAAACCGTAATCGCTAATTTGAAGATATACCGGCAAAACTAAAAAATTTGAGGTTTTTATGTTTTGTAAAAAACTTGATGTGAAAGTGGTATATTTTTATATGAACGAGTGTCATAAACGTAACTTGCATGCCGCCGCCCGAGGGCACTTAAGTCAGTTTTGAAATAAAGTTTCACCTTTTGCGACGGCAACAATGTCACATTTTCAGTTGTTATGAAAATTTCTTACATTGCTCAAGCAATTCTCTGTTCATAAATGTCACATTTCTGAAAGTGCTAATTTTTCGTTTAAGATAAGTTTTTTCAAAATAAAGTTTTAAAATCTGCTTCAATCTATTCCTTAACAGTATATGAACCTTATAAAGTCTTGGGGGGGTATTTTCAGGCCGTATACTGTACATGAGCTTTGTTACAACGATTACTGCTGGTCAAAAGGCAAAAAGATATAGAAAATCTCATATAAAATGACATTTAACACAATAATAAGAGTATCAATCGGTTTCGGAGGTAAAAAAATAGGCCCTTTCGTCAAGTAAGAGGCAATACATTAAAGCAAGAACGAACTCTGCCCATAGTACCTTTGTACATAAACGTACCTTTTTGTATAAACGTTGTTTTAATTTATAAAGATGAACTCGAAAAAAAGAATAATTGCTTGCAGACTAATTGCATAAATATTTGAAGGCAAACTTTTAATCTATATGAAATTATTTACAGAAGTTCAAATTATTTAGTTTCATTTGTACTCCTGAGTAACACCTCCTTATGAATGGGGCATAATATTACCATCACGTACTGGTTTTCAACACCTGTAAATCGGAAACAGTGTATGGAAGCAAACATTTGTAATTTTATTTTCATTCCTTTTATTATCACGTTTACATAAATATTGTCACATTCACATAAATATTGTAATTTTATTTTCATATTTTATTTTATAGTCACGTTTACATAAATATTGTCACATTTACATAAATATTGTCACATTATGAACTTTGTTACATATCGGTGTCATTCTATCACGAAAAATCATGCTTCACGAAAAGACTTTAACATATCAGTGTTCTAAGCTGTACAAACATCTGATTCCCAAACCTACAGAGCTTTTCTATAGGTCATTAGCAAAAACAAAGGTTGTAAACACTGATGGCTGATTGTGACAATGTGAAAGTTGATATTGAAAATATATAAGTTTTGAGAGGGGGTGGGGAACAGATTACGAACAAACATTTTATAGAATTCCGTCTGTTTGTAAGTCTCTCTTACTAACCATGCAAATTCAATGTAATTAACTTTCTTCGAAACTATTCAACTGAATGATAGCAAATCTGGTACAAATATAGAACGATACAAGAAAATGGAGACGATAACTGACGAACCAATGGACCTATTCGAATGAAATTAGGTACACAAATTACAATCCGTGAAAGCCATGGAAGCTTATTGTTTTTATACGCAACTGAATGTTCAGATTTCCCCTAAATGTTCAAGAGAAATTTTGAAAAAAAACATCAAAAATTCAAAACCTCTAATAAAGTTACACAAATAGACATTTCTTATGTAATTTTTCATTAGAAAACGATTAACATCAATTTTAGAACGCTTGCATGAACCGTTCTCGAGATATTGCACATTTTCCAAAACAATTATCAATAAATCATATTAAATAAAAAATAAATATTTCCTATTGAGAAACATGTTCACTTTTCATATGTAATATCATGCGATAAATTGGGCGACATCATTTTCGTCGATCTAGCTCGTTCCATTCATGGAAAAGATACTTTGAGTAATACTTTTGTATTTGAACGCCAATAGTCATATATCTGCTATAAGAATACATTATTTTTCCGTCCATAACGCTTGGCGAGATTTTGGCGACGAATTTGGCGAAATGTCGCCAACTTTGCGACTTTTTAAATATTACCAAATCAAAGAAAATTTCGCCAAATGGATAAAAATGACTCTAAATCACTTAAAATAACGACTATTTGACAAAAATTCAATATCTTGGAAAAAATATAAGTATCAACTATAAGAATAACCTATTTTGTTTTTACTGTAAAAGTAGTAAATACATTGATTGCATTATATAAGGAAAGTCATATGCTGCCCACATCAGATTTTTATTTCTTACAACCGTACCAGGTAACCTGCTATAATAATTGTGATTATTTAAAATAAAGATTCTTCCAGATACGTTTAGACCAACAGACAAACGCTACCGGCACATCATTATAATTCTATTTTCTAACAAAACACAATTAATTTCGCGATATTTTTATCGATTTGGCGATATTATGGGCAATTTGGCAACATTTAAGAAAACTCTCCAAGTTAGCGATTTCCCACAACATTTTTAGCCAAGCATTATGGGCGGACGGATGGAGAAATGGATTATTAAGATATTAAATTAATAATTCCCACAAAGCAACTTTGATTATCAAGAAAATTGAACTTAATTTTGCAAAATATTGAATTTTCCTCAGTTACTCGCCATTTTTATCAAGTTAGAATAATTTTATCCATTTGGAGACATTTTCGTTCATTAGGCGATATTTTGTACCATTTGGCGACATTAAAAACCAGTCGAGAAATTTAAAAAAAGTAGTCAATTGACGGTTGAATTAAGAGACAAACGCAACTGAAATATCCTTACAGTACTATCTCTAACAAAACACATTTAATTTAATTGATTTGGCGTCATTGTTATGAATTTGGCGACATATTTTATCGAATTGTTGAAATATTATATCAATTTAGTGACATTTTTTATCGATTTAGCGATATTTTCATCAATTTCGCAACTTTAAAAAAGTCACCAAGTTGACGATATCCCGCTAAATTTGTCGCCAAACACTACAGAGATGGACGGATGGAGAAATGGGATATTTTTTATTGCAAATTTTTTTATTTGTAAGACTGTGTTATTGGTCAAAATGATCACAATTATAGTATGTTACCCTTCACTTTAAAAAGCTCGAAAAAATCTTTCCCTCCTCCTTTCCCGTATAAATGCAAGAAATGTGTTTATGATGAAAATTCGTGAAACAGAAACATTGTTTTGCATGATGAGCTAGGTCTTTTCTAGTTATCAAAGGCCATACAGGTTTCGTTAATGCGGATTCTACGTTTCTGTGGGCATTACTGTAATTTGTATTACAGAAATAATGCACATGGTCCGTAAAAGAAAATACAAATTGGATCAGATATATAATAATTAAATATACCAGCGTGTGGCTAAGTATTTAAAGGAGAATATAATGTAATGAAAAGGTATAAGAATATAATAATATAAATGTATTTACCCCTTGCGCTGCTTAGTTGTGTAGATTACATGATACTGACTAAGCATTTTTACTCAATACAGGTTACAGTTATTTCTATATACTAAGGTTTCAAATGTTGGAAGTGAAACATGGAGATGAAAAATTATTTAAAATTGTTTGAGAATGAGATGTCAATATGTTGCTGTAACTGTAGCAAGGTGTTGAATTTAAAATTAAAATGTGTTTTAATAAAAGAAAAATAGGGTTTGGCTGGTAGGTATTTTGGCTAGTGGTGTTTATGAATTTAAAAAGATGTTTTTTGTAGTAACAACGTGTACTTAACATTTTTACTTTCCCTGCAATACATGGTAATGTATAGGGAAAGTATTGGAATCATGCCGAAAATCACAACTCGAGTTTTCGACGGATCTACACGTTTCGAGACCTCTAGAATACGAAAAAACCATTTTTAGCGTGACGTCTGTGTGTGTGTCTGTCTGTTTGTCTGTGTGTCTGTCTGTCTGTGTGTCTGTCTGTCTGTGCAGATCTTGTATCCACTGTAACTAAAAAACTAATGGACCGAATTTCACAAAATTTGGTAGGTAAGACACTTGTAGGCGAGTCTGGTGCTGATTAGTTTTGAGTAAGATTCGGGATAAAAGAACCCGCCTATTTTTGCGAAATGGCCTGCAGAAGCTTGTATCCACGTTAACTGAAAAACTAATGGACCGAATTTCACAAAATTCGGTAGATGAGTCATTTCTGGGTTACTCTGGTGCTGATTAGATTTTGGTACTATTCGGAAAAAAATAACCTGCCTTTTTTTGCAGAATGACCCGCAAAAATCGTCAAAATCTAAATTAAAGAACTAGGTATACTCAAATATATCCAATGAATGCTCGTTTAATACGTATTTTTTAACGACGAAAAGAATAAGACCAACCCCATTACACAAGGACTAGCCGTTCTCGAGATATTTTAGTTTTTCGTATTTTTTCTACGCCACCTTTGGAAATAAGTCCGGTTACCGAATGAGAACAAAAATTGAATTAAAAGCGAAATAAATTTAATTAAAATAAAGAGAACGTGAATATAAGTCTGCAGGGAAAGTCATGTGCTGCCCACATCAGATTTTTATTCTTAGTAACTGGTTATTAATAGTATTTTTATATACTGATCTTGAAAGACTGGAGGAACAATGTTGAAGTTTGTTTACTTTGAAGTTATAAATTTCTGTTTTGTCGTATATTTTAAATTTTAATGTGTCTCCATTTTGAATTTTTAAACTAACGCCCAGATAATTGGTCCAGTTTGATGTATATACATTTTCAATTAGTTGTAGATTAGTTGGATAAAAATGAAAGTATAATATAGGTGCTTCATTAACAATTCCAATAATAATTAGATCATCAATAAGTCTATACATGATATGACTGTTGAAAGGGTACTGAATTTCGCAAAAATGTAGATAAAGGTTGGCCAGTATTGTGGATGAGATTCCTCCCTTATTTAATTTGTATATGCAATTTCCTTGAGATATATACTGTTTGAACAGAATGAATTTTAATAATGTTTTGAATTTGGGAAAATATGTTTTTTTGATAAAGTAAATTGTTCATATAAATTTAGTATGACTTTATATAAATCATTAATATCAACATAAAGGTGTCTACAAACGATCAGTAAAAGTTTGTCAGTGAGGCTTGATCACTGATTTTTGATCATCTGAACAGCTATTTGACGTGTTTGTCAAAGTGTCAGGTCAAACATTTTTCTTGTAGAGCAGCGTCCTACTTTTTCGTCAAACACTGAGTCAGTATGATTGACATTTGTATTGACCAATCGCGGGCCGATTACAGTTTTGTGAATTGAATATAGTTATTTTCTATTTTGCGCATTTGTTTTTAATGTGTAATCATTTTCGTTTGAGTTTTTTTTTATTTAAATTTTGAGATTTATTATTTTTATTAAAAATGTATAAAAACTTATAGAGAAAAGATTGTCAAAGTATCACAATAAATTTTTTAGAAACCGGTGCTTATCAGAAATAGTGGAAATTGTTGATTTGTCTGCTGAGGAGGTCAAAAATATTAAAAAATACTATAATAACACAATTTAATAATAAAAAGAAAAAGTTACGGATTCGATGAAAAGTGGAAGAGGTAATCTGGGCAAAAAATTTACCAATTTATTTAACAAATATAATTTAATATATCATTTTATCTTTAATAATGAAATCTTTTCTATTAGTACTTATAAATGTTCTGTAGGAAATTCAGGCAAGTGTGAATACGGATATTTTGGTAGCAGATTTTTTTTGTGTGTGTACATGTCTTAATAGACTTTTTGCTTTTCTACTTTTAAAAAAATATCCATCTAAAAATATCTGATTCAAATTATTTGTGCATGTTTATTGTCAAAAGTGCATTCCACACATACGTAAATAGAATGTTTTAAGAAATAAACATTAAAATAATTTCTGCTTGTAAAATAATGCTGCAACTAGAAATTTAGTGCATAGAGCTTTGGAATAGAATTTTGGTGCCCTTTTTCAAACGTACCTATTTTATGTATTATGGAAGAACAGTTTCTATTTTCAATTAAAGTTTATTAAAATCCACTGTCACATTTAATTATATGAAAATAATTTAAATTATTAAATTTTTTAATTTTGATGTATGCATTTGAGTCTTGTTATTATTATTTATTGTAATGATTTGGGACACTTCTGATTCCTTTTTAATTTCTTGATCTGAAAACATAAATATGACAAACGATATTTACAGCGAAATTAAGAAACAAGTCCGATGGCGCCATCTACTAGAATCAAAGGAAACTATCTC
This sequence comes from Amaurobius ferox, assembly GCA_951213105.1. Taxonomy (NCBI): domain Eukaryota; kingdom Metazoa; phylum Arthropoda; class Arachnida; order Araneae; family Amaurobiidae; genus Amaurobius; species Amaurobius ferox. The sequence goes on from OX578155.1 coordinate 74,430,655, forward strand.
ATTATCATAAAGTATCAACTATGTTTGATGGTGGGGACAAAATACACTTCAAACACAATTCTGTCGACATCTTTGACAAACATTCACTGTTCGTTTGTATACACCTTTATTAAAGAGGTCTTCGAAATTAAAAGTTTTAATATCATGTATGTAAGGTAGTTGTTTTAGGTTATTAATCAGTTCTAAACTATTTTTGATTATATGTGTTTGTTGTGTAGTAAAATGATCATAAATATGATTTAGCATAATTAGAACTTGTTTGTCAGCGACATTGGTGTATGAATTAAATCCAGTAGTAACAGTTCTAAACGAAATTGGTGATTTATGGAATTTAGGTATGAGTATCAGGTAAGGAAAATTAAGATTGTATTAAGAAGTTTGCAGTAAGCAATATGTGTTTACTTATAATAGTGATATTAGAGTTTATAGGAGTTAATGAAATTGAGGTATGAAGTTGTGTGTGGTGTGCAATTTGAGTTCGTCCAAATAAAACTTTTTGCAAATAAACGTATAATTACTTGATATCTTATCAACATAAGTGATTACAAATTTGCCTTGGAGTAACTTGATCTCTTTAATGATGTCTTGGTAATTATGTGTATATTTTGGTGTAGGAAATTGTTGAATCAATTGTATTACATGCCAGATGACATATACTTGCCAGCTCTTAAAAACTTCAAAAGGGCAGTGATATTTACATGATATTTTATATATATATTTATCTAGATCGATGTCAAAAGCTTGTATTATTTTCTCTTTATCATACGTATAGTAGTGGAAGTCTGTATTTGGATCCATAGCTGAGAAATTGTTTGAGATTAGGTTCTTGAATTAAATTGAGATTTCCGGTGATTACATGCCCATGATGTTGGTCAATAAAGGGTAGACAGCATGATTTAGTACAAGGACAAGATGCAGAATTGTTCAATTGTTTTGATAAAATATTGTAGTTTTATATTTTACGTCCTAATGGTACTAGATATTTATATGCTTTTCTTTATATTAACATTTTTAGTTGGAAAAAAAATATTGGAACTTTTCAAAAATTTGTGCAAAGTTGATATAATTAAATATAGGATATGTGTAATTAATAACACAATAAGATTAGTTGGTTTTTTTTCTTTTTGGTGTGAAAGTGTGAGGTGAACACATAGCGGTAGTTATATATATTTATATATATATTATATATAAATTGCTGAACACCCACCCATAAACATATCACCAACGCTTTCTAAAATGAAAATACACATAGAATCGAAATGCTAATGGTTTACACTTCCGGCCTGGGGTGGGCTTGAATATGCTTGACAAGTTAGCTCGTATATACGAGTCTTATTTGAGTGGGTGAGCGCAGAGATCGAGGTAACGCCTCTATACGCGTATTTTACGCTATTAAATATGCAAATACGCTTTACATATTAAGTAATGCGCATTTTGAAGCACCGATTTTGTAAACAAAAATCTCCTCTAAGAAACGCAAATTAAACAGATTCGGCTTGAAAATAATTGTATTGCATACTTTGGTGTAAGAGAGGAGGAATTACGAGAATAATTTTTTCAAATGCAGACTTTACATTGTAGAATCCCTAGCTTGAAATTAAATATCAAAAAGAGAGGATTAAAAATATTTTCGAAATGAAAAGAGGTATGGATGGATGCATTGTACCAAAAGATGGCCGGGGGGGAGGTTGTGACCCCCTCACCCCGGTTAAGCATGCTTTGTGTCGCGATAACACTCCCGGAGAGCCGGTACATTGCAAAATACAAGCCCATTAAAAAAATATATATATAATTATTTTTTTTCACATATCCATACCAAAAAAAACATATATATATATTTACATTATTTTTTGCATATCCATGTTTTTTACATTATCCATACCAATATATATATTTATATCTATATCTATATATATATAATATATATATATATAATATATATATATATATATATATATATATATATATATATATATATATATATATATATATATGTATAAATGTAAGTTACAAAATTCCAGAAATCACACGAATAAGGCGCAATGCTGCACAACATTGTGGAATTTAATATCATACCAGAAAAGTATAAAAATGAAAGAAAGCTATATATCAAAGAATGGCCGGGGGGGTTGTGACCCCCACTCCCCGGTTAAGCCAGCTTTGCGTCTAGACAACACTCCCGGTAGTCGATATATTGCACAAAGATGAATACCGAAGTATCAAAATTTTAAAAGGGTTCTAAAAAGGATTCCAAAGAAAGGATTTTAAAAAGGTTACAGAACATGAAAGTGTGGAGTACCCATAAGACACGTATTTTAAAACTGTACTATATGTCTACTCTCACAAAACTAAAGGCAATTAGAATCCAAACATATAGATTTTAATGATCAAAGCAGATACCATACCACAACCCAAATGCACTATCCACCATGACGAATCCAGCACCAATCCATCTGCTAGTTATTATCTATTGTATATAAAAGTGTACTCATTCTTAACCTGTGTAAAGATGGCAAAGACTCCCTAACGTGATCAAAACACGGGAGGTTCGGCTTCCAAATATATGTGGTAGCTCTCAGTTACGGTTATACCATAAAATTTGCATATAATGTTACACAGAAAACGCTTTGTCCTTTCTGGTAGGTCGGACGGTCTGGGTCTCAACAACAACAACACAGAAAACGCTTTGGAAAGCCTTGTGCAATTGCACCATGGAGGAAGTTAATATCGCTATTGTAACGATCATTAACATGACTGTTGATTCTTATATATATATATATATATATATATATATATATATATATTTAATATAAATTCCTGATCACCCACCGATAATCATATCACTAACACTTCCTAAAATGAAAATACACATAGAATCGAAATGCTAATGGTTTACACTTCCGGCCTGGGTGGGCTTGAATATGCTTGACAAGTTAGGTCGTATATACGAGTCTTATTTGAGTGGGTGTGCGCAGAGATCGCGGTAACTGCTATATACGCGTATTTCACGCTATTAAATAAGCAAATACGCTTTATATATTAAGTAATGCGTATTTTTACGCACCGATATTGTAAACAAAAATCTCCTTTAAGAATCGCAAATTAAACAGATTTGGTTTGAAAATAGTTGTATTACATACTTTGGTATAACAGAGGGGGAATTACGAGAAGAATTTCTTCAAATGCAAACTTTATATTGTAGAAATCCTAGCATGAAATTAAATGAGTTCTGCAAATTGATTTTATCCTCTACAGAAGATGATATGTCAATATACTCGGGATTTTCAGCACTTGCTCAATCAGAACTAAATAACGAAGCAGACTGGGTGGGGAAAAATTTTAATGTTTTAACTCGTTTTTCAGGACTGGGTTCAAACTTTTGTGAAAATACGGTAATGTTGCATGTACATTTAATTTGGGAAAGCTGTTCATTTGTGGAAAAGTCAACATCAAAGAAGGTTGGAATTTTAAAAGGAAAAAATAAAAATTATTTTACTTAAATTTTTTTTTATTTTATTTTCCCCCTTGTTTCACCATATAGAGAAACTAAGCCAAAGGTTAGGTAATAATTTTAAGATATTTAATCTTGAATTATATGATTAGATATTTTTATGAAAAAAAAAGACATTGTTAATTATACTATGGAGAACTTATAATTCAAGATTGCTACTCGGAAAATTGACGGGAAATTAAAAACAAATGTGATCCTAAAAGTCCAAAATTTAGTAAATATTTTGAAAGTCATTTCATAAAGTTTATAGGGCATATTAATTGTGCTATATACAATGTATTTTGCTTATTAACTCAAATAAAGAGTATAGTGCATTTCTTAAACCTTATTTTTCTTTTAAACGTAGAAAGGTCAGAAATTTATATCCTGTTGGGCAATGACCTTGTAATTTTTTCTTATACAAAATGCAATAAATTTTATAAATACCTGGAAATTTGAGGGTATTTGTATATTTGTTAAAAAATTCTCTGGTAAACATAATACTCTTTCAAATCAAGTCACGGAGTATTTTTACTCTTCTTGAAAAATTCTACTTCTATCCCTGGCTGTACGTACAGATGCAATATCATAATTTCATCCTGATCGTTGTACACAAAAAGTGCAACATACAGGTAGCTTGTCTGTAGCTTTTGATGAAACAGTCAGCCGAGTGATGTTATAGCCGTGCAGGAGTGCCTAGCCCGAAGGCTTTTACCTCCGATCTGTGGATAACATGTGTATATTTTGCCATCATATGAGCTTAAGAGATCTGAGGATGAAACAGTATTGTTAAACATACTCTAAATAATAAAATATACTATAAGATAAAAATACTGGTTGTTAACAATTTCTTAAATATTGTAATTTGGATTGCAAATTTCACTCATAAATAGTTTATACACTTATATAAACTATACTTATATATCCATTTATACTTTGTGGTTTCATATATAGTTTTGGGAACACAAGGTGTATAACGTAGATGCTTGCTAACAACTGAAACGTTGAATGAAATTCCGATTCTGGCGACCGTTACTCAACCCTTAACTGCTTAGTATTGCCATGAAATGAGTTGTTTGCGTTTACGAATTATTTTCATCTGGTTACTTTTTTGTATAGATTCATACATAACTTTAATAATTTAACATATCAAAGTTTTGAATAATTTTAAAATAAATAGAAATATAAAATATTAAAGTCTTGTAAATTCTAACAGGATAGATATCGGAATATACATATATATGTATATAAATATGGGTATATATATATGTATATATATATACGTATGTGTATATATATATATATATGTATATATGTGTATATATATATATATATATAATATATATATATATATATATAATATATATATATATATATATATATATATATATATATATATATACGTGTATATTAAATCATTGACTCGCAGTAACAAATAATTCATTAAAATTATTGACGTTTAAAATTATATGTTTTAATGAAATAAAGCAAGACGAATTTGTGGAGATGTTATTATTGAAAAATTTGTTAATGTGTATATTTAAGTATTTATCATGAGTGATATAATCAAATCATAAAAGAGATGTTTGAAGTGTTCATTGGTAGATATATTTTTACATAAAGATACAGGCAACATAAAGATAATTAATTTTTCTTTATTTAATAGCAAATACAAATGATTTGATATTTTTCCAACTATAAGTAGTTTTGAAGTTATGATGCAGGCTTTTAATAACAGTTTCAAAGTATACATGTTGATTTCTAATTTTTCCTTTACGTCGCTTTGATCTTTTTACTTTATAAATGTCTTGTAATTGGGATTCATACTATAAATGATTGTAAATAGAATATTGAAACCATTAAAATTATGTTTTACGATAATTTTATTCAGATACATTTATTTAAATACATATCGAAAGAGAGTAGAATGTAGTAATTTAAAGTGGTAATGCTTTTATTATTGTACTAACATACTGTCGAATTATGCAGCACTTGAAGCTCCTAGCAATCATAATTGCTTTAATCTTCGGTCTGTGAGCCCTTGTCTGTGACTTGTACATCTCCTTGATTGTCGTTTGGAAGTCATGAAGTTCCGTCCCAGGTGGGCGGGGTTTCCAGCAGCCAATAGAAAATCAGGTGAAGAAAAACAGGAACAGATGATAAGATGGGCGAATCGCCGGTGATGAAGGTAGTAAACTTGTTCTCTCCTGCTTCCTGCGTCACTGGTCCTGAATCGGCTCCGCCGAAACAGGAGGTCATCAGTAACCATAACAGCAAGCGTTCGTCGTCGTTGATGAAGCACCTGGCGTTGCCGCCTCTATCTTCTGTGTTGAATGATTACTTGTGGTGTAGATTTGACATTACTTGTATGCACATAAAAGTTCGTTGATGAAGAACAACCCCTGATGGGCGGGGCTTCGTCGTAAGAGCTGGCGCCACTGCGTCGAGGTGATGAGGCACGTTGGGAAGTCCGTATGCAACATGATGAGGCACGTGGGATAGACTGTTCACAATCTTCGGGGTATGTGAGGCACGTGGGAATGAGTTCAATGGCAGAACAGGTGATGAGGGAAATCCACACTGAGACTTCTCTGCCAGCCGGACAAAGTTTAAAAGCTTAAATTTGGGGGGTTTGGGATTTGATGACTCTAGTTATCATTTCGACGATTTGGAAAGTTTTTGTCATTGCGTCTTCGTCGCCTTTGAGAATTTTAACTACATCTTTTAAGATACTGCTGAGTTTATTAATATCAATGTATTGTTCTACCTCTTTGTACAGACTTAGAAACTCTAGAAAAGCATTTGCAGATTGAGGGATTTTGTCTGATACAGGTTGAGTATGGGCTAAGTGCTCGCCAGTAGTTCCTCCTACCGTTTCGGCACTTGCCTGCTCTTCCTGCACAGGGGAGGTTATCCTAGTGGGGAGGGGGGGAAAGTTATCCTCGCCAAGGGTGGGTGAAGTTTTAGCAGATTTTTGTACCTTTTTCAATTCTTGCGTTTTTTTCCTAAACCAGGGGTTTTGGGGACAGTGACTAAAATTGGCATGGTGGGATCCTGAACAGTTGGCGCATTTCGCCGGGGTGTCCCTATTTTTTGTGCAGTTTCTCGTGGGATGACCTTCGCCACATTTAAGGCAGCGGGGAGGGAGGGTACACTGGTCAGAATGATGGTTCCAAAGTTGACAATTGTAGCACATTTTATGGCCTCTCGCCTTAAAAAGTTGAACTTTGATTTGCATGGAAAACAGGGAATTTACTTCATAAATCCTCGCCCATCCTTCCGTTGGCACAAGTCCAACCAAGAAGATGGGGAGGGGGGTCCTATCACGCCTATTCCTTAGCTGCGTGATTCTAACAATTTTAAAACCAAGCGCGGCAAGCTCTTTTTTTATTTCCTCAATACTGGTATTAGTGGGCAAGCCCTTTATTACTATCTTCCTCGGCCTATCCGTTTTGAGGTTTAATGAACTGAAAGGAATCCCCTCACGGGTTAAGTGAGCCTGCACACGCCTGTAGTCCTCAACGGACCCAGGAGTGATCCGGATCACTCTTCCCATGAGAAGACCCTGAACTTTGCACTCTAAAAACTTGTTTAAGTCCTCTATGAGGGCTCCCCAATTAATTGTGGAGTCCACATAGAAGGACGAGACTTTTTCCTTAGGGGGGGATGGCGCCTCAGTCATTTCGACTTCATCGTCATTTAATTTGCTAAATTTATTTTTGGTTTGGATATCCTGGGAATTTAGTTTAGAAATAGAGGGTTTACTACTATCAGAAGTTTTCAACTTTTTGCTTTTAGGCTGGGTGATATACCCTTCAAGATTACTAAACATTTCATGTTTAAATTTAAGATATAACTCGTCCTCTGTTTTAGTTTTCCTATCTCTATATATATCATATACAGGATAAATATATAAATGTTATTAATAATGACGATCCTTACAAACGCAAATACCATTTCAGGAATATGATGAAATATAAATTTAGAAAGTGTGAATCCAAAAGATGTAAGCTATGTCCTGTAGCGGCAAGTGAACAGATAACTTATGGTCAGCACAGATATACAATATTTTGTAAAGCTTTTAGCTGCATATGTTCAACAACATGTGGTATATGCAAGAAAAAATATATTGGGCAGACTAAGAATCCTCTGCATTTAAGGATAAATCTTCACTGAAGTCAGATAAAGCATTATAAAAATCCGTCTTCACAGCATGATAATATAGAATTAAGACACTTTAAACATCATGGATTTGAAAATATTATTGTTAATATAATTGATTTTGTAACCAAACATAATGAACGAATGTGGTGGGAAAATGTCCACATTAATCAATTTATGACATCATATCCATATGGATTTAATACCTTACTGTATAGTGAAAGTAATGATTTAAATAAATGCAGGGATGGAAGTAAGCCATCAATAATGAAACAAAATATAGCTTATTCAGTTACAAGGCGAAAACGTGGACAGAAATCACATTGTACTTCATATCTGAATACACTAGTAAAAACCGATGATTTATTTGCACAATTCTACAGTGATCTTGGCATTAAAAATAATTGGATCAAAAATACAGTTTATGGTATACGAAAGCGATTCATATTGCGTATATGGCATAATTATAAGGATAAACAATTTGATGATGCACCCTGTGATAAGATCGATTGCGTTAATAACTGGTATGCGATATTTCTTGATATGATTAAAATGCGAGCAGCGCAATATAACATCAACTTAAATCAAGAAATCAATGCAATACAACATAAAGAATTTTTAATGACAACTTTTAAAAATAGAGCTTTTAATAATGTACCTTTTAAAAAGATTTTAGACTATCATCAAAGACACTTTCCTATTAGAAGAATTAATATTTGTATATCATACCGTTACGTGTTGACAATGGGACGTAAGGTATATAATTACAATAAAATTGGTAAGAATATGGGGCAATATGAAAATCTGATGTGTCATTGTACATCAAGCCCATTTATAGGTGATGATCATAAACACATAGTGACTGGCGATTTGAACGTGATTAATACGAGTCAACTACGAAAAGCCTTTGATAAAGGTACTAAATTCAGGTCAGAGGAATTTCATGATATATATGGGAATTACTATAAGGAACTGAAGGAATTTATATATAATATGGCAATAAAATACAGTTTGCCTATGAATGTATTTGATGAATGGTGAGATCGTCGAAAGTTCAGACCATCCGACTCGTCCGTAGACTTAGAGCAGCTGTTTGGATGACCGGAGAATGGCGAGATCGTGTAAATTTTCAATTTCGTCGATTTTATTGAAAATTAACACGATCTCGCCATTCTCTGTTTGGATGGCCGGAGAATGGCGAGATCGTGTAAATTTTCAATTTCGTCGATTTTATCAACCTTCAATTAAAAGACGAGAAGAGAGTAATGTAAATCGTGACGAACTGAATGATTTATGGAACAAATATGCAGTTACCTACACAGACAAGGCAGCATCTAATTTCACTTTCACATGCATAGCATACTATATAAAGATTCTTAAAGAAAGTTATCAAGATGAGGAAATCTATAAAAAGCTCAATGTGCAACATAATGAAATTAATAATCGAATTTGGGCACTTCATAAGCGAATTGGGATTGATTTGATACATATACGTTACCCGTATTTGCTCTTGATTCCCAAACTTCACAAAAAACCAGTGAAGTTTCGTCCAGTTACAGTAGCATTTAAGACTTATACCACAAGGGCTAATACGCTACTGAAGTCATATCTACAACCTGTATTGAATCATATTTTAAAAAATGGTTCCGTCATGATAAAAAACAGCGATCAAGTTTTGGGAATTTTGAACAAACTACCTGCTAACCAATTATATAGAAGCTATGATTTCCAAGATCTATTCAGCAATATAAATTTGGAGGATCTATATAGTATATTGACGCAAATACATGAGACATTTGAATTACAACAAAGTGTCACAATTCAAAAGTTTAAACACGTTTTGGACATCGTATTGTATGAAAATATATTGTATAATGGTACTGAGTATTACAAACAAATTAAAGGCGTGCCAATGGGTGGAAGGTGCTCGAGATTATTAGCAAATCCATATTTGCACCATTATGAACAAGGAAATCACTTTATAAACGAAATGGTATACTTTCGATTTATTGATGACATCCTCATGGCATACGCAAACACAGGAGACGGGTATGAATTTGATTTTTCCTTTTATCCAGCTTGCTTGAATCTTATTGAGAATATCTCAGATAAAACAAAGGCAATCAACTATCTGGATATAAGTATACATTTAACACCTAGCAAGACAACGTATTATACTATTTATTTTAAAAGAAGACAATACAGTTTTATAATACATTATATAATTAACTGGTATTCAAATTACGTATCAGGATATTTCGCAATATAGTCATTAATCACTTTAAACGTAGTGAAAGAATGCATTCTTATGGAAAGGATAGGATCAAAAATGATTCTATATTTATTAAGGAAGCAATAACAGAAAATTATCCTTTAATATTTATTTGTCAGTGTTACACTGTGGTACATAGTAAAGTTTTCGATGCGTTCAGTAGGGATTTTGGCAACACCTTTATTTCAGGAAATAAAATGGCATCGATACAGCGAGGAACTATTTAAGCGTATATATATATATATATATTATATATAATATATATAATATATATATATATATATATATATATTTAATATAAATTGTTGATCACCCACCCATAATCATATCACAAACACTTCCTAAAATGAAAATACACATAGAATCGAAATGCTAATGGTTCACACTTCCGACCTGGGTGGGCTTTAATATGCTTGACAAGTTAGGTCGTATATACGAGTCTTATTTGAGTGGGTGTGCGCACAGATCACGGTAACGGCTTTATACGCGTATTTCACGCTATAAAATAAGCAGATACGCTTTATATATTAAGTAATGCGTATTTTAACGCACCGATATTGTAAACAAAAATCTCCTTTAAGAATCGCAAATTAAACAGATTTGGTTTGAAAATAGTTGTATTACATACTTTGGTATAACAGAGGGGGAATTACGAGAAGAATTTCTTCTAATGCAAACTTTATATTGTAGAAATCCTAGCATGAAATTAAATGAGTTCTGCAAATTGATTTTATCCTCTACAGAAGATGATATGTCAATGTACTCGGGATTTTTAGCACTTGCTCAATCAGAACTAAAAAACGAAGCAGACTGGATGAGAAAAATGTTAATGTTTTAACTCGTTTTTCAGGATTTTTGTGAAAACACGGTAATGTTGCATATACATTTAATTTTGGGAAAGCTGTTCATTTATGGAAAAGTCAAAATCAAAGAAGGTTGGAATTTTAAAAGAAAAAAATAAAAATTATTTTACTTAATAGTTTTTTTTTTAATTTTATTTTCTCCTCGTTTCACCATATGGATAAACTAAGCCAAAGGTTAGGTAATAATTTTAAGGTGTTTAATCTTGAATTATATGATTGTATTATTTTTATGAAAAAAAAAGACATTGTTAATTTTACTATGACAATCTTATAATTCAAGATTGCTACTCGGAAAATTGACAGGAAATTAAATAAAAATGTGATCATAAAAGTCAAAAATTTAGTAAATATTTTAAAACTCATTTCATAAAGTTTAGAGGGCATATTAATTGTGCTATATACAATGCATTTTGCTTATTAACACAAATAAAGATTATAGTGCATTTCTTAAACCTTATTTTTTTTTAAACGTAGAAAGGTCAGAAATTTATATCCTGTTGGGCAATGACCTTGTAATTTTTTCTTATACAAAATGCAATAAATTTTATAAATACCTAGAAATTTGAGGGTAATTGTATATTTGTTAAAAAATTCTCCTCTTTAAAACAAAATACACTTTCAAATCATGTCAGGGAGTATTTTTACTCTTCTGGTAAAATTCTAGTTCAATCTCTGGGTATGCGTACAGATGTAATATCATAATTTCATCCCGAACGTTGTACACACGAAGTGCAACATTTGGGTAGCAACATACGGGTCTAGCATTTGTCGTAACAGTGTTGTTTAAACATACTCTAAATAATAAAAAAAACTATAAGATAAAAATACTGGTTGTTAACAATTTTTTTAAAACTGTAATTAATATGCATTTTAAATTTCACTGATAAATGGGAATATACATATATATGTATATAAACATGGGTATATATATATGTGTGTGTGTATATGTATACACACATATATATATATATGTGTATATATATAAGTGTATATATATATATATATATATATATATATATATATATATATATATATATATATATATATATATATATATACGTATATATACGTCTATATTAAATCAGAGACTGGCAGTAAAACGTTATTGACATTTAAAATTATATGTTTTAATGAAATAAAGCAATACGAATTTGTGGAGATGTTATTATTGAAAAATTTGTTAATGTGTATATTTAAGTGTTTATCATGAGTGATGTAATCAGATCATAAAATAGATGTTTAAAGTGTTCATTGGTAGGTATATTTTTACATAAAGATACAGGCTACAAGATTATTAATTTTTCTTTATTTAACAGCAGATACAAATATAATACCAAATACAAATGATTTGATATTTTTCCAACTATAAGTAGTTTTGAAGTTGTGATGCAGGCTTTTAATAACAGTTTCAAAGTATACATGTTGATTTCCAATTTTTCCTTTGCATCGCTTTGATCCTTTTACTTTATAAATGTCTTTACAGTCATGTTTTAATTGGGGTTTATAGTATAAATGATTGTAAATAGAACATTGAAATCTTCAAAATTATGTTTTACGATATTTTTATTCAGATACATTTGTTTAAATACATATCGAAAAAGATTAGAATGTAGTAATTTAATGTAGTAATTTATTGTAGTAACGATTTAATGTAGTAATTTTCAAAAAATAATCTGCGGCTTTATCTGATTTAATATCTTATATAATAAAAGACAATGTCTGTGTGTCTGTCTGTCTGTGTGTCTTATACACTATAGTTTCAGCGACCACGCGTCGGAGAATTACGAAATTTGTCAATCGGAGACCCGGGGGGTGGTGGAGGGGAAAGGTGACACGTAAAAACCGATTTTTAAGATTTGAATTATTTCTTTGTTATTTAATGTTTTATGCGATTTCGACCGTTTTTTGCCCTTTTGCCATATTTTTGTCCATCATCCAGACGTCGTAGGAAAAAGCAAATTACACCACTGGAAAGAGCAGATAACTGCGAGTAAATATATATTAATTTCAAATCTCAATTTCAATTTCTACTATTTTTTAAAGATTTTGAAACAAAAGTCACTTTCGGCTCAAAAAAACGAACTTTCATTTTTAAATCTTCGCATTGGGAAAAGTTCCGTTGATTTCGACTAATAATTTTCATTTTTAGAAAGCTCAAAGTTCAGACATTCTTCCAAGTCCAATCTGGTCAAGAAATAATTATAAATGGCAGCCCAATCCTGATTTTAAAGAACTAGAACTTCACGGCGAAGAGGGCCGACTTCCCACTTCCCCACATGGGCACGCGGCGTTTCTATGACGACCGTTTTTGCCATGCATCGAATTAGAAAATATAGTTATATTTTAAATGATGGAATTAAGAGCTTAGCATATGGTTATTATAAAATTTAAATGATTGAATTATGGTGGTTTGAATTGTGATGATGAATTGTGATGGATTGTATTAATTATGGTGGATTGAATTGTGATGATATATTATACTTATATTTAAAATTATTACACTTTTATTTTAAATGATGGAACGATATGGATTATTTAAATGGATATTTTAAATGATGGAGCGATGGATATTTTAATTTTAGAGATATTTTAAATGATGGACCGATGGATATTTTTATTTCACGGATATTTTAAATGATGGAACGATGGAACGAGAACGATGGAATTAAGAGCTTAGCATACGGTTATTATAAAATTTAAATTTGCGCGGGGGACGTTAGCGCGCGGGAATAGCACTCGGTAGACTCATGTTCGATTCTCGCCACTGCCAAAACTGCCGCCGTGTTCAGGCGGAGTACCTACCATCACGTTAAACGTGTGGGTCCGTAAGTCCTTCCAAGAGGTTGGTGGTAGAGGAAAGAGGGTACGTTCGCTTTGGATGCCTCCACACTGGGTTCCGGTCTAAATTGGGTGAATAAAAAGAAAGTTATGGAGATTGTCGCGGAGGACGCGGAAGCCCAGTGGTCAGAACGCGGGAATTGCACTCGGTATGCCCGGGTTCGATTCCCATCACTGCTAAAACTGCCGCCGTGTTCACGCGTAGTACGATCACGTTAAACATGTGGGTCCGTAAGTCATTCCGAGAGGTTGATGTTAGGGGAAGGAGGGCACGGTCTCTGAGGATTCCTCTCCCACTGGGTTCCGGTCTAAATTGGGTGAATAAAAAGAAATTTATGGAGATTGTCGCGGAGGGCGAAGTTGCCCAGTGGTTAGCGGGCGGGAATTGCACTCGGTAGGCCCGGATTCTATTCCCTCCACTGCCACAACTGCCGCCGTGTTCACGCGGAGCACGATCACGTTAAACATGTGGGTCCGTAAGTCCTTCCGAGAGTTTGGTGGTAGGGGAAGATGGGTACGGTTCCTGTGGATGCCTCCCCCACTGGGTTCCGATCTAAATTGGGTGGCACTACCTAGCCGTCCAAATAGTCGGTAGGTCGCGCCAGCGAGTTTGCCACTGTCAGAATTTTCAAGGGTAGCGAACAATCTGGTAGCCGAAGGCGGCCTAGTCTAAAATATGAATAGTAATACTATTGAACTCATGTAGAGCAAAATGATAACGTTCTAATTTATTGAAGCATGGTTGAGAATCATTGTTCTTATGTATAAATTTCTGAATGTGGTCGGGATGAACATTCATTCGTAGAAGTAAGGGAGTACATGTTTGACCAATATATTATAATTAAACAGGGTGATTATAATTAAAGTTCCCGGTTTGAAAATAGTCTCAGATAAAAAGCACTGGTCAGAATGATTTGAAATTTTGCGTGAACACTCGTGGAGCAATGGAATTTTGTGTGGTGAAGAAAAAAACAGTTGTTCAAAAAGTCGCCTCTAGGAGAGTAATTCGCGCTTTACTACACTAGAATATAATACAAAAGTAATAAACGTTGAATTACTCATTGGCTAATGACGTAATAAATGCTCAATATGCTGTCCTTCGCATTCTGAAACAAGCTGAAAGCGCAAAATAGCGTGTTCAACAACAGATTTGAGTATTTCTGTAGAGATGTTGTGGATGTGATGCTAGCTTTAAGTTCCGCTAAATTGGTAATGTGTCCATTAAACACCACATTCTTCAGATGCCCCCAAAGCCAAAATTCACATGAATTGAGATCAGGGGTACGTGCTGGCCATCTTACAGGAAAATGGCGGCTGATGATTCTGTCATCTCCAAAATGACAGCGAAGTAGCCGATTCACTGGTTTTGCGATATGTGGTGGAGCCCCATCCTGCATGAAAATAGTGTTATCGATACACTGACGCTCTTGCAGTGGGGATATAATGTGACTTTTCAAAAGCCGTTCATATCGATGGCCATTGACAGAACAGGTGACGGGGCCATGAGGACCAACTTCCTCAAAAAAGAAAGACCCGATAATAAACACTGCTGTAAATCCGCTCCACACAGTCACTTTGGGGAAATGAAGAGGCACCTGGCGTAGTTTCTGTGGATTTTCGGTTGCCCATATTCTGCAATTTTGCGTATTAACAGTTTCATGGAGATGGAAGTGTGCTTCGTCAGTCCACAAAACTTTCCAGGGCCATTCATCGTCCACTTGTATCCGAGCCAGAAATTGAAGTGCGAACATTTCACGAGCAACATTGTGCGTAGGTAGCAACTGTTGAACATGGGTCAGTTTCTAAAGATAACATTTCAAAATGTGTTTCAAAATTTTTTGCACTGTACTGGAGGGTACGTCTAATGATCGGGCAATTCTAAGTGCACTCGTAGATGCATTAGTGTTACGCTCTTCTTCTAACGCTGTAGCTACGTCTTCCACTATCTCTCCATCGACTGCTTTCCGTCCCCTGAGAGGTGTGATGTCCAAAGAGTCAATCTCTTCAAATTTTAAAATCATTTTGCGCAAGCTTTTGCCACACAGAGGAACAGATTTAAACTTTTTCAACGTTCTGAACTTTGTAAGAGCTACTAAGCAGGAGCTGTTATTCTCATAAAACAATTTGACAAGAAGAGCACGATCTTTTAATGATAGAGTCATTGCGACAGAACAATAGAGATTTTTCATTAAGTTATGAGAAACAAGTTCGGTTCTTCCTTTTTTATAGCAAACGTTTATTGCAACGTCACTGTCTTATGCAAATTTGCAGCAGCCAATTGCTCTTCAAATAAGAGCAATTATGCAAAACAAGTTAAATCCACTTTTTGTGAAAAAAGATACGGCTTACGTTTGCTTAGAATTTGACATTGTTTCAATGAATGAAATTTGTTTTTCATTACTTGCATATGATGATGAAAGATTGACTTTTAATTCAGTACTCTAAGGACAGCATATTGAACATTTATTACGTCATTAGCCAATGAGTAAGTCAACGTTTATTACTTTTGTACAGCATTCTAGTGTAGTAAAGCGCCAATTATTCTCCTAGCGGCGACTTTTTGAACTACTGTTCCATTGCTCCACGAGTGTTCAAGCAAAATTTCAAATCATTCTGACCAGTGCTTTTTATTTGAGACCATTTTCAAACCGGGAACTTTAATTATAATCACGCTGTATATATATATATATATATATATATATATATATGTGTGTGTGTGTGTGTGTGTGTGTGTGTGTGTGCGTGTGTGTGTGTGTTATCAGCTGTAAGATATACATAATCTCAACTGTATATATAATTTCCACTGTATATATAATCTCTATAAGATATATATATTCTTAGCTGCAAAATATATATAAAATTAGCTGTAAGATATAGATAATATAAAGGAAATCTGTAGGGCGGAGGTGCGAATTCGCAAACTTTCCGATATTTCTGTATTTCTTATACAAATAGAAATTAAAACAATAAAAACTGATAGGTGTATGGTTTAACGTGTTACAAAATCATTAGTTTATACAAACGCCATTAGTTTATACAAGTAAAGCGCCAATTATTCTCCTAGCGGCGACTTTTTGAACAACTGCTTTTTTCTTCACCAAACAAAATTCCATTGCTCCACGAGTGTTCACGCAAAATTTCAAATCATTCTGACCAGTGCTTTTTATTTGAGACCATTTTCAAACCGGGAACTTTAATTGTAATCACTCTGTATATATATATATATATATATATATATATATATATATATATATATATATATATATGTGTGTGTGTGTGTGTGTGTGTGTGTGTGTGTGTGTAGGTGTTATCAGCTGTAAGATATATATAATCTCAACTGTATATATAATTTCTACTGTATATATAATCTCTACAAGATATATATATTCTTAGCTGCAAAATATATATAAAATTAGCAGTAAGATATAGATAATATAAAGAAAACCGGTAGGGCGGAGGTGCGAATTCGCATACTTTCCGATATTTCTGCATTTCTTATGTAAATAGAATTCAAAACAATAAAAACTGATAGGTGTATGGTTTAACGTGTTACGAAATCATTAGTTTATACAAACAGATCAAGATCGAATATTTACTCTTAAGTAAACACCAGAGACGAGAATTTCATAAGACGGCGCTGTTAAACTGTGATTCAACATTCGATGGGTATGCAATAACAGTTATCGATTTTGGTACGTTATTATATGTACAACGCGGGTTTGACAGAACAGTACTCGTGGAAATGATTAACTACTTGCAGTGTAAAATGCATAGACTGATTAACAATGCAGAAAACGATTTGTTTCGAAATGATTCATATGTTCAGAATTGTTATTGAAAACGAATACTTAATTAAAGTTCGCTTTACAGACATCCTGATTTTCCTCCGTAATCCCATCTGGCAACATATATCTTGCAGTATTTTACTTTATGATATATTTATAAATTGCAATGCCTTATCAAGTTATTATAACGTTCGTCATAACATGAATCTTGCTACATGGTTTGATATACATATGTAGGGAATCTCGCTATATTAAAAAAAAATCTGATGTGGGCAGCACATGACTTTCCCTGCAGACTTAAATTCATAGTTTCTTTATTTCTTTAATTATTCATTAGTTTGAGTTTAATTGCACCAAATAACACTTAATTTGCATTTTTAATTCAATTTTTGTTTTTTTTTTTGGTAATTGGACATTTCTCTGATAGCGGCGTAACAAAATTGCAAGAAATCTCAAATATCTTGAGAACGGTTAGTACTAAAGTATAATGGAGTGTGTTTTATTCTTTTCCTCGTCAAAAATTGTTTATAAAACAAGAATTTAATTGATACATTTCAGCATACGTAGTCTTTTTTTTTTTTTTTTTTATAGATTTTGGCGATTTTTGCGTGCCATTTCGTAAAAAATGGCAGGTTGTCATTTTCCGAATCTTACCAAAATCTAATTAGTGCCAGAGTGTTCCACAAGTAACTTATCTACCAAATATTGTGAAATTTGGTCAATTAGTAATTTAGCTAAGGTGGATAGATGAGATTTATGTAGATCATTTCGTAAAAAAAGGCGGTTTCTTCTTTTCCGAATCGTACCAAATTCTAATCAGCACCAGAGTATCCAACAAGTAACTTATCATCTAATCGACTTTTGTGAAATTTGGTAAATGAGAATTTTAGCTAGAGTGGATAAATGGAATTTTTACGGGCCATTTCGGAAGAGAAAGCGGTTTCTGTTTTTACGAATAGTACCAAACACTAATCAGCACCAGCGTCACATCCAAGTGACTTATCTACCAAACTTTATGAAATCCGGTTCATTAGTTTTTGAGTTAGAGTGTATACACACATTGCACAGACACACAGACACGCAGACAGACACACAGACAGACACACAAATAGACACACATACAGACACACACACAGACGTCACGCTAAAAATAGTTTTTTCATCTTCTAGAGGTCTCGAAACGTGTAGATCCGTCGAAAATTCGAGTTGCGATTTTTGACATGATTCCAATACTTTCCCTATACATTACCATGTATTGCAGGGAAAGAAAAAATGTACGCCGCCGTTGTTTGACAAATTCCTTGTTCCCGGATTATCTGCTTTATGCTGAAAAAACTACAGCATAAAATAATATATAATTTAGTACACTCGTAGAGGAAGGCTTGTGGAATACGCTGAAATAAATCGTTTTCCAGTTTAAATTTTAGTTTAAGAAATATTTAATGTTAAAGTCAAAAGCAAAAGCAAAATAGTTGAGCTGCGAGTTCGCATATTGAACAGACTAACAAAAGCAAAATCGCGAATTTTTCAGGCATATACAACACAGCTGAATTTTTGCAGGGCGAAGCCATTTTTTAACACTTTACAACATAGTTGAAAAGTGTTTACGACTTTATTCATTCTGTCTGTTTGTCCGTTCGCGCGATAACTACCGTAAAAATGACTTTATTAAAATGAAATTATAATATATTGTTCAGACGGTCTGTGGCACCTATGCGAATATAAATAAATAATATTACCCAATTAGTTTTGGATTGAACCCGGGTTGGAAAAATGAAATGCATCCGTATGGGATCTAATTTTTCAAATATTTTTAAGCGATTTTAAAATTCACAAATTTCTTCGAAAGTTTTATGAAATATTCAAATTATCCCATAAAAGTATAAAAAAAATTGCATCAAAATATTTTTGGTATTTTTTTAAATAAAAATTAAAATAATAATTACACTCATATCATACGGAGAGATCACGTGAACATTATATGAAGAAATCACGTGACCCACTTCAAAATAAAATATAGCATCCATCTTGTGTCAAAATCGTGATTTTTAAAGTTCTTTTTAATTTATAGTTAGTGTTGTATTCGTCCTAAAACGGCTTTATTTTTGGTTAATTTCTGTGCATCTATATTTTGAAACAAAGCAATTACAATATATTTGAGTTTAAATGATCATCAAATATTCATTATTTCTACAACGGAGTCTAATTTTCACTTATGGAGAATGTAAACACATCCAGCTGTAAGGATGAGTTAGTTGTATAAGAATTGCTAAATTTCTTTAACATAAAATTATTTAGTTCGAGTCTGCAATGTAGTTGATATGAATGAAACTTGCATTGATTTTATATAGAGAAGCAGACGATTTTTAGGAGACGTTTTCGATGAAGTTTTAAGCATAGAGTTAAATTGCTTTTACCTCCATGATTTTAAATTTTTAAGTAAAATAAATTATTGTAGTATTGCGATGAATGAAAGGAATATAATAAAAGTGTATGAATGAAATATTTACTGCTTTTTCATAGAGAGCCAGGCCATTTATATTTTAATCACGTCTTTTAAATAATGTTCACTTTCTACGGTGAAATTTTAAGTTTTCAAATATAATAAATTATTGTAGTATTGTGATGATTTTAAAAATATTTGAATTGCAGCAAATTTGATTTGCAGGTGTCACCATGTTAAAAGCTCCCGTAACACAACTGTTTAACAGTCATTGCAAGCGTCAGCGTGTTAGAGGCTCCGATAATACAACTTTTCGAAAGGTATTGCAGGTTTCACCGCATTAGAGGCTCCGATATTAATACAACTTTTTGACAAGCATTGCTGGTGTGACCGCGTTAGAAGCTCCGATAGTACAAGTTTTCGACAGGAATTGCAGGTGTCACCACGTTAGATGCTCTGATAATACAACTTTTTGACAGGCATTGCAGGTGTCACGGCGTTAGAGGCTCCGATGATATAACTTTTTGACAGGCAATGAAGGTGTCGTTGTGTTAGTGGCTCCAGTAATAAAACTTTTCGATAGGCATTGCAGGTATCACCGTGTTAGAGGTTCCGATACAACTTTTTGATAAGCATTGCAGGTGTCACTGTGTCAGACGCTCCGATCATTCAACTTTTTACAGGTATTCATTGTCTTATATATATATATATATATATATATATCCTTTTTGTTCATTGTAATACCAATTCCTTTCTCTTTCAACAATGTTCTACAAGAAAAACTTGAGCAACGTGAGAGAAAGGCGACTTGATCCGCCCATATCAAACCCTTGGGCCTCAATAATATTGTTAGTGAAGAAGAAAAGTGGTTCAAGATTCTTCGTCAACTATAGAAGACTCACCTACGATGCAACGAGAGTTTGACTTTATTCGGTTCTGCAAGAGACTGGATCAACTATAGAAGACTCAACCACCTTTCAAGGAGAGTTTTGCTTTAATATCGTTAAAGATTCTGCGTCAACTATAGAAGACTCAACTACGTTTCAAAGATAGTTTTGTTTTATGCGGCTCTTTAAGATTCTCCGTCAACTATAGAAGACTCAACTAAGTTTCAAAGAGAGTTTTGTTCTATGCGAATCTTCAGGATTATGCGTCAACTATGGAAGACTGAACTACGTTTCAAAGAGAGATTTCCTTAAATATCGTAGAAGATTCTCTGGTTTTTCAAGATTCTGAGTCAACTATAAAATACTCAACTATATTTCAAAGAGAGTTTTGCTTATGCGATTCTGCAAGATTCTGCGTCAACTATGGAAGATTGAACTACGTTTCAAAGAGAGTTTATCTTTAAAATCGTTGAAGATTCTGCTGTTCTTCAAGATTCTGCATCAACTATAGAAGACCCAACTCTGTTTCAAAGAGAGTTTTGCTTTATGCTGTTCTTCAAGTTTCTGCGTCAACTGTAGAAGCCTCAACTGCTTTTAAAGGAGAGTTTTGCTTTTATATCGTTTCAGAAAGATATAATAAGCGTATAGAGAAAATGCATAATATTTCATTATCTAAATTCTGTCTGACGTTTATTTAACGTCAACATAGCCAGAACATAATAAAACGCTAAAACAATTATACGAAATTTGAAATAGAGAATTTTTTTTTGAAAATTTATTGGTCAAATCCTCTGAAATACACAAAGAAGCTGAAAAGAAAAATATGAGCAACGTTTTTAAGCACAATAACGAAGCATGCAGCTGTTTTGAGGATGAACTAGATCCCCCTTTGTCAGTGCAAGACAACCAACAAACCCAAAATCAACAACACGAAATGGCTACAAATGGAAGAGAAAGAGTGTTTTAACTCTCTCAGGTGGAATCCAAATTTAGTTATTTGGATATATCAACACTTATGTTTCTTCTATTTGTGACCATTTTGCATCTTTGACCTGGGGTTTGTTAGTTCTCTTTCACTGTCGACAGGGAATCCAGTGCATCCTATTGAACACCAATTAATCCCCCTTGAGCGCCAGTTCTAATGGGAGTGAGTGCGTGGCTATCAAAAAGTTGTATCACGTGACCCTGGAAAACAATTATTGCCAACGGCAATCCAAAAAAATATGAAACGTAGAGCAAGGAGAAGGATAAATAACAGTGGGAGGATTCAAACCAATTTCTTGGTGACAAAACTAAGCTAAGGCATAACCACTCTATCAATTTGTTCAATGCGGAACTGTTTTGAGTCCTTATACTGTTTTTCTTCTGCACCTTGGCTGTTTCATTTTATTCGTATTTTCGTTGGCAATTATTTCTTTCTTGGAACACTTGATACAACTATATTTTGACAATATATATTAATATATTGTGTATACAGTACAGTATATTATATATAGTATACAACCATATTTTGCACTCGTGGGTACTGGATTTCTGTCTGATTTAGCCTGATGACGTACGTCTTTTGTACCTTTGAAATCGGTTCTTATATTATTAAACCTTTTTATTCTGTTTGCTAGAAAAGTATTTATTTTTCGGATTATTTCCCTCAAAAGTCAAACGACTGTGCAATGCATGTATCCAATCTAACTCAAAAATAATGGACAGAATTTCATAAAATTTGGTAGATAAGTCACTTAGATGTGACCCTAGTGCTGATTAATTTTTGGTACGATTCGTAAAACAGAACCCGCCTTTTTTTGTGAAATGGCCCGTAAAAATGTCATGTATCCATCCTAGCTAAAATACTAATTGACCAATATTCACAATATTTGGTAGATAAGTTACTTGAGAGACACTCTGGTGCTGATTCGATTTTGGTACGATTCGGAAAATAACAATCTGCCTTTCTTTACGAAATGGCCTCAAAAATCGCCAAAATCTAAAAAAAAGACTACGTATGCTGAAATGTATCAATTAAATTCTTGTTTTATGCACAAGTTTTGATGAGGAAAAGAATGTAACACACTCCATTATACTTTAGGACTAACCGTTCTCAAGATATTTGAGATTTCTTGCATTTTTGTTACGCCGCTATCGGAAAAATGTCCTATTACCAAGTAAAATCAAGAATTGAATTTAAAATGCAAATTGAGTGTTATTTGGTGCAATTAAACTCAATCTAATGAATTATTAAAGAAGTAAAGAAATTATGAAATTAAGTCTGCAGCTAAAGTCATGTGCTGTCCACATCAGATTTTTATCTTTCAAACCAACATCAGTAAAATCAATTTAGTTTCAACAACCAATTTTATGCAAAATAATATTACAATTTTGTGATAGGAATAAGAAATGTCAATGAAAATCCGCAGACATTAATTTAATGATGTTGGTCAGAGGAAATTACAATATGCTTCACGATTACATGAGTCCTGTCATTGGTAACTTATTTAAATGTAATTTTAAATGTATCACCATACCACACCGTATACATAAATGTACTAATACGCTTTGATTATGCAACAATTAGTTATTAATACTTAGTTAATGTATGAAAGTTACAAAAAAAAAATGTAAAGTATTTACAAGTAAATTTATTGGGACCGGACCCTTGTTTTATAAAATAAAAATTTACGGGACCGCGGTCTCACAAATTTTAAAAAACACTAACCTAGAGAGCTCAATCATTGCACACTTATAGTGTTATCAATGGAATAGAATCTAAGGAAACCAGAATTTCAATTTTACCCCCGGGGGTTTGAAAAGGCATTCCTGAATTGATGAAAGTAGAGAGCACTCTCTAACTTTGAACACTTTCTAACTCCTGACATACTCTAACTCCTGACATACTCTAACTCCTGGCATATTATAACTCCTGACTCTCTAACTCTTAACTGAACACTAATTTTAGATACAACATATATATATATATATATGTTGTATCTAAAATTAGTGTTTCATTGAATTCCAGCCAGCTGTGACGTACTTTGAAAGTAAAATTGGCACTTTACAAAATTGAGTTTGATACCCTTGGCCTTGAAGTAGCAATTCCTAGAAGTAACAGTGCTTAGGGGGTCTTTTCTAAGCACTACACTTCTGGTCTCGAATTTCATCTGCTCAGATGCTTTTCCAAGATTTCGTGTATAAACTTTTCTATGTTTTTCTGTCATGTCGTGTAAATATTACACACTATCCCACAGGAATTTTTCAAGGAAATGCATTCAGCAAGTAGCCCTATTGAAACATCAGTGATTGCATAATTAATCTATTTTTCTCGCTGATAACAAAAGTTGTACAATTCTTCTATGAAAACAAAGTTCTGAGCACTTTACTGCAATATTTGACTGCATATAGCCATGTAATGTTGGAGAAATCTGAAGATTTCGGGAATTACAATTTTTCATGTATCAGTATTTTGTAAATTATATTTTGGTTTCTGATCGATTACACTGGTTCTCTAAAATGTAGTATATGAAAGTGATTTATGGAAAAATTGAAAAGAAATTTTTTTTTTTAATTTAAAATGTAGTCATTTATATAATAATGATATTTTTGTACAAAAAAAAAAGTTCATATGCATTTGGCGGGCACACAAAATCATGTGCCAGGCCGCGGCTTGAAGACCGCTGATTTAAAAAAGACTACTTTCAGGCGAAAATTTAATGCTTTATTTATCATTGTTTTAATTTCTGTAAAATTTTTATCTTCAGAAACGGATTTTTATTTACTTATTATTATTATAATTTATTTATTAATTTTATTTATTTATTTATTTTATTTTATTTTATTTATTTTATAAAACATTTAAAACTTATTTTGCTTTTTTTTCTTTCAAATATCTTGGGCACAAACCAAGATCCTATTTAAGATCTAGACCAAGAATTAGCATGTTGACTCAGTGCATACACATGTTTAGAGCATGGTCGGATACGTTTTATAAATAGATCTTGTTTCTTATGAAAAGCTAAATATAACTATCAATTGCTTAATTATAACCTCCTTCATATAATATTAAATTGTTTTCAAAAGTTTGATGAATGCAAATAGTATTTATCACAGCTTTTTAAATTTAAATTCCAGAAGTTTATCTCCTCATCAATCAAATATCTGAAATTCATGGATCATCTGTTGCGTTATTAATTAAAACAAACAAGTTGAAGAGAAACCAGAAGTTAAATACCTAATTATGTGTAAGTTTCAAATACCAATGAATTTATTTTGTGTCCCAAAATAAATTTGTCATTTCAAGGAATAACAATAGGGAAAGTTAATGAAACCTGTAATATTTTCTTTGTGTAAAAAAAATGCAATGACCTATCCCTCCATATGCTTTTGATAACCAGATCTAATTTCTCATTAAAATTCATTAAATATTTTACACTGAAAATGTTCTTAATTTTGATGTTTTCAAAAAAAATTGCTTATTAGCATTAAGTAAAATACATATGCGAGAGCGCAGATCATTAACTCAATATTTAAATTCAGGGATCATCCAGTTACGCTAGCAATTAATAATTGAAGTAAGGAAAATGTAAAATACATGGAAATGAAGAACTTCCTGTCAAAAATCCCTCGCTTAAGGAACGGTACCACGAGAGAATTTGAGCGGATTTCTCTTGCTATATTTTTTAGAATTCCCACATCGATGTGATCCTCCTAATTAAGTCATTGATTCATGCTCACAATCTGCAAACCAGGAATTTTTAATTAGGTGTAATATTTTGCATATACGGGATGTTTGAAAAAAAAATTGCTCGAATAAATAAATATGCTTTGAACAATCGATTGCAGAAAAATAGCTCCAATTTAAGAAAAGCTTAAAATAAAAGTAGATTTTCACTGATATCTTGACTTTTCATTGAATATTTTTCCAATGTAACGTCAATATTATTTGGGAATACATTGGTAGCAAATATCTGTTACTTATTGGAAATATTTTCACTATTTAAAATACATTGTCATTTGGAATACTAGGTAAATATTGGGTATATATTGGCATGCCAATATTGGCTATAAATGGAGAGCAAATATTGAAAATAAATATTAGAAATCAATATTAGCAGAATATTGTCAACACATCTACATTAATATATTGGTATTTTGCAAATTAAAAAAGAAAAAATAAGACCTCGCTTTGTAACATAGCGGTCATGTTTTGATGAGCTGATTTAATATAATATGTGACTTCAAATTCTCTTCACAAATTTCGCACATAGTGGTACGCATCAAAATATGCTCAGAACTGCTATTAAAATCTAAATCAATATAAAATATTCGCATGACTACAGAATACAATACAAGTTTATGTGTCGCTCGTATTTAGGACAAACAAGAAGCGTAACATCACTTATTCAAGACATGAAGCGCAACATCAATTATCACTTATTCAGGAGAAGAAGCGCAACATCAATTATCACTTATTCAGGACAAGCAGGAAGAGTAACGTCTCTTATCGCTTTACGTAAGATAGGTCTCTTTTGGAAGGGCGCTAAAATAGGAGGAATTAATTTGAGAACAGAAGTCCTGCAAGTGTTGGGATGATTAAGGCCTTAATTAAGGACACCATTCTGATCATCAGTTAGAGTAAAAAACGAGATCAATCACAACATTTTGCATAAATAAGGGAAATCAACTAAATATTCCAGGAACTAAAAGTCAAAGTGCCCGAAATTATTTTATCCATATTGCCACGATGTTTGAAACTCCAATTTTCAATACAAACATTGTTTTCCTTTTTAACAATAAAGAAATGAGTCGGAATGGAAGCTCAGCTCAAGATGCAACGAATATAAACCTCTTAAAATGCAAGAAAGTTTACAGTGAAAATCCTGAATGCACTCATGTCATTAAACAATAAACGGAAAAATTAGCATATTCGACGAAAGAAACAAAGAGTAGTTACAAAATTTTCATACATGACAGGCAATGGAACGCGAAAACTAGCCCACAGAAAACAGTTTGCATACCAACGTATTTTAACAAGAAAATTTATTAGGTATTTAGCTCCCGCCTCTAACAGATGGCGCGAAAATCGCGTACTCAGACGAGGAAAAAGCCGAGGCGCTCGCAAGCCATTATGAAAAACAATTCCAACCAAACCTCGACCTAATGTGTCAGGACACCCTAAGAATGGTTAGACAAATCTTAAATAACTTCAGGAATTCCCCGGTAACGGCTGAGATTAACCCAGAATTAACCAGAAGAGATTAATTCAGATTAAATAAAAATTATCAAAATCCGTAAAAGCCCAGGGAACGACAAAATCAGAAATATTGCGGTTAAAAACCTACCCCTGAACGTAATATATTACTTGACTATCTTAATAAATAAAATATTAAAACTGAACTACTCTCCCAAAGAATGGAAGGAAACGATAATCATAACAATCCCTAAGCCAGGTGAGGATGCCATAATTCCAGCCAACTACAGACCAATTAGCTTGCTACCGACACTTAGTAAAATTAATGAGAAAATAATTATTAAGAGACGGAACACGCACCTTAGTGAGAATGACATTATCATTCCGGAGCAGTTTGGATTTCGGCCAAAGCACTCCACCACACATCAATTGCTGAGAGTGGTAGAATACATATCTTCTGGTCTCAACAACAAGACACCCACAGCTGCGATTTTTCTGGACATACAAAAAGCCTTTGATAAAGTATGGGACTGTGAATTAGCGTACAAAGTGATCACTTTAAAAGTCCCTGACGCTTTTGTCAAACTTTTAATCTCATACTTAAATAACAGACACTTTCAAGTCAGAGTAGGAGGTAACTTATCTACACCCAAGCTCATTAAAAGTAGTGTACCGCAAGGTTCTATACTGGGTCCGACACTCTTTAGCATATACATTAACGACATCCACAGGACTCCAAACACAGAGCTGGCACTCTATCCAGACGACAGTGCGATACTTGCAAACCATCCCTATGTCTCAGTAATGCACAGACAGCTACAACAACACTTAGACATGCTCCAAACTTGGCTGGAAAAATGGCGAATAAAATTAAACCCCAATAAATGTCATTGGATTTATTTCACGAGGAAACAGAAACATCCGCCGCCACTGTACATAAACAACCATGCTCTAAGCGCGGAAAAATCTACTAAATACCTAGGCGTAACGATAGATTCCCACCTAACCTGGAAACTGCACGTAACGAACTTAATTAAAAAAGCGTATATAACTACAGGAGCCTTATACCCAATGATAGGAAACGGAAATCTCAGTCATCAAAACAAACTGCTAATCTATAAATCGGTCGTCCTCCCGGGAATGCTGTATGCAGCACCCGTATGGGGATATGCCTACAAAACTACAGTAGACCTCCTAGAGACAAAACGAAACAAAATCCTACGGATCATCAGGAAAGCTCCCAGGTACTTAAGAAACTCGGTAATTAGGAATGACTTAAAAATAAAAACTGTCAGAGCCCAAATTAAAAAGCTATCGTTTAAATTTTAAAAAAATTTGCCATCCGTTCCAAATGAACTGTTATTCAATCTGCATGACTATGATCATTGCAAGGCCAAATCTCGTAAGAGATCCCGCGCTGTTCTAAACATCGATAATCGGAATTAAAAATCCAACCTCAAACATCTGATAATAAATAAAACTCGCGACTAAAGTTCAAAACTCTAAGCTGCTAAAATGCTAGGTAACCCTTAGATCTGCATCAACCCCCCAAACTGCTTAAACTCTAAATGTGCAACAAACTGCCACACTAGGAGCTAGGACAAATAATAAAAAGTAGTAAATAAAAACCTCGAACCTCCAATTAGGATCACTAATGTCATAGTTTGACGATAAGAACCACATATTGAAACTGGAGATAAAAGACGCTTCGCGCCTGGTGTTCTGTCCTGTACGACACTCGACTTTCATGTTTGAAGGATCAACAACACTCTTATCAGATAGGAACATGCCTGTTTGGCGGATGGGAACAAGTACTCCGCAGAATACTAAATTCAGAAGGCTCACTCCCCAACATTTTTATCATGGGATGTCGCATAGACAGTAGCGCTCGTGAGTTGGACCAACTGAACTACGATATAACAAAATAGGTCTGCCAGATTTGGCGGGTTATCGCGCGCTTAGCGATTTTTTTTTTAAAACGGGCGGGGAACAAAATGTTGAGGACTGTTCTTTTATAATTTTTGAAACTATAGAAATGATCTGGATTTAAAAATACATTAATCTGCAACATAAATATATTCATTAGTTTAAGTAAATTTAAATAAACATAGTTATATATTTAATTCAAATAATCATAAACTGGATTAAAAAATAGATGCATTGCATTGTCTCACTGCAAAACATAATGCACAAAAAATTACAAGCTAACATACTCAAAAGACTGAAATATTATATAATATTTTCAGTCAAAAAGGTATACTAGCGTGTTGATCGTTAAATTTCTTGATCCTTAATTTGTTCTGAGATACTGATAATAGACTTTTTTTTAAATATAAAAATTTTCTTATAGTAATTATCAAATTTACATAAATGCACTATCGAAATTGTGGAACTCAATCATTAATTACCCGAGGGTGGGGTGAATTTTCCACCATAAGGCACTTTTTACATAAATATATACACCTACAATATCACATTCAACTAAGAAAAAGCTATCCAAATATCAATTATTTCACATTTCATAAAAATACGGAAAATATTTTTTAACTAATTATACTAATTATACCACTACCTCTTAGAATTTAGTCCAATCGGCAGTAATAACACATCACTAATTTCGTATGATGAACACGTATATAGGATGGTGATAACTAATATTATTTCAATTTTGATCAAAAAATAAATTACATACCCTGTAACGCAACCAATTTTCTTTTGGCAATCCATTTTCTGAAATGATCTAAACACTTAACAAATAATCCTTTTGCACGTTTCTCAAACCACGCTAGTCTGTGGTTCTAAGTTTTCGTCGAGCGGAATAAGGTTCTAGCATTGAAAATCGTCTTGGACCCAAACCAGACCATCGCTAAGCGATTAGACCATACCAGACCGTCGCCAAGAGCGCGCCAACCAGCATTTTGGTCTATCTCTAATGGCCGCCGCGAAAACGAAACTGTCGAGAGTGACAGGTCTGTATAATATTAGTCTGTGCGATACTCCAAACCGCCATAGATGATCTAATTCTTGGCTTAAATTGTCGCTGTCGGGCATGAGCGCATTTCATATCGATAGACCTCCACCAATGTATTGGCCTCCCAATATGCTATGTGTTTGTTCATCTCTATTATTTAATAATTTATTGATTATTTTCTTTGCATTCCACCCCCCACCCCCCACCCACACACACACGCAAGTGGTCTTTGCTATATCCCATGATATGGGAATGCTTCAATTAATTTGAATAAATAATTTTCTTTTCAACCGGTATTTTCACTTTGTTGCTTTACTTTTGGACATGAGGGTATTATTGAACAAAGACGTACATAAAACAATATTCATTCAAGAAAAACCTTGACGATCATTAAGAGTATAAAATTGTTTTATAAAATACAGTTACAAAGCTGCGATGCTAAATAGTCTTAACAGAAAATGGCTCACAAAGAACCTCGTAAAGTAATATTGAAAAGAATGGCCGAAGCGGAAATTGTCGCCCATGCTTATATAACGTGAATTACACTCAAACACAGAATCTTCCTATAAACTCATAAAATAGTAAAAGATATCTACCGTAAATAATTTGTTGAAAATTTTTTAATTAGTAAAATTTCGTTTAAAGTTGAAGATGACCCTGAAACAAGGAAATTTAAGTAGTCAGTTGCTCTGAATGATGGCAGCTTACAAGGTTTTGAAAAAGTTATACTGATCAGAGCACAAATTATTATATAATTTCAGGCTCAGAACGTTTATACCTGTAGGAGCCCATGGTAACAATTTTGACATAGTATATCCCATAGACGCTAGATTTAGTTGGACAAATATTGAAATACTCCGGGGAAAACTGGGCTTTGGCGATTCATTCTGGGTTTTGGCGAATATATTTTGGTAAAAAAAAAATCTTTCAAGATTTTTCAAATAAATCAAAATGTTATTTAAAAAAAAATAAGATATTCATCTTATCACATCAAAATCATTAATTTTTAAGCTTAAATTTGATTTAAAATTCGTATTGTATATTAAAATTCAAAATTAATAAAATAACAAAAACTAAATTTGTAAAATAAGATGAATATTTAATTTCTAACTTCAAACTTTCATTTTTTAAAATAGATTCAAATTCCATAAATGTTCTTTAGCATAGAAATATATTTTTAATAAAATAAAAACTACACAACATTTGCATATATACTGATGAGTTAAAAGGAAAAATTGCAAAGTTTGTAAATATGATATATTTGTATTCAGAGAGTAAAATAATTCATAAGATCTTTTATAATATTTTATAAAACTGTCATTAGTATAAATTTACAAAATGGTATTAAATGCATTAATTTAAATGGAAAAAGAAATTATTTATTTATTAGTAAAATTAAGTAGACATCAAATTTATTTTATTTAGTAAATGTACACATCAATTTTTTTTTTTTTAAATTACAAATAATCGTATTTCAAGAAATCCGTGAAATGTTGTATCCAGTTGAAATTGCTCTCAATTTTCTTATCACTAGAATGGTTAATTGAGAAATACCTAAAAGAAAAAGACAATTTTTATAGAAACAATGTGTATGAATACTAAATGCAAATATATAATACCGTTTATCCAGCTAAAATTGCTCTCACTATTCGTTCACTGTAATTATTAATTGAGAAGTGCCTAAAAGAAAAAGACAATTTTTATAGCAAGAATGTTGTTGTTGAAATCCAGACCGTCCGACCTACCGGAAAGGTGTAAGGTAACTGTTTGGACGGTCGGGAAGTGCCACCCAATTTAGACCGGAACCCAGTGGGGGAGGCATCCACAGGGCCCGTTCCCTCCTTCCCCTACCACCAACCTCTCGGAAGGACTTTCGGACCCACATGTTTAACGTGATCGTACTCCGCATGAACACGGCGGCAGTTTTTGGCAGTGGCTGGAATCGAACCCTAGCCTACCGAGTGCAACTCCAGCGCGCTAACCAATGAGCTACCGCGCCCCTATATATATATATATATATATATATATATATATATATATATATATATATAGCAAGAATGTGTATAAATTCTAAATGTAAACATATAACTCCCATGCTAAATATAAACATATGTATTCAACTGAAATTGCTGTGTATTCAGCAATAAAATTGCCGTGTGTTCAGCTGAAATTGCTCTTAATTTTTTTATCACTATAATGATTGATTGAGAAGTAAGTACCTAAAAGAAAAAGATACAATTTTATAGAAACAATTTGTATGAATGCTAACTGTAAACATATAACTACAAAGAAAAATACTTTTCTATGTGCATTTCCAGAAACTATGACACAAATGCGTTACTTGCTGTGCTTCACAATTTTGTAAACCTCTATGGAAAACCAACAAATTCAGTCTTCCATACAAAATATTTCTCTACATATGGATATTGCAATGGCCAATTTCATACTTGTAGAATACTACTAGAAGATTAATTTAAGATCATTCTTATGTAGACTGGTTCCGAGTTTTTCAAATCTCTTTAGATGCGATAGCCAATACCTGAGTGCACTATGCAGCGACCCAGTCCATGTCTTACTTACAGAACTCACTTACAAGTTCTTGAAGTTAGATTTGTGCTTCCACTGTAAATAACTGTATTTAAAGACCGGTTTTATTCCTTTTATGTACTCACTCGTCAACATGGAATAACCAAAATCTGCAAATATAGCAAGAAAATTTGCTACATGCCACAATCTTGCAATCAATTTTGATAGACAGCTTCAAAATTGAAAATAGGTGTTATCTCTGTAATGAGCTGGAGCTGGTAAGGAAGTTTATGCGTACCGGTTGTTACAAAGTTTGAAAGTCCGAGAACCAGTTGTTAGATTGTATGAAATGTTTTAAATCATACATGATATTGCCTATAAATTGTAAGCAGTAAAAAATAAAGTAACTGAAACACCAAAGATTTTTAAAATACATGATAAATGTGCATTATTCTTACCTCACATGCTATAAAATATAAACATACCAGTTATTAAAGCTTTAAGAACTTGGCCTTGGGCTTTTAAATTTTACGCAAAATATTAGTTCCAAGAGGTTTATGTACAGTGAAATGCGAGTACCGTATTTCTTTGAATATTTAAGATGTAACAATATTCAATTTCTGTGTGAATATTTAATTTAATGAGTAGACGACATCTTCTGAGTGACGTCTGGCGATGGGAAGCAAAAGTGCGTCACGAAGGGGACCATAGGCAGTCTTTCTTCCAATGGCTACCTCAGAACTCATACCATCCAGCTCACTCGAGAGTATGGAGCAGTTGAATGAACGGCCGAGAAGGGAAAACAACCAGCAAAGTGGGGGAACTTCAGGAGATTCTCTAGTCTGGAGGCTCTCCAGGAGATTCTCTAGTCTGGAGGTTCTCCAGGAGATTCTCTAGTCTGGAGGTTCTCCAGGAGATTCTCTAGTCAGGAGGTTCTCCAGGAGATTCTCTAGTCAGGAGGTTCTGCAGGAGATTCTCTAGTCTGGAGGTTCTCCATATAGGAGATTCTCCAGTCTGGAGGTTCTCCAGATAGGAAATTCTCTAGTCTGGAGGTTCTCCAGGAAACACGACAGACCAGCATTTATTATTTTCTAGAAGGTAATTTGCCACCTGTGAAGCATTTATCAAACTGAAGGAAAAGCATCGCGAAGACTGGACGTCCAAGGGTGACGACCGCTCAGGATGACCGTTTTCTGTGTCTGCAAGCACGACGCCACAGGTAAATCACTGAGCATCGGCTTGCTGCCGACCTTAAAGCGTCATCAAAAAGAGCAGTTTCTCAGAAAACTGTTTACTAACGGCTATATGCGAGCCAGCTGTATGCAAGACAACCACTTGTGTGCGTCACATTGACGCCCTTGCACAGAAGAGTCCGCTAAAACTGGGCTCGAAATCACCTCAAATAGCTTCCACAACAGTGCGGTACTGTGCTCATCATGGATAAGTCACGGTTTGGTGTACAGTGGGACTCATGAGAATTCAGACCTTCCAGCTCACTCAAAGGTAAGAAGCAGTTTAATGAACAGCCGGGAAGGTCAGGGGGATTCCAGTTTTTGATGTGGAGGATGTTTGGAATTCGCAATCAAGCGAGTACAGTGCCTAGCAGAGACTACTTTTAAGCACTGTAATGCCAGTAAGAAGCCGTAAAATGCACCCATGCTTCTTCTCTGACAGTACAGTGACTGCACTGCTACCCCTGGAAACGCTCGGAGCTTAAGTGAATTTATCTATTTGTTTAATGAAATCAAAAATGAAATCAAATTCTGACATCAAAATTAAAAAGAAGCATTGAATTTTCTAATTTGGGTGTTTAATATCCCAAGGGCCAGTTCCCCATGGATACTCTATCCTTGTTCCTCAATGCCATGCAGAAGTTTTTCTTCTAGAAAATCCTCCTGTACGGTTGGTTCCTGGCCCTTCGTAATTTTCTGATTCTTTTTTCGCTTACCACCTCTTTTTGGGTTGTCGTTGTATTTGACTATGTATTTGTCACTCAATGCCTGCGCATGTCTCTAATCGATGGTTGCTTATCCAAGTAATAAAGCAACTCGGACATATAGTACTTTGATGCTAAGCGCTCCACAAACAGTGTTGCAGACACAACGGAATGAGCCATGCCAAGACGAAATATTTCGGGGTGTCTGTGCACGTATCCCCACATCGAATATAAGTAAATGTCCAATTTAGTATATTTGTTATATTTATAGATTTTTCCTCATTCCTGCACAGTATGTAGATGGTGAGATGTTGACGACGGCGCTGTC
Source organism: Amaurobius ferox (assembly GCA_951213105.1). Lineage (NCBI taxonomy): Eukaryota > Metazoa > Arthropoda > Arachnida > Araneae > Amaurobiidae > Amaurobius > Amaurobius ferox. The sequence goes on from OX578155.1 coordinate 74,465,333, forward strand.
TTGGGATTGGCCAACTGCCTAGGAGAGGAAAAAGGGCGGGGTGAAGGGGGAGCTCAGACTTGGTAGGATATACCAAAGTCAAATTAAAGTTCAAATTAAGAAAGTCGAGAGAGCATAAGAATACAAACTTAATTAAGAAAGTTTATAAAGGGAAACAAATAAAGTACATTGCAAGTGGGGTGGCGTCAAGAACAGCGTTCCTATTAACTTCCCCCGTCAAAATCCTGAGCAGTATAGCGTTGGTTAACGATAGAAGGATTCGGATATGTTTCACTAGTCAGTAAGCATCTAAGAACTATGCCTTATATTGTCAAAAGTATATGTGAAAACATAAATAAATTTAATGGATATGTATATAACAATCTACAATGGTTGCAAGAGATGTTCCATATGTTTAAATTATGAAATACCAGTATCTTTATATGACAGTTAAACATATGGAAAAATTAAAGTTCAAATTAAGAAAGTCGAGAGAGCATAAGAATACAAACTTAATTAAGAAATTTTATAAAGGGAAAAAAATAAAGTACATTGCAAGCGGGGTGGCGTCAAAAACAGCGATCCTATTAACTTCCCCCGTCAAAATCCTGAGCAGAATAGCGTTGATTAACGATAGAAGGATTCGGATATGTTTCACTAGTCAGCAAGCATCTAAGAACTATGCCTTATATTGTCAAAAGTATATGTGAAAACATAAATAAATTTAATGGATATGTATATAACAATCTACAATGGTTGCAAGAGATGTTCCATATGTTTAAATTATAAAATACCAGTATCTTTATATGACAGTTAAACATATGGAAAAATTAAAGTTCAAATTAAGAAAGTCGAGAAAGCATAAGAATACAAACTTAATTAAGAAATTTTATAAAGGGAAACAAATAAAGTACATTGCAAGCGGGGTGGCGTCAAAAACAGCGTTCCTATTAACTTCCCCCGTCAAAATCCTGAGCAGTATAGCGTTGATTAACGATAGAAGGATTCGGATATGTTTCACTAGTCAGCAAGCATCTAAGAACTATGCCTCATATTGTCAAAAGTATATGTGAAAACATAAATAAATTTAATGGATATGTATATAACAATCTACAATGGTTGCAAGAGATGATCCATATGTTTAAATTATAAAATACCAGTATCTTTATATGAGAGTTAAACATATGAAAAATTGAAGTTCAAATTAAGAAAGTCGAGAGAGCATAAGAATACAAACTTAATTAAGAAATTTTATAAAGGGAAACAAATAAAGTACATTGCAAGCGGGGTGGCGTCAAAAACAGCGTTCCTATTAACTTCCCCCGTCAAAATCCTGAGCAGAATAGCGTTGATTAACGATAGAAGGATTCGGATATGTTTCACTAGTCAGCAAGCATCTAAGAACTATGCCTTATATTGTCAAAAGTATATGTGAAAACATAAATAAATTTAATGGATATGTATATAACAATCTACAATGGTTGCAAGAGATGTTCCATATGTTTAAATTATGAAATACCAGTATCTTTATATGACAGTTAAACATATGGAAAAATTAAAGTTCAAATTAAGAATGTCGAGAGGGCATAAGAATACAAACTTAAATAAGAAATTTTATAAAGGGAAACAAATTAAGCACATTGCAAGCGGGGTGGCGTCAAAAACAGCGTTCCTATTAACTTCCCCCGTCAAAATCCTGAGCAGTATAGCGTTGATTAACGATAAAAGGATTCGGATATGTTTCACTAGTCAGCAAGCATCTAAGAACTATGCCTTATATTGTCAAAAGTATATGTGAAAACATAAATAAATTTAATGGATATGTATATAACAATCTACAATGGTTGCAAGAGATGTTCCATATGTTTAAATTATAAAATACCAGTATCTTTATATGACAGTTAAACATATGGAAAAATTAAAGTTCAAATTAAGAAAGTCGAGAGAGCATAAGAATACAAACTTAATTAAGAAATTTTATAAAGGGAAACAAATAAAGTACATTGCAAGCGGGGTGGCGTCAAAAACAGCGTTCCTATTAACTTCCCCCGTCAAAATCCTGAGCAGTATAGCGTTGATTAACGATAGAAGGATTCGGATATGTTTCACTAGTCAGCAAGCATCTAAGAACTATGCCTCATATTGTCAAAAGTATATGTGAAAACATAAATAAATTTAATGGATATGTATATAACAATCTACAATGGTTGCAAGAGATGATCCATATGTTTAAATTATAAAATACCAGTATCTTTATATGAGAGTTAAACATATGAAAAATTGAAGTTCAAATTAAGAAAGTCGAGAGAGCATAAGAATACAAACTTAATTAAGAAATTTTATAAAGGGAAACAAATAAAGTACATTGCAAGCGGGGTGGCGTCAAAAACAGCGTTCCTATTAACTTCCCCCGTCAAAATCCTGAGCAGTATAGCGTTGATTAACGATAGAAGGATTCGGATATGTTTCACTAGTCAGCAAGCATCTAAGAACTATGCCTCATATTGTCAAAAGTATATGTGAAAACATAAATAAATTTAATGGATATGTATATAACAATCTACAATGGTTGCAAGAGATGATCCATATGTTTAAATTATAAAATACCAGTATCTTTATATGAGAGTTAAACATATGAAAAATTGAAGTTCAAATTAAGAAAGTCGAGAGAGCATAAGAATACAAACTTAATTAAGAAATTTTATAAAGGGAAACAAATAAAGTACATTGCAAACGGGGTGGCGTCAAAAACAGCGTTCCTATTAACTTCCCCCGTCAAAATCCTGAGCAGAATAGCGTTGATTAACGATAGAAGGATTCGGATATGTTTCACTAGTCAGCAAGCATCTAAGAACTATGCCTTATATTGTCAAAAGTATATGTGAAAACATAAATAAATTTAATGGATATGTATATAACAATCTACAATGGTTGCAAGAGATGTTCCATATGTTTAAATTATGAAATACCAGTATCTTTATATGACAGTTAAACATATGGAAAAATTAAAGTTCAAATTAAGAATGTCGAGAGGGCATAAGAATACAAACTTAAATAAGAAATTTTATAAAGGGAAACAAATTAAGCACATTGCAAGCGGGGTGGCGTCAAAAACAGCGTTCCTATTAACTTCCCCCGTCAAAATCCTGAGCAGTATAGCGTTGATTAACGATAAAAGGATTCGGATATGTTTCACTAGTCAGCAAGCATCTAAGAACTATGCCTTATATTGTCAAAAGTATATGTGAAAACATAAATAAATTAATGGATATGTATATAACAATCTACAATGGTTGCAAGAGATGTTCCATATGTTTAAATTATAAAATACCAGTATCTTTATATGACAGTTAAACATATGGAAAAATTAAAGTTCAAATTAAGGAAGTCGAGAGAGCATAAGAATACAAACTTAATTAAGAAATTTTATAAAGGGAAACAAATAAAGTACATTGCAAGCGGGGTCGCGTCAAAAACAGCGTTCCTATTAACTTCCCCCGTCAAAATCCTGAGCAGTATAGCGTTGATTAACGATAGAAGGATTCGGATATGTTTCACTAGTCAGCAAGCATCTAAGAACTATGCCTTATATTGTCAAAAGTATATGTGAAAACATAAATAAATTTAAAGGATATGTATATAACAATCTACAATGGTTGCAAGAGATGTTCCATATGTTTAAATTATAAAATACCAGTATCTTTATATGACAGTTAAACATATGGAAAAATTAAAGTTCAAATTAAGAAAGTCGAGAGAGCATAAGAATACAAACTTAATTAAGAAATTTTATAAAGGGAAACAAATAAATTACATTGCAAGCGGGGTGGCGTCAAAAACAGCGTTCCTATTAACTTCCCCCGTCAAAATCCTGAGCAGTATAGCGTTGATTAACGATAGAAGGATTCGGATATGTTTCACTAGTCAGCAAGCATCTAAGAACTATGCCTTATATTGTCAAAAGTATATGTGAAAACATAAATAAATTTAAAGGATATGTATATAACAATCTACAATGGTTGCAAGAGATGTTCCATATGTTTAAATTATAAAATACCAGTATCTTTATATGACAGTTAAACATATGGAAAAATTAAAGTTCAAATTAAGAAAGTCGAGAGAGCATAAGAATACAAACTTAATTAAGAAATTTTATAAAGGGAAACAAATAAAGTACATTGCAAGCGGGGTGGCGTCAAAAACAGCGTTCCTATTAACTTCCCCCGTCAAAATCCTGAGCAGTATAGCGTTGATTAACGATAGAAGGATTCGGATATGTTTCACTAGTCAGCAAGCATCTAAGAACTATGCCTTATATTGTCAAAAGTATATGTGAAAACATAAATAAATTTAATGGATATGTATATAACAATCTACAATGGTTGCAAGAGATGTTCCATATGTTTAAATTATAAAATACCAGTATCTTTATATGACAGTTAAACATATGGAAAAATTAAAGTTCAAATTAAGAAAGTCGAGAGAGCATAAGAATACAAACTTAATTAAGAAATTTTATAAAGGGAAACAAATAAAGTACATTGCAAGCGGGGTGGCGTCAAAAACAGCGTTCCTATTAACTTCCCCCGTCAAAATCCTGAGCAGTATAGCGTTGATTAACGATAGAAGGATTCGGATATGTTTCACTAGTCAGCAAGCATCTAAGAACTATGCCTTATATTGTCAAAAGTATATGTGAAAACATAAATAAATTTAAAAGATATGTATATAACAATCTACAATGGTTGCAAGAGATGTTCCATATGTTTAAATCATAAAATACCAGTATCTTTATATGACAGTTAAACATATGGAAAAATTAAAGTTCAAATTAAGAAAGTCGAGAGAGCATAAGAATAGAAACTTAATTAAGAAATTTTATAAAGGGAAACAAATAAAGTACATTGCAAGCGGGGTGGCGTCAAAAACAGCGTTCCTATTAACTTCCCCCGTCAAAATCCTGAGCAGTATAGCGTTGATTAACGATAGAAGGATTCGGATATGTTTCACTAGTCAGCAAGCATCTAAGAACTATGCCTTATATTGTCAAAAGTATATGTGAAAACATAAATAAATTTAATAGATATGTATATAAAAATCTACAATGGTTGCAAGAGATGTTCCATATGTTTAAATTATAAAGTACCAGTATCTTTATATGACAGTTTATTTTATTATTTAGAATACAAGTTCAAACGATATATTTATTCTCCTTAAGTAAATTGTAAGCTTCCTGTATGTTGCATCTTGTGTGTTCAGCAATCAGGATGTAGCTTCTCAGATTTAACCCTAGGAGCATCATTCCACTGCGTATGCAACACTGTTTTGGGAGCGCCCAGCATAAAAGTACTAGTATAGTGACTGGTATTCTAGGCACTGTAGTACTAGTATATCCCGGAGTTGATTTATTACTTGGATAAGCAACCATTGATTAGAGACATGTACAGGCATTATGTGACGTAAGATAAATACATACTGCAAATACAATGCTATTTTATCTGCAATGATTCAAACTTTGGGAATATTTTCTATAGGCGAAGTTCTCTCAAAAGTTTAATTTTTAATATATGAGAAGCCGGCTGCATGGTAGCACTTATTGTATCCCACGTGCCTCATCATGTTGCATACGGACTTCCCAACGTGCCTCATCACCTCGACGCAGTGGCGCCAGCTCTTACGACGAAGCCCCGCCCATCAGGGGTTGTTCTTCATCAACGAACTTTTATGTGCATACAAGTAATGTCAAATCTACACCACAAGTAATCATTCAACACAGAAGATAGAGGCGGCAACGCCAGGTGCTTCATCAACGACGACGAACGAGAAAAAACTCTTTATAAAAACTTTAAACATAATTCCACCTTGTTACTTACTATATGAACGTATAAGGGTAATACAAGACATATTAATCTACCAAAAATAATATTTCGGGATAAATAATAAAAAATAAAATTTCTGGTAATAAGCATAACAACACACCAAATTTCCTCCCGCTAGTAAGCTGCTCTGAATAAAGATGGCTTACCAGAAATACCAATATATTTTTTCAATTCTTATTCTTCGACAGTGTAGTGTTTTAATGGCATACTTTCCCTTTTCTTCAGGTCGTTAAAATGGAAAGAGTTCCAATTTAAAAAATATGATTTTAAGAGGAATTAAGTTCGATAGTGTATGGATCTTGCCCTGATGTTCACCACATACTAATATATAGTATTCTGTGACATTCACGTTTCGTTTGAAAATATTTCGTGAGAAAAGTACAGAGGAAATTTGCCTTTATGGAACTTGCTTAAGAATTTCCGATTCCCACACCATATGCTTTTGGAAATAAATGTAAAAGTCTACAATTAGCATCGGCGCTAATATATAGTGTGATACTGAAATTTCCATTCGCATGCAAGAATTGGAATGTGAAGATTTCGCCAATAAACTGATATTCACAGACGAAGCAACGTTCAATGTAACAGGAAGAGTTAATCGCCACAATGTTAGAGTGTAGGACAGTGAGGCTCCCCATGCAATTGTGGAGTTGTAGAGAGATTCATCAAAAGTGAATGTTTTTTGTGCCATTTTACAAACAAATTTGTATGGGCCTTTTTTTTTTTTTGCAGAGAAAACGGTAACAGGTGGCAATTATCTGGACATATTGCAAATATGGTTATTTCCGCTACTACGAAATTTGTGTTTCAACAAGATGGAGCTCCACCCCATTGGGCTTTGGATGTTCGTAGTTACTTAAACGAGGAGCTTCCACAATGCTGGATTGGATGTGCGGGTAACGATGAATTACCCTTGATCACATAGCCACTAAGATCCCCGGATCTTACGCCATGTGATTTCTTTTTATGGGGTTACATCAAAGATCTTGTTTATATTCTTGTTTATATCACCATTGCCGAAAATACTCAATGTAGCACTAATGCATTCTTTAAGTTCACTAAGAACCGTTAACAGTGTAAAACTGCAAAATACGTGGAACGAACTTGATTACAGATTTGATGTTTGTCGTGTTACGAAAGGTTAACACTTTGAACATTTGTAACAGAAAAAAAAAAAAACTTGGAATGTTTTTCTTTATTTTCTTGTATCACTCATTATATTATGTGGAAGTCTCAGGTCCCCCAACTCATCCGAGGATTCGAGCAGCTGATTTAGACGACCAGAATGATTATATTATGTCGAAAACCAAGACCACTCGACTCACCCTGAGGTATGAGCAGCTGTTTGAATTGTCGGATGATTATATTATGACCCAGACCGTCCGACTCGTCCGAAAACTTGAGCAGCTGTTTGGGCGGCTGGGGATGATGATATTATGTCGAAAGCCCAGACCATCCGGCTCGTCCGAAGACTTAGAGCAGCAAATTGAATGGCCGGGTGATGATATTATGTGTAATAGTTTTGAAAATATAATTTTTCAAAATTCGGTCATTCATTTATGATAACGCTGTATAAGAATCTCTGTTTTCGCTTTCCTCTGTCGCGCTTCCCACTCAGATCTTAATGAAAACATCTTGGTGTCATTTGTAAACACATTTATAAAAAATATTTTTTAATTCTCACAAAACGACAGAGATTATCAAGAAATTTATACTGCAAAGGAAAAATGATTCTTAATTTTGCTGCTTATTAATTTTGCAAATGATTGAATTTTCATCCATTCTGCATCATTTTCCTTAATTTGGTGCCAATTTATCAATTTGCGACATTTTCGCCAATTGACGACATTCAAAAAAGTTAGCAAGTGGGACTGTTGGTGTTACAGATCCTACCGAAACTTCATTAGAATAATATGCCGTAACAAAACACAGTTAATTTTATTGAATTGGCCTTATTTTATCGATGTCGAGATTTTTTTATCGACTAAGCGACATTTTAATCAATTTGGTGGCATTTTTAAATCCGATTTGCATCGATTCTTCGAATATTCTAAGAACTTTGTAAAAACAAATATATCAAGGAGCTAGGTTTCTTGCAAAATATTTTTGTCGCCTACTGTTTACATTTATCTTTTACGCGTCTTCAGAATTTCGGACTCTTCTGTCGAAGTGCGCTGCATACAGGAGGGAAGGAATGAGGGAATTCGGCAATTCCCTCATTCCTCATTTCGGAGGAGGTCTGTAGGAGGGAATTCGGCAATCCCTCCATCGCCGCTGTGAGGCATCCATTCAGGTTGACAGTTGCTCTTCTGAGCCATTACTGTAATTGCTCTTTATTAAATGTGGTTTTATACCTTCTAAGTCATTCTAGTGGTATCACCTCAACTCATTGGTTTCACCATTAGGCGCCCACAGGCGCCTTTACGTTTGATTTCCAACCCAGTAAACATTTAAAGAAAAATGCTTGGTTTTGTATGTACTACCACCTCCTACAGTTTGGACCAGCTTTTTTTCATCACTCTGCACATTAGATTAGATTGAAAATTCAATTTGGAAAGAAATTGGACAAAACGCAATTGGATTTGAAGTTTAGAAATTCAAATCGAATGGCATATAAAAATACGAGAGCGTACACCAGAAAAAAAAACAAAGACAAATCAGTGGGCGTGGCTTATCTGTGCACCCGAAAGTACAAAATTTCATACCGAATATTACAATAAAAGCATATATTTCCAATGTAAATGATTGCACTTTATCAATGTATGAGGAACGGTAAACGAATTATTGTTTGTCACAAATCCAATAAAAATATATAAGGGCGATTTTAACAATTCTCAAATTATTGTGCTATATACAGGGTTGTTATAATTAAAGTTCGCCTATTCAGAAGGCTCTAGAGCCGATTCTATGGCTCCAAACGAAACAACATTTCACTAGTATGTAGTACAAGTGATGCGCTCTGCAAAAATCGAAAAAAAAAAATAGTTACAATTGTCGTCAGTAGGTAGCGCTGTGCCAATAGCTAAGGCGATTATTGCAATTTATTTGTTAAATAAATAAAGGAAAATGTATTACATATTTGGTACAATGACAATTCGCTAATGTAGAAAGCTCTAGAGCCAGATATATGGCTCCAAACAATACAGAAAAAGGGAGATAATTTCATGTGATGCAATTTGCGTCCAGAAAAATGAAACATGTCGCTCGCCAGCGACGAATAACAACATTACGCATGCTCAATGAACCCTCCATTATTTGCAATCACTCATTGCATTCTCAGAACTGTGTTTTCTACTGCAGAGCGAAAAGTGTCCTGTGGGATTGACCCGATGTGACGCCTAATACTGTTCTTCAGATCTGAGACCGTCCGACATCTGTCTTTAGACACAAAGTCTTTCAAACATCCCCACAGCCAAAAATCGCATGGTGTGAGATCAGGCGATCGTGGTGACCAGATTGTTGTAAAATAACGACTTATCACACGGTCTTGTGTGAAATGGCGTTGTAAGAATGTCCGAACTGTTCGAGTAATGTGAGGTGGTACACCGTTTTGCATAAAAACGGTATTTTGAAGGCAGCTTCGCTGTTGCAACTCGGGAATCACAAAACGTGACAACATATTGAGGTATCTTGTCCCATTTACGGAACATGTAATGGGTCCTGTGGGTGTTGATTCCTCATAAAAATATGGCCCTATCATAAACGTAGCTGTAAAACCGCACCACACTGTCACTTTAGGTGCATGCAATGGAACTTCTTGAACAACGCTAGGATTCTCTTTCGCCCAAATCCGACAGTTGTGTGTGTTTACTTGTCCGTTTACATGAAAACGCGCTTCATCGCCTCACAGAATATTCCAGGGCCAAGAGTCATCCACATTCATTCGTGAAAGAAATTGTAGTGCAAATGTTAGCCGAGTTCCTGTATTACCCTGTATTAGCTGTTGCACCCCCTGAATCTTGTATGGATAGTAGCGCAAAATTTTACGCATCACTTTTCTCACCGTGGAAATCGACATGTCGACTTCATTTGCAATAACTGGCAAACTTGCATTACCATATGGTGAATGGTTTGATAAATCTACGGCAGTAGCAATATCTTCAACGCTAGAACTGTCCACTTGTTTTCATCCTCTGATAGGAAGAATGTCGAGTCTTCCTGTTGCCTCAAATTTGTGAATTATTTTGTGAACGCCACGATCAGACATTGGTCCACTTCTAACATGTTTCTGTTTCCGGAATTCTCGAAGAGCTGCAGCTGCGTTGCTGTTCTGTTGATAAAATAACTTTCCGAGATGAGCCTTTTCTTTCAACGTAACCATTTTCCACAAAGCGTCAGATTCTAACGCTTTTCAGAAACAATAAACTCGTCCAGTATCAAAGGAATCACAGACACACTTTGTTAGCTTGTTTTAAATCGTAAGTTGATTTGAAGCATATTTCAGTGCTTCGAAGTTGTGACATCACTGCCGTATCGCCGAAGATTTGAATAAACAAGTGATCTTTTTCAAGCGTTTGTTGAAATTTTGTACACTTTTGTGTGTTTCGTCTGGGTTGACCGAAATTGATAGAATGAATCTGCACAATTTTACTTTTACCAACTGTGACATAAATTTTCCTTCATTTTTTTTACAGCGAAATTTGTGAAAATCACCTTAAATATTGCAGTAACGCCACCTACTGACGACAATTGTAACTAAATTTTTTCGTCGATTTTCGCAGAACGCATCACTTGTACTACATACGAGTTAACTGTTATTTCGTTTGGAGCCATAGAACCGGCTCTAGAGCCTTCTGAATAGGCGAACTTTAATTATAACAACCTTGTACATGGCTTAGTGACTCATATTTGGGAAATTGTACTTATATTTTAGAATAATTTTTATATTTTAGAATATTTCAGCCACACATAATATTAAAAGTAACCTTTAAAAATTTAGAGTTGTAAAAACTTCTTTGTACAGACGGAGAAATGGGCTAACGTCGATTATTATGTTTTTCAAAGATATTAATTATTATCAATTAGTCGTCATTTTCTTTGATTTAGGGTCCATTTTATTATTTTTGACTACATTTATATCAATTTGGCGACATTTTCGTCAACTTGGCAACATTTAAAAAAAGTCACCATCGCGATATCTCGCTAAATTCATCGCCAATATTTTGCCATATGTTTTGGACGGAGAAATAGATTATTTTTCTAGTAGATGAACGACTAATGGGAGTCCAAATATGAAACTATAACCCAACGTATATTCTCTCGTAAGTGTAACGAGTTAGAACCACGAAAGTTATGATAACAAATTTCGCAACAATCGCCTAATGTTACATATGAAAAGTGAACATAATATACAATACGTAATATATATTTTTTTTATGTTATGTGAACTTTGGATACATTTATTTTTATGTGAATTTTTGATACATTGAAAAATGCGCAATATCTCGAAAACGATTCATGCTAGCGATCTAAAATTTATGTTAATCGTTTTCTAATGAACGATTACATAAGAGATAATTATTTACGTAAATTCATTTAAGGTTATGATTTTTTGATGATTTTTCAAAATTTCATTTCAAAATGTAGGTGTGCTCTGAACATTTGATAGAGTATAAAAAGTATAGACATTCAGTATTCACCGACTGCAATTTTTGAACAAAATTTAATTCGAATCGCTACATTCGTTCGAGAGAGAATCGTAGTCCCATTGCATACTTCAGTAAAAGCTATTAAACTTTATTTATTTACTTTTTTTTTTCAAACTTTGGACAATAACGGCTCTTAAACAATATATATATATATATATATATATATATATATATATATATATATATATATATATATATTGATTATATATATATATGTATATATATATATATTGGTAATATATATATATATATATATATATATAATATATAAGATGGAAAATGGAAGTTATTTAAGATATTGAAGTGTTATAGCATATATGTGCAAAGCAACTACAAATACTATATACGATATAAATTTAAAAAGTATAAAAAGAATTTTAGAATTGAAAAAAGAAGGTAGGCTTAGCGAGAAGCTTACTTAATGGCGGTAAAGGGTTGTGACCTTACACCCCAGTTGTCAACAAGCTTGTCATAAATGCCGCGGCATTGCACTCCTGGACGCCAGCCCTGGTCTTGTGATAATTGTTATTGTCACTCCGGGGGTTGGCTTCAGCCAGGGCTGATGTCCAGGAGTGCAATGCCGCGGCATTTATGACAAGCTTGTTGACAACTGGGGTGTAAGATCACAACCCCTTACCGCCATTAAGTAAGCTTCTCGCTAAGCTTTCCTTCTTTTTTCAAAATTTTAAAATTTTAAAATTCTTTTTATACTTTTTGTATTTATATATATATATATATATATATATATATATATATATATATATATATATATATATATATATATATATATATATTGATAATATATATATATTATCAAAATTTGCAAGAAAATGCCTCCATAACATCAAATAAATATAAACAATTAGTATTACACTTAGCGATTTATTTAGTGTCCAGTGTATAGAAAATTCTCTACACCTTTAGTTCACTTTAAATTTAGTGATAAGTCAGAAAAAAATATATATGTTCTGTAATTAATATCTATTCTATCGTATAATTTTAGAGTGCGTTTTTCGTTAACGGCGAGTTACTGTATCGTCCAATCATTTACCTATTTTTAACGGCAGGATCGCGTACTATTTTGCATCATTATGACGTTTCCTCGGCGCACCCGGAGGGGGGGGACGAAACAAACTTAGCCCTTATGGACACCACAACTTTCATGCACACACGTAGGACTCTAACAAGCAATGCATCAGCTCAGAGAGCACAAGGAAACACTTACCTCAGACCTCTCAGTCTCCGGACAAGCACTTATAGAATAATTTATTTAATTATATTTTAGATTCAGTGGGTGTATTGAATTTGAGAAAACCAGGACATTATTTGTATTTATAACGGTGGCAATGTTTGAATGCGTAGGTTCGCTTGAGTCTGAGGTGCTGGATGTGACAAGTAGCACTCTGCACCTGTTAAGAAGATCGATCCCCCTCCCCCAGGTTAGTACCGTCAAGCAAATGCTTGAACCCGAGGTTCCCGCACCTGATCGTCAGAACTTAGATCCTGCCCCTAAAAAGGAAAAACCTCCGCCGCCTTTTTCTATAGTTCCTTCTCCAAATAGGTATACGTACATCACTGAACTTAAATTACCTGCCCCCTCCTTTCAGGGTAACCTGAGAGAGGAGCTTTAGTTAAATTGCAAGTCAGCAATAGAGATGAGTATATAGCTATTCAAAGAAAACTCAACGATGATAAGATTCATTATAGAACTTTCCTGTTAAATGAAGAAAAACTTCTGAAAGTGGCCACCAGAGGTCTCCCCATCCCTACGGACATCGAAATCATCAAATCCGATTTAGTAAACCATAAAATTAAATCCAATAGCATTGCCCAGCTCTACAAGGACCCTAAGTCTAACAAAATTCTCATGCCTCTCTTCTATGTACAGTGCCCTAAAACGCCCGAAAGTGTCCAAATCTATCAAATCAAATCAATGCTAGGGATTAGAAGTTAAAATTGAAAGATACAGAGGAAGGGCGCAAGTTAGCCAATGTTTTTCTTGTCAGACGTTCCACCACTCCGCCCGTCAAGGTTTTCTCCCCACTAAATGTATAAAATGCGCAGGCACCCATACAACTATTGAATGTCTCAAAGTAAAATCTACCCCCTGCACTTGTGCAAACTGCGGTGGCGCGCACCCCGTCAGTTATAGAGGATACCCGAAGTTTCCTAAACTAAAACTCAGACCCTCCTTAAACTTATATTCTGATCCCAATAAATTTAATTCCAAATTTGTAAATAAATAATCTGATGTGGGCAGCACATGACTTACTGCAGACTTATATTCACGTTCTCTTTATATAATTAAATTTATTTCACTTTTAATTCAATTTTCGTTCTCATTCGGTAACCGGACTTATTTTCAAAAGTGGCGTAGTGAAAATACGAAAAACTAAAATATCTCGAGAACGGCTAGTCCTAGAGTGATGGGGTTGGTCTTATTCTTTTCGTCGTTAAAAATATTACTTATTAAACGAGCATTTAATGGGTATATTTGAGTATACCTAGTTCTTTAGTTTAGATTTTTTCGATTTTTGCGGGCCATTTTGCAAAAACAGGCAGAATATTTTTTTCCGAATCGTACCAAAATCAAATCAGCACCAGGAAAACCCACAAGTGATTCATCTACCGAATTTTGTGAAATTCCGTTCATTAGTTTTTCAGTTAGAGTGGATACAAGCTTTTGCGGGCCATTTCGCAAAACAAAAGGCGGGTTCTTTTATCCCGAATCGTACCCAAAGCTAATCAGCACCAGACTCGCCCCCAAGTGACTTACTTACCAAATTTTATGAAATTCGGTCAATTACTTTTTTAGTTAGAGTGGATACAAAATCTGCACAGACAGACACACACACAGACGTCACGCTAAAAATGGTTTTTTCGTATTCTAGAGGTCTTGAAACGTGTAGATCCGTCGAAAACTCGAGTTGCGGTTTTCGACATAATTCCAATACTTTGCTTATACATTACCATGTATTGCAGGGAAAATAAAATGTGTCCTATGCTAACCTCTTTAGAAATAACCCTGAAGCTTCCTGGGCTTCCCCCCCCCCCGCCAGTAAAAATCAAAATTCAAACCGGCCCAAATCTGCCGAATTCAAAGAAAGAGAGGAATTAATTCAAACCATTATTAGTATGGTTTTGGCCAACCAGAAACATTATTCCCCCAAGCATATTCACGAATGCTTCACTAGAGTAATCACCCAGATGAAAGCCGGAGTTGACGACTTGGATAGAATTCATACATTACACGCCAGCTTAAACGGTATCCCCATTTAGGTCCTGATTAGAGCCCGCTTTGTTAAACTTTGAATCCCAGCGTTTTAATAAACGCAGCTTTCACCGTTTCAAGGCCAGTGCTCTACGGAGCACAGCTATATATCCCCCCCCCCTTCCTTCTCGAGGAAAATTTGTTCCTCTTATTCCAAATTCTGCGACTCGACAGATCTTTATCGTGATTCGTCACAATATGGATCGAAGAACATCGCCTGCTTTCTTATTAAATCTTCTTTTCTGTAAATTATCTTTATTACTATTTCCCAGCCAACCCTCACGATTGGAGCTGAAAGGCGGCCTTCGGCTGACCTTGGTACTCCGTAATGTGTAGGTCCTTGAAACCTTAAAACCTGGATGGGGCAAGTACACGCTGTTGTATATATTTCGTCCATTATCATTTATATTCGCAGTAAACGAAAGAGAACTAAGAACTCTTCCACACCACAAGTTATCCGATCCAATAAAAGGCGAATATGGATTCGATGGATCTAGGAGGGCATTACTGAACGCCATGCAGGATCTCAGGGGCCCCGGGCCACAACACCCGAGAGGACAGACATGTTGTCCACTCGGATTTGCGGGATCTTACAGCCACGTCACGTACTCTGAGTCAGGAAGTTGGCTCGTTTTCAGGACGACAAGTGTCCGCAGGGATAGTCAGACGATGTCTGCAGCACCACGGACTTCCAGCACGACAACCATTGTTGCGGCTTCCCTTGACGCTGCAGCCGAGACGGCGCGCCTGCAGTGGTGCGATGAACGACGACACAGGACGCAGGAGTGTCACCACGTCATCTTTTCAGACGAATCTCGATTCTACGTACAGCATCATAATGGACGTATCCGTGGTGGAGGCACCGATGATAACTAACGCTGCCACCTTGCATTCGTCATCGTCATACGGACCGAGGACCTGGCGTGATGGTCTGGGGTCCCATTGGGTACGCATACCGGTCACCTCCTGTTCACATAGCCGGTAATGTGGACAGCCGCCGTTACATTTGTGACGTGTTAAGGCCCGTGGCTGTACCCTAACTTCGAGGCCTGCGTGCCGCCGCCTTTCAACAAGATAATCCACGACCGCATGTTGCCCATGCTGTCCAGACCTTCATCGATATAGAGGGTATTCGACTGTTGCCCTGGCCAGCACGTTTTACAGATCTGTCACCCATTGAGTACATCTGGTCATGGGTTGCCGAGAGACTGGCACGTCACCATTCGCCAGCCACTACGATTGATTAACTCTGGCATAGAGTTGAAGCCGCATGGAATGACGTACCTGTTTCTGTCATCCAAGCTCAATTCGACTCGATGCCCAGTCGGAATACAGCCTTTGTTGCTGCCAGAAGCGGCAGGTCGGTTTACTGAATTCTGCATCTCAAACCACCTGCAAATTTAATCATGTCTTATTCCCATTATACTGTATATGTACAATAAATAAGATTTTGCAATTTGCTTTCCTTCCTGGTGTAGCAATTTTAATGGTCAGCAGTGTAATATAAATTACTAATTTATCACTACTTGTAAACAAAACATTTGGATAAATATCTACCGGAATTTAAAATGAATTCCATATTTTACAATTTGAAGTCTTATGTTGTTATGTGTTATTATATAGACCTCTAATTATTCGAAGCAGTTTATGTACGTCTCTTGACGAAACATTACGTTTCATAAAACAAACTCGTTAACTCCATTTTCTTTCATTAACTGTTATTTTTTCAAGTGTATACATATATATGTGTTGAAGACCCAGACCGTCCGACTCGTCCAGAGGACTAAGAGCAACTATTTGGACGGCCGGACATATATATGTGTGTACATTCTTATTTTGCTATTTGGCCTCAAACTTTGCAAGCGTGCACTTCTCTTGGCTGTTTTTACCCTCATGGAATTACGAGTTATATCACTGAGTTGTATTTGAGAATTGGATTTGATATTGACAATATCAAAATCTCCACCATGACGACCGAGCTCCTTGGTATATGCTAGTATACGGTGAATTCCCACCTTTCTTTGAAAACATTTTTTTTTTCCAAATGTATTTAAAATTTCAAATAAGTATTTCAAGTAAAATACTTTTATTCATGAGACACACATCAGCCCTTTGACATAAAAGTACATCCTGCATACGTCGTATGTTTCATAAGTCATTGTAGACATTGGCGTCTGTGGGTCGCCCTCAGATTTAAATTTTGCCATGGTCAAATCTTACGGAAATGTAGGGGGCGTGGTCTATATCCTAAAACTTATAAAACTGTAGGGGGTGTGGTTTATTTATAGACCAATCTGATTCTAGTGGGCGTGTTACCAACCAACCAACTAACATACGACAAAAATAAAATGGCACTTAACGAGTGGGATGTATTTATTCATTGAATCGTTGATTTGAATCATGATGCGAATTATAATTTGAAGATTACATTTTTCAATGCAAAAGAAACCATAGTTTGTTATGAATTTGTTATTCGAATTTAGAACCAGTGTTGTTTCTAACCAATATAATGCTGATTGTAATACTCCATCAGTTTTAATAAAACATAGATTATGAATTAAAGAAGGAAAATAGTATATTATATAATTACACTACATATTAAGTGAAAATTATCTAAATTACAGAGCTCACAACGGAATTCATAGCACCATGAAGAAATTGATGTATCCTTATACAATTTACAGAATATAATTGTAACATGGAGATATGCGAATGATAAAAAACCTTACCTGGAAAAATGAAAGCATGGAACTTTATTGACATTAGATCAATATGGCAATACCGCGAGCGGCTATGCAGGATTGGATACGACGAGGCATCCCGTCAATGAGGTGGTCAATTGTGTACTGGGGGATGGTATTCCACACAGCATGCAATTGGGCTTGTAACTAAACATGGCTTGCTGGAATTGGGAGTTGTCTTTATCGGCGACCCATGATGTTTCAGAATTGCTGACAAATCCAGAAATTGTTCCAGAATTGGCGAGAATATGCTTGTCAAGGCAGGATATTAAAACCTTATAGACTAGTCATAGTTACCCGGGCAGTATGTGACCTAGAATTATACATCTGGAAAAGCAGTCCAGGTCTGGATGACAGATATGGCTGTACCACAGGTCTCACAATGTCAAGACGTATTGTTGTGCCGTGATACTGCCAGTAACGTGGACCAAAAGTGTTCGTCCACCAAATGTTATATCACGCCAAACTATGATACCACTTAGATGGGCTGTGTGGCGACTGATAGAAAAAGCTTCATGCTGGCGTTGTTGAAAGCAACGTCATACACGACTACGACCATCTGACATGCCAAACCAGAATCGTGATTCACCCGTGAACAGAATATTTCGTCATTCTGTCGACCAATTGCATCTCATTTGACACCACTAGAGGTGACGTAACCGGTGAAGACGTTAAAACGGTAGCTGTCGAAAAGGTCGTCTACCTCGGAGTCCTGCATCATGCAAACGGTTTCGAATTACTTGCGTTGAAACTACGTTACCTGTAGTGTGGGATAAATGCCATTGTAACAAGGTGTCGTTGTGCTGTGGTAAACTGCTCCCGCACAAAGCTTCTCAGAAGCATACGATCTTCACTTGGTGTGGTACACCTGGAAGCTCCACTACATGATCTTCGGGTCGTTTCGTTGTCTCTCACGAACCGAAACACACTTCGTTGAATTGTGCTGACATCACTACCCAACAGTTCAGCGATCCTTCGAAGACTCATTCCATCCTTACGTAAAGCAATGATTTGGTGCCGTTCCGGTGACGACATCTGAACGTATGCGGTACGTCGACATATTCTTGACATACTGTGACGATTTCTACAACCTGAAACCAATGAAGCAACAATTAACTGTGATACCGCTCCTCATTGACCTGAGGCTTTTATGCTGCTCGGCAAGGTGTTACGTCACTATGCATAACGAAACTGTGATCATTTGCATATATCGCCTTGCTGGTTCAATTGCCTAATTTACATAAAGCTACACCTACAACTTTATGGTGGTGTTGCAATTTCAGTTATGATCAGTGCATATCTTATAACAGAATGTGGACTACAATAACAAGTAATTACGAACATTCTTTTTGGAAGAGTATT
The DNA here is from genome assembly GCA_951213105.1 of Amaurobius ferox. Taxonomy (NCBI): domain Eukaryota; kingdom Metazoa; phylum Arthropoda; class Arachnida; order Araneae; family Amaurobiidae; genus Amaurobius; species Amaurobius ferox. Next base: position 74,484,213 of record OX578155.1, read on the forward strand.
GTAGCAAATATATTCAAATTGATGTTATTGAAATAAAACAAATCCACCCTTACACAATCTTCATTTCTTGCAAAGATACCTATTACGAAGTCTGATGTTTGTTCTAATGTAAGAGTAAGCAGTAGTCAGTAAAACATGTTTTTATGCACTCTTTACATGCAAATATATTTAATTTGATATATTTCATAACATGAGGTTGAGTGAGTGTTGTTGTTGAGACCCAAACCGTCCGACCTACCAGAAAGGTGTAAGGTAACTATTTGGACGGCCAGGAAGTGCCACCCAATTTAGACTGGAACCCAGTGGGGGGAGGCATCCAAAGGGACCGTACCCTCCTTCCCCTACCACCAACCTCTCGGAAAGACACGGTTGAGTGAGTGTGACACAATTCTGAGCAGTTAAGGGCTGGGTAGCAATATCAGGATTCCGGTTTTCACCTCATATTTCAGTAAGTGAAAATATCAGAAACAATATTCCTAATTCAGAAGATCCCGCCTCCCGCGGCTGCCACCCACGGGAACGCGCACGGCTTAAATGATTTCATCCACCAGTTCAATGAAATTAAAAATTTATTCTGTGACATCAAAATTAAAAAAACCATCCAATTTACCAAAGCATCTGGCGTTGTTAGTACTTGGGTTGGTGACCACCTAGGAACACCGCGTGCTGTTGGCACATTTCGGGCGCGGTAGCCCAGTGGTTTGCGCGCTGGATTTGCACGATGCCACAACTGCCGCCGTGTTCATGCGGAGTACGATCACGTTAAACATGTGAGTCCGTAAGTCCTTCCCAGAGATTGGTGGTAGGGGAAGGAGGGTACTGTCCCTGTGAATGCCACCCCCACTGGGTTCCGGTCTAAATTATGTGGCACTTCCCGGCCGTCCAAACGGTTACCTTACATCTTTCTTGTAGGTCGGACGGTCTGGGTTTCACCACCAACAACAACATCATCAATTATGGTTTCGATGTTGTCCTCCTTTAATTTTTTCAATAAATTTTCATATGCAATACATTTTTTGTTTTTATCTGTATAATTTACATGTTTAATGTCCCAAAGACTTCCTTCTATCTTCCATCCTTCAAAAAATTTCGTTATTGTGGATTTCCTCAATATGTTTGACATGTTTAAAGGATAAAAGCGTAATGAATGTTCACTTTACAACCTACAGTAACTAAATGGTAACTGAAAATGTTCTTTCAAATTCTAAACCCACAGCTTGTCATTTCCACTTATTATCCCCATAAATATTTGTTTCTCACGTTAATTCAGACACATACTTTATAAAGTAGTATACTAAAGTAATTAGTAGTAAAAATTAGTAGTATACTAAATTGCATTACATTTATATAATATATATATATATATATATATATGATGCTCACAAATTTATCTATAATATTACATATGAAAAGTGAACGTATTTCGTAATAGTTAATACCTTTTTTAATTTTATGTGATTTTTTGATACATTTATTTGGAAAAAAAAGCACAGTAACTCAAGACAGGTTTCTGCTAGCCCAGCATGCTACAACACACCAGTTGTTACGTGTTACTGAATTAATTTCTGAAGGATTGAATATTGGAGTGTCAACTGGA